>JBAJHX010000062.1:6222739-6245386 GCA_037176925.1 Amniataba percoides
AGAGAGAGAGAGAGAGAGAGAGAGGGCCGCCCACGCCTTATCAGGTTTAGTTGCAGGTCGACTTGCTCCCTCGCCCGGGAGGCATTTGAGCGTTATTGGGTGTGATACACTGAGAAGAAGTCGCTATAAACAGCAGCTGAGAGCCGGTGTGTTGTTTGCACAGGAGGCTCAGGTGCGCAGGCTCTGTGCTCCACTTCCCCTCCTCCTCCTCTCCTCCATCACTGCCTGTAATAACTTGGATCATAAAAGGATTTCCACAGGCCTTCATCATCATTATTTGGACTGTTAGGGCTTGCCAGGGAGCGAGACCCCGAGCGGCCTATGAGAAGGTCTTATTAACGGCTGCTCTGAAAGGAATTTGTGGAATAAGTTATTCATGAGCCGAAGCCCTAAGTCATACACAATTAGGCGTGATTAGTCAAATTAAATACCCGGCTACCAGCACAATCAGAGAGGGAACGCTGGAGTCTGTGTAAGTAATCAGCCGTATCCACCGATTGTGATTCCCCCCCCCCACTCTTCGTGTCTGTAATCACGAAGAGTGTTTGGTGGCTTCGTCGCCCCTCTTGGACCAGCAGCTTCTGCTATCTTTCTGCACAATCTGTGGGGAAAAAAAAACAAAACAATGCAGGCGCCCTGTGTGGCAGAGACTGTGCTTATCGCTCGCGCTCGCCTTCGCCGACGTGCTGTGTGCGTGAAGGACGCTGTCATGTCGAGGCACAGCTGCATGGGTTGATGGTGAAGTGGATTTGGGTGGAAAAGCGGGAGGGAGAGTTGTTGGCAGGAGAGATTGGTGCGAGGACAGAGAGGCAGGAAGGGAAGGAGGAGTGGGGAAGCGAGAGTGAGGTGGAGAGAGAACATGCCTGCTGGCCTCCTGTCTGGACACATTACATTTTCATAGGCTGATATCGCACCGGCACAGCTGAGTATAGATAAATAGCACTCCTTGTTCTCCGCTGTCAACTTGGGTATTTGTCTCTGTTTGGCTTACATCACTGTATTTATAGATCCAGCAGCAGCAGATAGATGTTTTCTGCTGGTAGTGACCATCTGAAGACGAATGTTGTACCTGTCTACTGCGCAAAGAAGCAGCGTAAACTCGACCTGTAGGATAATCTCGGACACAGGGCTGGATTAACCCGCTAGTGGCCCCCCCAATCGCTCATAGTAAGAAGCTGACTGAGGAAAAATGTGTCAGGGCCTTTAAGGGTATAAAAACTAGATTATTCCACCTTAACACCATTTCAGACAGACTTGTGAGCATAATGGACCAGGATAACAGGTGTAATCCTGCAATGAAATGAACGCATTTACTCTGTTTCTGAATGTGTAAACCTTCTGGTTGTTGTGTGTATCATTAACTTAATGGTCTCTCTTCTCTGTTTTGTGTCCTTTCAAGTTGAGTGACAAGCTTGCTGTCCATTCGCCACCATGATAGCCACAGGTGGCCTGCTGCGCATGAACAGGCGCCAGGATTCCCTTCGCTCTAAAAACCGAGCAGAAAACAAGAGGAAGCGGAAATCCAAGAAAAAGAAGAAGAACGACGTGGTGGTGGTGAAGGGGAAGCTCAACCTGTGCTCCCCGGCCGGTTTGGTGGCTGGCGTTGGAGTTATCATTCTCATGGTGGGGATCTCCATGGCTATACTGGGCTACTGGCCCAGCCAGAACCAGCAGGAGTACCAGGAGCGCCGCAGAACTGGAGTCTACCACACCAACAGGATGAGCTTCTCCAAAAGTCCACCTGTTTCCTCTAACTTGACCCATGAAAAGCCTCCATCCGGTCAGACAAATGCATCGAACCAGAGCCGTTCCAACAGCAGCACCCCCAACCCCTCCCGTCACTGTGGCTTCCTGTGTGACTTCCTGGATAATTACCTGTATTCTGACAATCTGAAAGTCTTTGGACCTTTGGTGATGGGAATCGGCATTTTCCTCTTCATCTGTGCCAACGCAGTCCTCCATGAAAACCGAGACAAGAAAACCAAAATCATCAACCTTAGGGATATCTACTCCACGGTTATAGATCTACACAACATACGGTCGAAGGAGTACTCGCCTCTGAACGGTTTGGTGAACTATACTCAGTCGAGGAACGCTGAGGGCCCGTCGGGCTCGTTCCCTGCAAGCGGGATGCTAACTCGCAGCTCTTGGCCCTCCACTGGACTCGGTTTCCAAGGCGAGTTAGGTGGCGATGAGGTGTTCAGACGGCCATCGTTGGCCACCAGGCCTCGAAGCTGGTCCAGAGATGTCCAGACCTTCACGGACACCGTGTACAGCATCTACAAAGACTACAGCAATAGCAGCGAGCAGGCGCCACAGCCTCGACAGTGGGAGACCACCTCCATTGTCACCTCCTCTGTGAACGCCTTCACCCTCCCTGTGATCAAACTAAACAACTGTGAGGTGGAGGAGTCTGAGAGAGCAGAGGCAGAGGGACGGTCAGAGGAAGGGGTCATCATTGAAGCTGCTGCTGAAAGCATCACAGAGGAAGGACACGCCAGCAGTAGCCAGATTGATGAGACGGATGCCAAGGAGAAGGATGCCTCAACGACGGATTCGCCCCCACCCCATCAGAGCCATGAGGAAATAACCACAGACACAGCTGACCAACAGGGGGCATCGCAGGCTGAGCCACCACCACAATGGACCCAGCTGTTTCCTCCATCACCTGTTGCCAGGGCGATGGGGTCACGGCTGTCGCTCAACTCCCTCACGGATCAGCCCAGGTCTGCACGCCGCTGCAGCCTGTCTGTGTCTGTGTGTCGCCAAGGTGACAGAGCCAGGCGCTTCAGCTGCCCTCGCCTGGAGCGCTCCAACAGTAAGGGCTACATCAAACTGACAGACCTGGGGGGCGAGTCCTTCGAAGCCCCCGACACAGACACTTCTTTAGTGGCCAGCGAACAGGAAGTAGCAACAGATACGGCAGCAGCAGCCGGCGAAGAAGCTCAGGGAGAGGACGACCTGGTGACACCCAGCACCTCTGCAGAATCCTAGACTAATATTTTTGCTGATGAGCCCCTGAAAACTCTTTGATGTCTTGTTCTTTGCGTCGAAACTTTCTTCTCTGATTGCTGAAGTGAAGCTGGCCGTTGCAGAGGAAAGGAACCGTGGCGAGTAAGCAGCTAAGGACTATTGAAACATAGCCATGAACACTCAAGAGCAAGGCTCTTTATAAATACCACATCCACAGCTCAATATTCAGATGTAATTTTTCTATTTTTTCAATGTAGCAAGAGCAATACTAAAGACTTGTAAGAAGATTTAGTAAAGATTTGTAAAAAAAAAAAAAAAAAAAAATCAAAGAGAAAAGAAAATCTGATCTGATGAGTTTTATCTTTTCTTTTGTATAACAGTAGGGCAAAAATTGTAGCTTGTAGAATTGCCAAAACTGTCACTAAGAACTTCTGTCTGACATGTTGTACTGTAGCATTAACATATGCCGCAGAAAACTAAATAGTCTAGAATTGTTTTCTCTACATCGTTCTGTGAATACCACGTGAAAAGGTGAATTGAATTGAATCTCAGGTAGACGTTTGGTTTAGGTTCGGGACCTTGAGGACAAGGTCTTCCCTCTGTGCACACTTGTTTATATGAAGCATTCATGGTTGAATAAAATTGACTGTAACACCTTCTGCTGGGTCTAACAGGTCTTTGTGTCATATTAGAATAAATGCTGGATAGTTTTACAGTATTAAGATAAATCATATTGAAAAGATTAAAAACTGTTGGTGGACTATGAGTGAGTAAGTCTGCATACTGATGGCATGGATTTTGTTTTTCTGCACTTTAGTAGCACTCCTCATTACAGGGAAAGCTGCAGTGGTACTGATGTTACACTATCTGTTTGAACTGAGACCAGTAACCTATGAGTGACCTTTACAACCGTCTTTTTGATCACTGGCTTCACTGTTAAAATAAAGGGCAAATTAGCAGAGGCTTATCTGCTGTGTTTGGTCGAGATGAACCACTTGAATAACTTGAGTGTGCTTCGACCTAGATTTGAAAGTGTCTCAAGCTTCCAATATGCCCCCCCACCCCAAAATATTCCCTCATCTGGTGTTTTCATGATGGTGGTGGAGAATGAAATCAAACGTGTCTCTCTGAAATCTTCGGCTTTGAATGGGTTGAGATCTGGTTACTACTGAAGGCACGAGGATGTGATTCAGATGATTTTATACCCTTAATGCTTGGAAAAAAAAAACAAAAAAAACTTTGTCCTTTAATTTGTCATCTGCTACTTCTGTATATGAAATCACATTAGAGAATAATTGCTACGCACATACTCTGAACATAGCTCTCAATGGTGGAAATTAATTAAAGACATTTATCAACTAGTGTACTGAAACACAATTTTAACAGACTTTTTTTGCATACTTCCATTTTGCACTTTTTTATATTCCTTAAAAATGTGTTTCAGGGGAAATATTGTACTTTTTACTCCATTAAAACATAATCAGTTTTTATTTCTGGTTACTTTGCAGGTTAAAGTTTTACACAGAAAATACATTTTGTTGCTAGTTTAGTAGGCACACGTCCCTTCATGACGCAGCTCCCAAAATAAAAGTACCTTTTTGAAACAGCGTCAACAAAATATAAAACATTATAACCCTCACAACCTTTATTATAGGACAGTTAAACCGGCAACTGAGTATATATGATAATCTTAATAACACAAAGGATTGTTTCTGATTTACACTTCCCAGTAGTATGTGTAAATGTTCAAATTAACTCCATTAAGCTTCAAAATTAGCTGCTCGGTGAAAATAATCCAGTATTATACTTCTGCATGAATAGTACCTTTTTTTTTAATGAAAATACACACTTACCCAGGAACACACAGTGAAATGAAGACACTGATACAAATTGAAGTGATATAAATGCAGGACCTTTTCTGGTAATTGTGTCCATTTATACTCTGGTTCTTTTTACTCATGTAAATCCTGTCGAAAGAGCCTCAGGATGCAAAGAGCACAGTTAAGTTTTGCCTGTGCAGGCCCAGCCCGGCATAACGACGCCATCTAGCGGCCGGAGGGCGAACAGCGGTGGCGCGCCACCTCTCCAGCAGAGGGCGCCGCGACTGTGCCGGTCCTGCGCCGCCGCCGTGGGCGTGCCGGCGTGGGTGTACGGCTGGAGGAGGAGGTGGGGGTAGAGGGAGGGGGCGGGGTTAGCTGGGTCCGTCTCCGGGAAGGTTTGCCCCGATCAGGCGCTTACAGGTGTCCGGTCCTTTCTCACCCGGACGAGCCGCGCGTCGGGAGTTCCTGCGCTCCGGTTACGCACGACGCAGCTGGTGTCCTCTCTCAAGACGCAGGTAAACAAGAAGAAAGACAGAAAGAAAGTAGTGCTTTGCTGTTTGTGCGCCGGTCAAACTTCATAAATAGCACTTGAGAGCGATTTAAAAGAGCTTTGCATGATTTGGGCAGCAGCTTTATTTGAGGTTAAGGGGGATTCAGACATCTGGACAACATTAGTCTCTTTCTCATGTTTCTGTTTCATTTCTCATGTGCCTCTGCAACACACCGTGGATCTGCTGCCTCCCCCCTTCCTCACCTCCTCCTCCTCCCTCCATGGTGACCCGGGAACGTGAAATGGTGAGTACAAGCTCTCATTCACAAAAGCAAAGAAGGCTGACACTTTTAAAAAAGTTCACACATGATACATGCAGCTCTGACAGCTTCTGGGTGTGTTAAAAGAGACGTGAGTTTGAGTCCAGCTGAAGCCAAAGTGTGAGTTTGGGGGTCAGAGGTGAGCTGCAGACCTCACTCCTTTTTTTAACTTTTACAGAGAGTTAACACAGAAAGTTGCTCAAAAGTGAAACCAACAACTTCCCCGGCTTTTCTCGTTTAAAATGACATAACAAGTCCCTCAGCTCTCCTCCAGTTTCTCTCTCACTTTTGGCCCTCAGGCTCTTTCGACACACTGATTGAGTTCTCCTCCGTGTCCGTGAGGTCTATATCAGCATTTTTTTTCCTTCTCTCGTTCCCCTTTGAGACGGTTTCTTGACTCATTTCTTCTAATTACTGCTGAGCATGCCAAACTAGTCTTCCCTGACACACACACACACACACACACACCTGATCAGAGGTTTGCTGGGCACACGCAGGCACTTCGGAAATGGGAAGTCCTCACAGTGTGCGCTTCCGCTTATATCCTCCCCAAAATAGAAATGTGCATGAATCAATGAGGGGAGAGCGCTTTGTTTTAATGCTCCCTTTCATGCACTATCAACTGTTCGCTTAGATAAAAGAGGTGCTTAAACTTTACAGCATGGTCATTTTTATTATTTTGTGGCAATCCTGTCATCTCGCAGGCTCTGTGTGGCTGTAATGAAGTCTTATTTGATATTTAATGTTGTAGACATATATTTTCAGGACGGACCATTGCTTTTTATGGAGCCACATGGCCGGTTCCTACGGTTCAGTGGCTTTAACAGCTTTATGAGTGATGGAGGTGAATGTACAGGGCCAGCGAGATAAGGCTGGGCAAAGTCCGTGGGACCCGTCATGCTCATTGGCTGTTGGCGGCGTGTACGGGCTCGCACGTTTCCCCCGAAAGGTGTTCGTGAATGGACGATGGGAAGAATCTGCTGAGCTGGTGCTTTGGCTGTCAGAGGGAGTTGTCTTGATGAGACTTGATGGTACTGAGAATACACTAGCTGTACGTCACGCCACATAGGCACATTGGAGATATCGGTGTTGTTTCTTTCCGCGCCTGTCTTACATAATGTGCAGCTGTGTGCCTTGACATCTGTGACCAGAGGCATTCCTAGAAAGAAGACAGTTGGATTGCTCCTTTTTATAAAATGAAAACTCATAAAGCAGGAAAACAAAGCTCACATGCTGCCGGTTTGAGAAATAACAAAGTCAAAAGTGGATGGTTTTACCCAACAATGCAAAGCGGACAGCCCCTTTAAGGCACCGAAAAAGTTACATTAAATACTAAACCTGCAATATAGAAAAAGGCTCCATTTTTAGGTTCAGTAAGCTCAGTGACACATCCAGCATTTGGATGGAAGATTTGACTGAAGGTGATCAAACCATCCCACCAAAGGATGCTGATTTAAGCTTGATGAATCCTGATTGGTGCTTGGAGGTACATGACATCACGCTGCCCAACTGAGTCCCACCTCCTTCAAAAAACCTTCAGGCCCGAAGGAAAAAAAAAAATGCAGGATCGCCAAATGTGAGACGACCAAACCTGTTCTAACTTTGTCAGAGAAAAAAGGTGTTGATGTGCGTGATCCTGTCAGCCATGGTAAGAAGCTGATTGAAAAAAAATTCAAGTCCTTTAAAGTGGAATTCCACACAGGAAACATCACAGCATTATTTGCCAAACAAGAGGTTTCCAGGATGCTGCAGCTTCACAACTGGCAGCATATAGTGGAAATGCCACACTGAGAGTTTGAATGTTATAATAACACGACTGTAAATTCAAAATGGAGAGTCGCTCTTTCAGATTGGCTGGTAAACACTATCACATATACTGTAAATTACGTGATACATGGGAAAGTGTATTTAAATTTTGCGGGTGACCATATTTCTTGCCTGGTTTTTCCAAGCCGGGCCGCTGGAATACAGGAAGGTTGTAATTATGGGCGAGCAGCGGGGAATTTCCAAAATCTGACTTTGACTGGAATGCAGCACATGCAGCAGAAACGGTGTATTTCATCACACGTAACATCTGAAGATGTTGTTCGGACATTAGGATCTAAAGGCCAGCTCTGGCAGACAAACATCTTGTGACTCCCAGTGACCTTTGCTCAGACTCAGGCAATGTATTCCCGCCTTTAAAATCCCTTTCTGAATGCTATACTGCTGCCGCCTCTACGCTGCATACAAGATGACACAAGATTAAATCTCTCTGTGGCTCAGGGAAAGAGTCGTTCATGTTCACTTTATTGCTTTTTTGTGCTGCAGACATCTGAGGCTCTTACAAGAGAGATTTCCTACTGTGGTTTTGAAGTAACGTTGCCGGTGATAAAGGCTATCTCTGTCTATTCATCTATTTAAATCAATACCACTGTCAGTTTAGTTCATGATCAATAGAACTGTACTGGAGGAGAAGACATTATTTTGCCTGATTCCCTTTAAAGCTATGAGTCATTGTGCCGCGTCTGACAAAATAAAGGATATGGAAGGGCTGCGTGTGTGAGTCAGAAATAGGGGCTAAAGGTTAAAAGAAATACTCTGTAAATCTCTGCCATTATCATGATTTAGTGATAAGAAATGCAAAGGTTGGAGTAAAGTCATTTCTGAAGGCAGTCATTGGATTAACAGGGCGAGCTTGTTCGTATAATATTAGCTGCCTTTTAACAATAGATCTAAAGATATTTTCACGTTATTTTAACTTAGAAAGCGATATAACATTTGCCATACTCTGAGGCAAAGACAATATTTAAAATCAATCAGAGCTACATCAAACAATTATTTTCATTATCTACAATTATTTTCTTTTTACTGTACTGATCAATAGTTTTGTCTTATTCTATCCAACTCACAGAACAAAATCCTGAAACATTCAGTTCATTATCATTTATGGATGAAATATCAGACATCTGAGAGGCTGCAGTCAGTGAGAAATGCACATTTCTGCTTAAAAATGACACAGTGAAACAGTTAATTTATCAATGTAGTTGCCAATTTATTTTATCTTTATTGACTAATTGATTAAAGGCTTAATTGTTTCAACTCTTAAGTCGATAGTACAATCGATTTTTCTTCACCCCTTGTAAAACCTCCCATAACACTTTTAAAAGTGACTCAACATGACGTGTTTTTTCCATCTGAATGGCTTGAACTAATGGCTTTAGATCAAGTGAATGAATTAGGCCAGAGACAATTAGAAACTATTTTGGTAATTGATTAATTGATTGATTGATCTTTTCAGGCATTTGTCCGGCCTCTCAAATATAAAAACTGTCTGTTTTTCTTTCCTGTATATCAGAGGAGATTGAATATCTTTGGATTTTGACTCTTGGTCAGCCAGAACGAGCAATTTAAAGTCATGGCCTCCGGCTCTAAGAAATGATCTTTTTTTCTCTTTTGTTGTTTGACATTTCCCACACTAAGCGATTCACTGAAAAACTAATCAGCAGTTTCCTGATGTTTTTCACAAGATCAAGTGCAGCTTCAGCCCAAAGTGTGAAATGCTAATGAAAGGTGTGCGCTCGCTCCCAGTCAGCTGAAGTGAGCCGAACTCGACACGTGAGTGCACTGCTGCTTACGATCAACCAAAGCCTCCGTGGGCTGGACGAGATAATGTGTATGACTCAATCTTGTTGAGTGGAGAGATAAGCTTGTTGGGAGTCTCGTTATCTCCCAGCGCGGCCTGATCACTTGAGAGCGGTGTGGGGATGTCTTTGCCTTATAAAGCTGCAGCTCCCTGGATGCCACCTTGACAGTAACAGGGTATTTATAGTGAAGAGTCACGGTTAGCCTCAGACTGGGCTCGCACCGAAGTCCTCCTCAGATGTGCTATTGTAAAGGAAAATTTTGCTTCCTGTCAAAGAAAAATCTGTTGCACTGGTACTAATGCACCATTTTGCTGTGAACACACACTTTTCCTGGATGGACGTTTACCCGGACTAACAGACAATCCCGACATGTCATTCCTTTTGTAACCAAGATACAAACTTAGTGTGACATTTTGACCTCAGTGCTGTCTGGTGCACAGGCTGTGTCGAGGTTACCTCAACTCCAGTTCAGCCTGGGCAATTTATCAAACAGTTCTAATATACGGTAGATTTAAGGATTATATGGGCCACATTTTGTTTTTTGGCATGGCGGTTTTGGTCTGTTGAGTCCATCCACTTCTTTGGTCCAGAAAGCGCTCTTTGATGGATTGCCATGAAATTGGTACGGACATTCATGCCGCCCTTTAGGATCAAACAGAAGCTGAAACACTGATATCTGTAGAAAGATCTGAAAATGAAGAGTGATTCTAATCACTGCTGCAGTTTTTTTCTTTTTTTTTTATACCAACCACACGCTTCACACGTGCTGCCCCACCCTTTCTCTGAAAAAAGCGCCTCGTCTGCAATCACTTGATAAGTCACACTCACCTGTGGCTTTCCAAAGGTTAAAAATACAGACCACATTTACGATTCCTCAAGATAAGATGTGCTTCCTACATGCAAAAAAAATAAAAGAAGAAGAAAAAAACAAGAAGGGAGTGCTACTCGCCATCTCAGTCATAATCCCATTTCGCATTAATCTGCAGTATTCATCCTTGGCTTTACATGAAAGGGAGCCAAAGTTGAAAAGACTTTTCTAATGGGAGGCGGTGCGGTTGTTCTCAAGACAGGGGGTTGATTTTGGTGCTTTGGCCCAGTTTGGGGTGTCAAAATCAGCCTCTAATTTGGCATGTGTGCTTGCTGACCTTCAGCCCTTTGGGAGTGAAGGCGTTTACAGCTGAGTAGAGCTGGACAGCGGGAGATAGTAGCTTTGGTTAGTTAGGGGTGCAGAGCCGCAGCCAATTCAGCCGGAGTTCATTCAGTTCAAAGTGTAATTTGAAACGACGATTAATATGATGGCCATAAAGTCTCAGTCTCTGTAATGCATTCATATATTGCCCAGTGGAACTTTTTTAGATTGAAACGTCAGACTGAGAGTCTCTAATTAGAAATGACTGCAATTCAGGACAATATAGATTGGCGTAAATGCTGTATGCATCATCTAGTGCACCGGGGGACCTGTTGTAGTGTTTGTTAGCGAAAGCCCGAAGACAAAATGAAAATGTGACTCTGTTTGGGCAGAGATCCTTTTTAGACCAGCAATTACTTTTCCCTGAGACCCAGGGGGACGGCAGGGAATGCTGGCCTGGACTTTTTTTCTTTTTTTTTTTTAATTGAATCACATGGGTGATTTGCCATGTATTGTAAGGGACATGCTTCAATATAATTATGTATTGATGAAGTGCCAGCTTGCCTGTTTTGACCGCAGCACGGGAAATTGGATTGTTGTAATGAGGTTCATAAGGTTACTGATGTTGGAGACTGAGTATATACACGTATTTATACACACCGGGGTTTGCTGATTAAAATTTGGAGCTAATGTGTTTTTGTCCCTTAGCTTGACCCTGCAGAATCACCTTTAAATTGACTGACTTTAAATTATTATTTTTTGAAGTGCTTAAGTCTAATTTGACTTCAGCAGCATTTCAAGCTGGTGTGTGAGCAGTAGAGTAGCATTAGTGTAATGCAACTTCCTTCCTGTGTAAACTTTCAGTTCAAGTCAAATAGAATAAGCGGTGAAGGTAGTTAATGTTGTGTGAGGGGGGAAACATAACCCCGCCATATGCTCCCCAATTATGCTAATGCTTATTAAAAATCTGAGAAAAGACAGTGGACTCAAGGCCAGCTGAGTTCAAGGTTAGGAGCAGACAAGCTGCACAGGAACTAAGTTTCTGTACGCAGCAGAAAAAAGTGAAGAGTTAAGCAGCCACATAAGCTAAGTGGAGTTCAGAGATCACATGTTGTCTGTCCTGTGTGGTATTAATCATTCTGCTGACCAAGGGCTGCTGTGGAGGCGCTGAGGAGTCATAGATTTGCACTCAGGCTTATCTGGAAGTCATTATACATACAGAGAGTGAAGACAGTAGAAACTCAGACTGTCAAATGTCTCTGCAGAGGTTTGCGACTGATGTTTCTGTTATCTATTTCCTTGAAGGGCCAGTTATTTGCAGCATAAGAGTCTCTATCTTCAGTATAAGAGGTGTTGTGTTTTTCCATTTAATCTAGATTTCCTATGGATCTTTTGGCAAAGGGGATGATACTATGATGTAGAAAAATGTCTTCCTATGCAGCTGAGCATTTTTATTAAGAAGGATGTCATCATCAGCATATCACCTTAACTAAAAAGAAGAGTAAAGATTATGACTGTAAGCGTGTGATGGCAAAGTTCAATGCCTTTTTACTCTGACCAGAAAGCAATAAAACTAGTCAGCTGTTACTCACTTTCACTGACGATGCACCGAGTTTGCTGCCTGTATTATATTACATGTACATCGAACATGAAAATAAAAATGAACTATACTCGAATTGCTTTCTGCTTTGACTGTTCACATATTATGCTCACAGAACAGTGAAGTGAATTTATGCCCTTTTACTTTTCCATTCAACATGGCATCTTGGAATTTATTGTGATTTTTTTTAAGTATGGAAATGATCATGTCTGTCTGTCTTTGCTTTATAAAAATAATCATTTGATCTATTAACATTAAAATCAAATGTCTTTGCTAGTAGTGCTGACACCACTGAAAATCATCGTTTTGTGGTTTTTTGTGGGTTTTCATTCGCAATTAGAAAAAGGAAAACCAAAAAAATGGTACTGAATATAAAACTAGAGATAAAACAAGCCAATTGCCCATTATTATTTTTATGTTTAAGCTAGCTTGGGTATAGCAGATTTGTATTTGTACCTTGAAAAATGCTTTTGAGAAGAATGTTATATCTGTAGAAGTAAAAAAAAGTACATATACCCAGAAAAAAACGCCTCACAAGTTAAAGTTCAGCAATGCAATTAGCGACTTTTAACAGTGCTAGTATATAAAGATTGATATTTCCCTTCAAAGACAAGCGAGTATGGAGCCCTTTATTTCCAATGTAAGAATGTTTACTGCATTACAAGCGCTCAGTCACCACCCACTGGCCAGACAGGCCGTGATGATTAAATGTCTCAGACAATCAGTCGGGTCATGACAATACAGTGCCAGACTCCACCTGCTCTAAATGTAGATAACTATTGTTTGGCTGAGCAGAGAACACACATCCGAGTTGCTGCTGCTGAACGGCACGTAATCTCAGAGATGTGTTATGTTGAGTAAAGTCTGTGCTCCAAAAAAACAAGAAATGAAGAAGGAAGTGAAAGAACCCAACTTTGGAGAAATGATAGAAATACACCATTTTAAATTCCAATTAAATGGTCACAATAATCCACCGCCTTTACTGTGATCACTGCCGAACTTAAATGGCTTCTTCTCATAATACTATTACCAAAGTAAAAATACATTAACATCAGACTCAGCAATAACACTGCAAGGAGTTATTACAGTGAATCTGTGAGAAAACTATCCTTCTCTAATGCCTCCTCAGCTATTATGTCGCGTCCCAGTATCGAGGGCTGCAGGAATATTTTGTTACATCTATTGTTAAGCTGCTGCAGCTTTAAGTCCGCTCCCCTCCCTGGTGGTTTCATGTTGAAGTTGAAGTTGGTGTTTTAGGAATTTAAACATGCATGCAAAGCGGCTAAATAACCGTTGTAGTGTGAACTGAATGTTTTCAATGTAAAACAATCATTCTTGTTGTCACTGAGCTTGTTTTATGAGCTGCACTACAATTAGCAAAAAGCTGAATGAGGATCCAGCTGTGTGGCTGCTGTACATAAGACTGGCTGTGTGTGTGTGTGTGTGTGTGTGTGTGTGTGTGTGTGTGTGTTGTTACATCTACCCTCTACTATCTGCAGAGTGTGTCTGCTTTGTCTCTGTCACTATTTAAGGAATTCATGACGGACTTCAGCAGAAAGTTCTCTGGAAGCCTTAATGTGCATGACTGTGTGAGTGTGTGTGGGTTTTTTTATATTTGCATAGTGTCCAGTAAGTGTTGGCATGTGGTATACTACTTGAGCATGAAAGCAATTAGATGAAATAAAAGTCAAACGGGTGACTGAGTTGGGTCAGGTTCCCACCGGGAGGCAAAGCCCACAAATCCTGAGAGGGAACAACCCAGACACTAATTAAAAGCCTTTCTGTCTGTATTTGTGCACGTACACCCACATATATATGTAGAGGAAGGCAGCAGATGTGTGTGTGTGTGTGTGTGTGTGTGTGTATCGTGTGCTCACAACTAGTTTATTTTAATATGTTTTGAATTATTATGTTTTTCATGATGTTTCTATTATAAAGCGTTCCAGGCTGGGCGCATACCATCGGTGCGCCTGTATGAAGTCTGTATGAAGTTCAGTTCTCGTGTTGTACTTTACTCGGCGATGTAAAGATGTTTTCAGGTTTTTCAGTTAAAGCAGCTCTGTGGAACTTTTCAATTTGTGTTGATGTTGGTGGTCCCTGTAGTGTTTCACCCAACGTTAGGCCACATGTTTCCTCCTCTTCACTCCCGGCTCCGAGGAGACGACTTCTCTGGGGGGAACAGCAGGCAGCAGCTCTGGAGACGAACCATCATTTGCAAGCAATAACAATAAGTTGTAGAAATTGCCAGTCTTGTTGCTGTTTATCTCGTTTGCCCGTGTAGGTCATGCAGAGGCATCACTATTGAATTGAGGGTGTTTCATAAGCAGTTAAAAACTCCATCGTAAAATTCAAAGTAAAACTCAAAAGTGAAAAAAGCGACAGCAGCATGTAAGATGAATACTCCACTCAGAGTGAAGGTCCCGCATTGTTCAGATGTATTGGCAGCAAAATGTCCTTAAAGAGCCAAAAGTAAAAGTGTTCATGGTGCAGAAAAATGATGATAATCAGTGTTAATAATGCTGGATTATTGTAGCTAATGTCTTGAAACATTACATTTTTACAGTACGTATAAACTGTATATGTTGAGTACTTCAATGTACAGCAATACATCCTATTTTAGCAGATCATCAAAGCTATTTAATTTGCAAAGTAAATGCAGGGACATTAAAAAAAGAAACAATATCCTCCCCCTAAAGTGTGGTGAAGTGCAAAAAAGTTGCAAGTTAAGATCTTCCCCCTCATAAATATTCAGGAGGAAAAGGGAATTTATAAACTGTCTTTTGAAGGAAATGGAGAGTGAGTCCTGTTTTCATTCATTCGTATGCGCTACAGTGGTTAAAGATAAACCATCATGACTCAGTGAAACTGAAATATTCTGGGGAACAGATCATCAAAAAGTGGAACAGCTGTTTAAGTTTTCTAACTGTGTCTCAAAGTCTGGAAGATACAGCAAGATGGACTATTCTATTATTATTATTTATCAGACTTTTACAGCATTATACAGACTCAATGATTTTTTTTTGTGAACAGTGGCAGTCTGAAAATATGAAAATGTGGTTGAAATTATTTAATAGCATAGCAGAGTTGTGTAGTGTTTGAAAACGTATATGCAGCACTCAGGATGCAGCTTCCATTAATTTTTGTTGAACAGACCCACAGCTCACCATCATTTTATCACCAGTTAATCTGCTGACTGCTCTCTCGACTTTTCTTTTTCATCGCCTGGTCTATAAAATGTGTGAAAATACAGGGTATTTCCCAAGTCGATGGCAAGAAACTGCACGTTTTATCCAACCTACAGTCGCAAAATGTAAAGATATTCAGTCTGTTGTTGCATACGAGAGAGAAAACCACAACAGAGAGGCTGGAAATGGATAATATTTATCATTTATGCCCAAAAAACTCACTTAGATGAACTGACAATTAAAACAGGTCAGCCGATCTGTAAAGTGACTCAGTGCTTCAGCTCTGGTCGGGTCTTGTGAGCTCATGTGGCCTGGGGGGGCGTAGCAGTATGGGCGAGAAGACTTCATCCAAGTGGAAACAGTGAAAGTGAAGGTGCTTCTGAGTACAGCACTGGAGTAAATGTTTTTCTTTCTTTTTCTTTTTTTTTTTTGCATTCCACTACTGATTCAGTTTTCATTTAACTACATTTGCAGTGAATATTCCAGTAAAAGGACAAAACCTCGTGCCATTAATTACCATCCTGTGTGTGTGTGTGTGAGTGTATGTGCATATGTGTGTGTGTTGGGATGGATGTGGAGGGGGGGGGGGGCAGTGTGCTGGTAAAATAAAGCCCCGGCTGTACTGATATTCCACAATTCTACTCTTAGCTGCATAGTGGACTTTGATAGGCTGCTGGAGAGGAGGAGGGAGGATGTACCGGGGTGGGGTGGGGAGAGAGAGGAGGTGGGGGGGAGCTGCAGCAGAGTAGCACCGCTGTCAGGAAGCAGAAGCCCCCTTCATACATACACACACACACACACACACACACACATCACACTACGAATGCAACTAGCACAGCCGGCTGAACAGAGGACGCCTCACCTGGTAAATAAACCTTTTTTTTATTTCCTCTCCCCCCTCTCTTCTTTTATTAGTCCTAAAGAGATGCCTGCTCCGCTCGTCTTCGCGTTATTTCCTCTCTAGCTTGACCACAACAACCCTCCCACCACCTCTACCAGCAGCAACAACATCTTCCCGGGCAGATAATATAACAGATATTTAACATAAAAAATGTCCTCTTGGTATTTTCAGTCAGGCGGAAAAGAAGCCGAGCGGACGTGACTGGAAACATTTGGGTCTTTTTTTCTTTTTCTTCTTCTTTTCATGCCGCTGTTTGCATTGTAGCGTCTCGGTGCGTAACATTGTAGCGACATGTTGGTCTCTCGCTTTCTTTCTTTCTTTCTTTCTTTCTTTTTTTTTTAAATTAAACTGAATGTAATGTCATTTCTCTGCTTTTAAAAAAGTCGCAAAAAACCTGGGGCAGGATAATTCAAAGGAGGTACAGTAAAGGCTGACGTGCTGCTCCGGTTTGCGAGGCAGAAAGTGGGGAAACGTGTGAAAAGGAGGCCACAGAGATGCTTTTATTATGATTTATGGACCTTTTTAAATGCGGTATACACGAGTGAAGGGCAGAGCTGAGTCATTGGCAGACATTAATGGATTAAAACTGTCTCACTGTCGGAGGTTAGGTCGACATAGTTTGGGTGTTTTTTTTTTGATCTGCAGTGCGGTAGGCGTGGTTAGCTGCGGGATGACACGGCCCGGATCCTCTTTTAGCATCCTCACATCCTTGCAGGAGTGCTATGGCCTGAGGGGGGGTCTGACTTGACAATTTAATTAAGATGCACTGTAAGATGCTGCAGCTGCTGTTGTTGTTGCTGCAGCAGCCTCAAGAGGAGACATCTACACCAGGCAGGTCTTGTTTGCAGGGTTTAAAAGCAGCCTAAATTTTACTTTAACCTGTTAACGGTGTGTTGGGATGCAGATCCTTCTGTCCCACATTTTGGCCGTGCTGACGTGAACCAGTAGTTGTGGCGAGACAAGATCAAGGCCAGTCTGCAAAACCCAGACTGTGTTAAAAGTAGGATCGCTGTGGGAGGACAAACTAGTCTGTTCAAATCAGCTTGTTCTTACAGGCCACAATCACACATTTGTCTCAAGGGGGGGTTAAGATTTCTACCACATAAGACGTCTACTATCTTTAGACCCCTGAGAAAGAAGAACTATGTTTAATATGATGAGGTCACTGGAAACTTCCCACAGAGCACAACAGAGACACAATGGGGTCAAGTAAAGGCAAACAGCAACAGCCTCTTTTCATTTATTTATTTTCATTTAAGAGTAAAATGCCATATGTATGCATGTATATCAATATATAGTTAGTTTTTAAAGCTACAACTATTCCTCAACACTTATTAAAGTGACTGTTTTCACTATCAATTAATTACTTTACTTTACTGTTATTTTTTAAGTAAGAAATCAAACAATCTCTGGATACAGTGAGGACTTTCTGCTTCTCTATGTTGTCATTTATTGTAAACTGAATATTTTGGGGTTGTAGAAGCTTGTCAGAACAAACAAGAAACTTTATTAGTGACCCCACGTCAGGCTTTTTGACTATTTTCTCACATATTGTAGCCCAAATGATTCATTGATAATAAAGATGCTAAATGACGTGATGAGCTCATATAAAGGCAAAGAGCAACAGCCTATTTTCCTCCCTCTGTCTGTAAAAGGTAAACAAGGTCATTATATTTTATACTAATATTCAAACTATGAATCATGTGAAACATTATATTCTTTCTGATTCATTTATTAATAGATTGGCCAAAAATATATTAATAATGAACTCACTCTTAATGTCATTTTAAAATGTTTTAGGTGTATCAGTTCCTGGTTCTCAGAAGTGAGCATCTGCTATTTTTGTCCTCTGTTTCAATGAAATTCAGCTAAATATATTTTTATTTTGTACTGTTGATTGGAAAAAACAACCAATTTAAATGTGTCAACGTGTGATAATTAGTTGCAGCTCTATTTCAGGAGTACGTGTCCCTTTGGCTAGGCTGGAGTGTTTCCCCACGAGCATACGCTGTCCTAAATAATTATAGAAGACGAGTGCGGCGTAGACTCGTCCCAGCAGATGTCAACAACCCAAAGGCTCCATATTAACATTATGCTCTCCCGCAGACGTTATTGGTAATAAAGTCACAGCTGATTTGCTGATTACTTATGGCTAATCTCATAAAATGCTTAATCGCTCAGCAACTGTGTAAGAAGTTATTAGCTCTTTGTCAAGCCACCAAGATTTGGATCTAATCTTTTATGTTAACAAAGGATTTCCCGTTTGACGAAACGAGCTGTACACTAAGTAACTTTTTCAAGATCGTGTTTCCTGTCAGACACATTGCTGATGTTTGAGCTTCGTTTTCAAGGAAACCAACCTTGGCTTTAACCAATAAAGGCACACTGATCGTGTCACAAAAAGAAGAGCAGTCAAGTTGAGACAACAATAAGTAGGCTGGTCGGTCTGTTGTATCCCTGAATGTCTTACTGCAAGAGACAGTAATGCCAAGAATGTAAACGCAGCAGGCTGACATGATTTATGGCCTTCTCAGCAAAAAAAATGCTCTCAGCTTGGAGTCACCTTCATGTTACCGGTCATCCTTTCATCTCGTTCAGTTCGCTTGTATAAGGGTTAAGCTAAACAACATTTTTGAAAAACTGATACAGGGACTGAACAAAAAAAGCATTTGAAATGGCTGCTGAATTAAAAAGCTGCTCGTGACAGATGTTGTAAAAAGGAGCCTCCATCCTCTGACAGTGGATGATACACACATTCAGCATGTTTTTTTTTTTTTTTTACATGTTGTTGCTTGGTAGGAACTTCTGTGCTTTTATGGACTGGTCCTCTGTGTTTGTTGGCTCAATAAATTCAACAGCAGTTTCCAGAAGTGTCTCCACTCTTTCGTTGTTGCCTCACCAGAGCTGGAGAATGTTCTGGCTGAACCCACTGAGGTAGAAAACAGATCTGGGTTGTTTAAATTTCTTGAATTGTTCAGAGCAGGACTGAACTGTACTAAGCTGTGAAATGTTGTTGAGGAACACTCTGTACATGTCTTCCAGCAGCTGGGTCACTTGTTACCGTTTTTCTCTGAAAGAAGAGTTTAATACAGAGTCAGACTAACTTGTTACACCAGTTTAGGTTGACTGACAAAAAGTAAAGAGACCAGTAGCCTGTGTCATATTGTTGACACCTCCTCTGTTTGTCCGGTCCAGTCTTTCTTGTTTTAACTCCAGGCTCTTTGATGGGACCATGTTGGAGACCTTGTTTTGCAAAAGCCTTAAAGGTTTACGCAGACCTAGAGCTGTTTCAGTATTGATTAAATCAGGAGATTATGTAAGGTTATTTTCTTGATTAATCATTAATCATTTGGCCAATAAGGGTCATGAAACAGTGCAAAAAGCCCATCACTTCTTGTTAACGTCCTCAAAAGGCAATCCAAAACCCACAGAGATTAAATCCATCACAAAGTAAGATCAAATAAAGCGGCAGATCCTCACATCAGAGAAGCGGGAATTATGAAAATAAGTAAATTATCAAAACTGTGGACATTTAATTAATACGTCAATTAATAT
Organism: Amniataba percoides; assembly: GCA_037176925.1. NCBI lineage: Eukaryota > Metazoa > Chordata > Actinopteri > Centrarchiformes > Terapontidae > Amniataba > Amniataba percoides. The sequence continues at coordinate 6,242,339 of JBAJHX010000062.1, forward strand.
TTGCATATATGCAAAATTTTGCATTTCTTCAAAAGTGTCTTACCAAGTTTACTTAAAAATAACACTGAGTTCTGTTGTTGTGACAGTACAGCTTCTCACCAGCGGTTGCTATGAAGTTTCAGACGTGAATATAATCTTGCATCTATTATAAGTCACTGAAACTATGCAGTGAATGCGTCAGACGTAATGTGATTGTGAAGCTCTAATAAATATTGGTAGTGGACATGTTTGTCTACACACAGAACGTCACGTTTGTGGCAAAAACACATCAATAACTTTGTGTGTCGTGTGGAAGTCGGGACGGTTGAAATCACTTGGGGGATCTGTAACGACTCAGCAGAGGTGTCTCATTTGAGTGGCCAGACCAGCTACATGGTATCCTGTTACAGTGGACGGGTTTGTGTGTGACAGCTGTCAGCCCCGCAGCCATGTAGAGGGGTCGCATCATATACGGCAGGCATGCTCGGGATGGGCCTTGACGTGTCAAAAAACGCCAACCATTCCCCTCCACGTGACCTCCAAAAGCCCCCAGGATGGGTTATGGGTGTGGGGGCAGGGGTTGCAGGGATGGGCCCAGCTGTGCTGTACGCCGGCTAATGGCACTCAGCACAGATGGCGGGCCCTCATCCTCCCGTGAGTGTGTGTGACTCCCATGTGCACAGGCCACTTTCCAACAGTGTGCATTACAATCACAAATGGACGTTGTTAAAATGGGAGTTTGCACGGACGGGGCAGCACCGTGGCATTTAGTGTCACTGATCAATTAGGTAATGTAGATACGCAGTGATAAGCCTCCGATGAGCTTTTAGCATGGACATGTATATATACTGCAATGGGTTGTCTCACCAGTGCGTCTGAATGTGATTTGATTTCAGATTTAATTGATTTGTTCAGTGGCAGACGGCAGGTTTGATTAACTGTGCGTCAGTTTGATTTATATCAGACGGAAGAAATGGGCCTCGAGTATAAATGATGTAATTGTTCCGCTGAAGGTTTGTGTCTGAAAGAAGACAAGTAGATGGATGGTTTCTGCTCGTTCCTCCTTAGAAGTCACATCACTGAGAATAATAGTTTTTATCTGAGAAACTGAGAAAAACAAGAGTTTTCCATCAGGTGACAATGACTTTGTGACAGAAGTGCTCATGGGTGTTGAGTTGTTTTTCATTTTCTATAGATGATGTTTGATTTTCTTTTATTTCCTCTGCATTATTTTGTTTTTTCTAACATCTGTGAGTTGAGGTCATATTAGATTTAAGTTACTCACAAATGTTTTAAAGGTAAACCTCACAAGTGGTTCTGAAGTAATGGATTTGATGCAGCATTTCAATCTGATTGATTCACTCGGCTAAATCTCAGTGAACATCAGCTGTTTCCGACAGAAATTGTAAAAGCCTTCGTGACCTGTGAGGTTGAGTTTATTAATGCAAAGATTAATCTGCACTATAGCATCATTTCATTTATTTGAAAGGGTCAAGCTGATTAAATATAGAAGACTTAAGATGAATCTTGTATATATGATAAGACTATGTTGTTGCAATCAGCCACTCCTGTATACTCGCAGTAATCCAGGACACTAAATGAGTTGTGAATACAGCTTTCTGAATGCATAATGTATGTGCCAGTCTATGGTGAGGGCCACACACAAGGCCACTGTGTGTGCTGTTGTGTGGCCCTGTGAAGAGTGCCTGTCACCAGTGACTGAACGTATTCTTCCTCCATTTCTATGGTGCTAAGATGTTCCTTTCCTCCCCTCCTACCATAGTTCCTGTTTCTCGGCGGGGTTAAGAGAAGCAAAGGTTAGCTGTGCAGCCATCATCTGTCAGCTGATGGCTCAGCCGCTCCTCTGCGCCTGACACAACAAAGTATGGGAGAGGTTTTGACAGGATTCTGGTTGAATTCGCAGCAGTGGTCTTTTTTTAGAATACGTTTTTATCCTCACTTGAAAAACATGCTCTTTTAAAAGTTCTGAATTTGGATATTAATGACATGTGTCTTCAGTGTCATTCAGATTGCTGCTTCTCGACCTGCAATCCAGAGTCGGTCGTCATAATCACCCTTTTATGGCACCTGAAGTTACTGAAGTTGAACATCAGAACAAGTTTGATCAGCATCTTGTGTTCAGTGACCCCTGATGCTCCCGATTTTTATCAAAGCAATGGCAGAAATATCAAAGTTTGAAGTGTTTAGACTATTTTCCGAACTCAAATCCACTGTTGTTTTGAGTCACCATCATTCTGATCCATTTAAACATGAACGACTTTCTGTTCTGAAGTGGTTTTTGTTACTTGGCAAAGTTTGATTTGGCTTTACATTGTAATTCTATTTTAAGTAATTCCCCAGGGATTCAAACCCACTGCTCATTAGCAAAGACGAATTACCCTTTGGTGTTGCCTAAGAACTTTTTTATTCTTCATTATAATAGGCAGAAACACCAGGCGATACAAAATCAGGACGTTATACTCATTTTTGTGGTGACTGCATACTAATAATCACACCTGTGGGGGGTTATCTCAGACAGCAAAACATAATTTCAGTTCAGCTCAAAGTATTTTGAAGTAATGCATCTGCTGCAGAGAGTAAGATGAACAAAACAACACTGAGGCATGATGCATGGAGTCCAGCTGTTAATAATCCAGCTATGTGCCGACCAATGCTGTTCACAGCAGGCCACATGGAGTCAGACATGTGGGCCAAATTTAGTCCTTGTAAGCCTTCGGGAACTTAGTTTTCTGACCGAGACGGGTTTCTTATTACAGATTGTAAAATATGTCTTAACCCCCAGAAAAGTGAATTCTTGCATGTGGTGTGTCAAAGTAATCAAAACCCTTTTTTGTTTGGTAGCGCTTTGTTTTTAGAGCCACAGTTTTCCGCTGTAGTTGTTGAAGTTTTTCATTCAACGTCTCAGATGTTTTGGGGATCACCTAAGCCCGCAGTGTTGCTTCTGTTGATCCAGAACCTGCTGTCCCCGGCCACGGCTGGATGTCAGAGATCCTCCCCTGAAAGCTCCCACCCCGGAGTAAACACGACCCTATAAATAGAGCCGGGGGA
>JBAJHX010000062.1:6263968-6281398 GCA_037176925.1 Amniataba percoides
ACATCCTCATCAGCATCACAAGTACACAGAGATGAAGCTGCAAGTCTCACCATTTCATATCTGATCTGGCTTGTACTCATGCTGCCTTTTTACGAGAGGGTTAGACACAAATAGAGAGCGCTGTTGTATTTTTTATTACTCACATCAGCCTGAAATAGGACTACTTTTGATGCATTTATCACATTTGTTGAGCTTTATGCAGCGTCAACGACAAATGACCATGAAATAGTATCACTGTCATGCTGCGGAATTAAACTGCTTATCGTAAAAATAGTTTAACGTTTGACTGAGCATGTTTAGTAGAGATAATGAGGATTTGAAGAAGCCACCTATCTTCATTTAGTCACTAATCCCTCACCAAACCTCATATGTAAAGACCTAGCTTTGTGCCTAACCCATCTCAGTGTTATCATCCACATTCATGCCTTTCACAGTGTTAGCTGCAAGATAAACACCAACTGCATGGAAACACTTCCATATTTATCTTTGCACTCAGTCTCTCTGCATATCTATCTGAGTCACGCAAAGCGGCACAAATTAAAAATTAATCATTTAAATTGAACTTTTGCTGAAAAGAGCTAAAACCAGCTTGCTTTAGAGGACGAAATGTGATTTTTTTTTTCTTCCCTCAAGCAACACTCTTCTGAATATCAAATAATCAGTGTAATGTAATGTAACACACACCGTGACGCAGAGAGACTGTGACTGGTAAATGCATCAGATCACCCCTACAGTCAACATGCATGGAGAGGAGGGGGAGGGCCTGAAAGTCAGGTTACTGTCAAATCAAATTTTTATTGTCCGGTGTTGTGTGTTTGACCAACAACACAGCAAATGTTTTACCAGCCGGTAACAAATTGAAATGAATACATACCAGGATTTATCCCTGTCCAAATCCAAATTAACACTTAAATATCAAAGTGACTGACCGAAGGTTTAAACTTCCTCTGAGTCTGTTTTGCTTGCTTACTTTTCATTTGCTTTTCTTTTTTTATTTTTTGGGCTTTATGTTCTTCTTTTTCTAACCTTATCTGTAGTGTTGTCTGATGTAGCTTACAGAAACAACCAGTGCATATCCATTCGTTCCATTTGTGGTTATGAAGAATCCCTGTTGAAGATAAGTGCAATTTCACGGGTTTACAAGTTGGGTTCTTGTCATTTTCTTGCTTGCTGCTCGGAACGGTTTGGGTCTGTTTGTGAAAGCAGACCGACAGCGAACAAACTGACTTTGCCTTTGATGGAGAGATGACCGCCACTGAGGTTTGTACATGAAGGAAAGATGTCATTTTTAAGGCATGAAAAAAGTAGTTACGGAACAGAGAAATAACGTGATGTTCAGTCAGAGGTGTGACAGCCATTGAAACATATAAAAGAATGCATGCACTTCTGCATGTGATGCATGCAGTGCATCTTGTTTTGCCCTTTTAGCCCTATTTAATGTATGGTTAGCACACTTTATATGTATATCAGCATGTCTTACACTCCAAAAGAGAGCTGAAGGTATGACGCCTCGTCCAGGCTGTCCTCTGTTCCTCTAAATTCAGCAACATGATGTAATCTCTCATTCAGCATTCGCTCTTCTGTTTTTGTGATTATCTGAAAAGAAGCATGTTCCTGTCCATGCTCACGGCAAATTGGCATCCACTAAAGCAATTGCTATATAAATGGAAAACTTTGGGATTTTAACAAAATGAAACAACAAGAAAATACTTCGTGAGCACAGATGTAGGGGTGGAAAAAAACCTTGCATGGGAACTTGTATTATTGTACCTTCAGACCCATAAAACTCACCAGCACTCTTTTCTTGACTAATTTTCAAAAAATTCTCATCTTAGCCAGGGACCAAGAGGTTTAGTTTGAAAACATCTTGGGCTTATTGGAAACCGTGTTTGTTGAAGGCCGCTCAGAAATATCTTATTGAATAAAACAAGGTCATTAGGAAACTGCCACCCTTGCACCATGCATTTTTGTTAGCCCGTTCCAAGGCTGGATCAATAGTTATTACCATAGTTGTGAATCTCAGTGGGATTTAGAGTGAATTTCTCTTACTTCTGGAACGGAGCCTTGAAGTACCAACTTCACTTCGGCTCTCTATTGACCATTTGCTAAACCTCACCCCCTTTCTTTAACGTTATTACGCCTGTCAAGCCTTTGATTCTCACACAGCACAGAATACAGTATGTGAGAATCTTTGAAAATTGTCGTGACTATGCACTTGATGGTTAATCAAGAGCAATATAATAACATGCCGGGAGACTGAAATTAAAGCTGTATGTCCAAGGTACCATCTGTGTATGAGAGACAGTAAAAGAAAAATATAAGATCACACTGCAGTTTCATTCGAACATAACTTTGTTTTAAAAGGCTCAAGGGTAAACGTTTTTTGTAAACCTAATGTCGTTTCTGGTAACAGCTGCTTGGGTTGCTGGAGTATAATTTTCCCTAATTACTCTTGCAATGAATGGCAAGACCAAGCTGCTCCAAGCTCCAGGACTGGCTGAGAAACACCACATGGTGCATGTTTTTTGAATTATTTCTTGAATTATTGTAGTTTGCACTGTGTGCTCATTGGCTTCAGAAGCGAAACTTAACCACAAGTGTTGGTTATCTGTGCATTTTAACTGTTGTACAGCACAGACAAAGACATTATATAATCAATTTCTTACACTCCTTTTTGGAAATTTGAAAAGACACCACCCTCTAAACTTTAAATACAGAGTATCACTTTTGTTTTCTATGTTCACCCCTTCGACATGAAGAGAAAATTGAAGCTTGACAGGCCTGCCATGCCTGGTTACAGTTGCTAAGTAATTAGACAAATGCTGCCGGGCAGAGGGGTTTAGCAAATGTTTTAATATTTTATACTCTTGAAACCATCCACCATCCTTGCCCTCTCTTCTTTCTCTGCTTGCTGCCCTCTTTTTTTCTTTCTCCTCATCAGAAATTTCTGTGTCTCTTCTCTTTAATGTCTCTTTTCCCCCCTGGTCTCACGCTCTCTGTCCTCTCCTCTTTGCTTGCGGTCAGTCGGAAGCAGATGAGGACTCTGAGATGCCGACTCAGGTACACTGGGCTCGCTTCGTGGCCCAGCTCAGTGCATCACACCAACACCACCAGATGCACTGAGCCGTTCAAACATCAGCCATCAGTCACTTTTGTGCCGTCTCACCACCTTGGCTTGCCTGCTGCCGCTTCTGTTGACACGCTCGCCATCACACCACACACCAGACTGACCATTCACTCCTGCCTGAATTCACTTCACACCAGACTGCTGCTCCAAAGCTGCCGCTGCTTCTAAACACGCCATTCCAGCTCATTTCTCAAGTGCTTTTCTTTGTAAACGGTGGAGTCGTGTTCATCTTTTTTTTTCCTGCTGCTGCACCCGAGAGTCAGATTTCACAGTTTTGTTTTTTTTTTCTAAACCATGGCTTTTACTGTGACCTTTCAGTGAGTTGACTTGTGCCATCATGTCATTTACAGCTATACGGTTGAAGGCAAAGCTCCCAGTTTCTCCTAACAAGAGTCTAAATTTAACCTGGCACCTGCGCCTTTAACTCCAGTTCCTCTCCCCTCTCTTGTCTTTACAGTATAGTTTCATAAGACGAGTAAAAGGGGAGAACGTTTTTATCAGGCATAGTAATCTGATGCTAGAGGTTAGTAAGAATACAAAGCATGACTGAAATATGCATGCAGGTGCTTTTGGTATGACAAATCCTAACTGATTAAGTACGATAGGTCTAACCTAGCAGTTGCTTTGCCAGTGTAAAATACTGTTTTCTGGAGTTATAAGGTTTGTATCTAACAGATTTCTTGCTGTGAGCCCTCAAATAATTTTTTTGAGAGAACGAAGCAAACAGAAATTAAACTGAATAAAGCCAGTGTTTGTGGAGGTCTTAGTTTCTAACCAGAGTTGGGAGTGTTGTGCTTAACTAAACCTGTAAAACTAAATCTGTGAATTTATGCATGAAAAAAAATGTTTTCATTGAAGCTGGTCCTAAATGCTCCCTTAGCATTTAAGTACAAGCTGCTACTTTTTTTTTTTTTTAAGTTGCAGCTACCATGTGGGTGGACTTTTTTTTACCATTACGTTGCTGTTTGTGTGAGCTGTTGCACAGGTAGCCTGCACAGCCCTCTAAACAGGCCTGTGAACAATAAATACAAATACAGAAGTGTAAAATGCAGTTGATTTGGGTCTGTTTTGGTTGATTCCAGACCTTTTCAAAACTGCATTTTATGCTGCCCAGTGTTTTGTTGGTAATTTACTGGATATGCAAGCTACCGCTGCGTACTTAAAGCATGGCCGTCGTTCCTGCCGCGCTGTTCCCGGCCTCATCTACTTATATCACGGTTGACCGGCTACTGTAGGACGCCTCACCTCCGGAAGAGATGGTCAAGCACCAGACCAACATCAGCGAACTGAAGCGCTCCTTCCTGGAGACGGGCAGCAGCTCGCCGGGCCTGACAGAATGGGAAAAGAGACTCTCCTCGTCCCCCGCGCGCTCACCCAGATCGGATGAGGCTCCAATGATAGAGCCGCTGGATGTAAGCTGCAGCCCACAGCAGACTGAATGTCGGCATGTGTGTGTGAGGCATGACATCACCAAGGAGATTTGTTGCATAAAAAAAGACATAAATCTCAAGAGTTTGCGTAATGAGACTTAATGCAGTAAATTCAATATTCATAATGGGGCTAGAGTCGTATTTTCTACCTCAAAATGAGTCTGGAGCATTACATTTTATGTTCCAAATGGACTGAGTGCATATTGAATGAGAATATGGGTACCTTGACAAAGTAAATTATTCTGCAAAGTCATTCAGATTTAGTGTGCTAATAAGCGTGTCTCTCCTCTTCATCACCTTATGTTTTCACTGTATCTCATCAGCAGCTGATTAACATGTTAATTAGTCTCAGTAATGGATGGTGCAGTCATTAATCGGATATATGATAGTTGTGCTTGAGTTAGGGGCAGTTTTATTAACGTTTCTCCTTAACTCGTGTGTGAAGCATTATCTTGATGAAGCCACGCAGGACAAATGAGCAGACTAATTGAGGTTTCTGAAGACTAATCCCATCATCGGACTCATTTCCCTGAAATGCAAAAGAAGCTGATTTCTCCATGAGAGCTTTGGGAGCTCTGGAGCATGTCCATTTGAACATGCAGTCACAGTTGGACTTGTCCTTTCTTGTTTCTGTCGCAGTCCGACTTACCATTTTCTGATCTCTTTTTTTCTTTAGACCGAAGACGAGGAGCCTGCCGGAAAAGAGACAAAAGAGGAGGTGCCACCTAAAGCCACTGAGGTAAACTGCGTCCACTTTGTTTTTCATGTAAATGCTCTAATGTTCTGTGTGTGTGGTGTTGTGTTTTGCCCCTTGTTCTGCCTGACTCCTGTCGTATATGGACACTGGCACTTTTTTCTTACCTTACATCCTTTACCTGCACTTTCTCTTTTTTTGACTTTGAAATTGAGCTTGAAATTACCGTCATGTAGTTTTAAAATAATATTCTAGGTTTTATAAAGTTAGTATCTATTAATTCAATGCAAATGAAGTTCAGCTTCCTCATACCGGGGTGAAAACAGGACAAAAAGGAAGAAATATTAAAGATTAAAAAAATCCATAAAAGGAACTGTACTGAAGAAATCAAATGCTGATAGAAATTCAAACACTACTCTTAACTTTAATACTTCTGTAAAAGACAATACTACTATATCAGTGCAAAGAAACGAGGCTAGAAACTATATTATTACTAAATATTGCATCTCTGTCCCTGTACTCACAGAGCTCAGTCTGTGTGTCATTTCTTGATAAATAGTCTCTTGAGCTTATTTTCACCTTCTTGGCTGTGTGATGCCCTCTGTCTATTAACTCGAACAATCCATTTCCAATAAGCCAAGTGTCTCCCCAGGCGGCAGGATATCTGGTGAAATACGTGGTGGATAGTATCGTAACAGATTTGGGCACCTCCTCGGGGCCGCACGGAATTAGTCTGTCAACCACCATGGACGACGACGTCTTCATGGACGGGACCCTGAGGGAAGTGGAAGAGAAAACTCCCGACTCCCAGGACGAGGTGTCGGAGAGGTCGGTGGGCAAGGTCAGCCCCGGAGCTGTCAGGCAGGAAGTGTCCCAGGCCATCAGCGACAAGAAAGGGACGCTCATTATCTTGAAGGAGGCCGATGATAAAGAAGACACAGAGGGCAGAGAGGCGAGCACTGTGAGTGAAAAAGGCGAGCCTGTAGTCCCCGGAGAGAGTGTGGAGAATGAAATGCTGTCCACTTCGAAAGAGAACGAAAATATCAAAGAAGACACTTCTGTTGTTATAGAAGCCAGAACCACAGCAGTCAAGAGTCCAAAGTTTGAGATCAAAACAGAAGACATGACTCAGATTAAAAGTATCGACTCGCCTAAAAAGGCCATGGCATCGTGGATTTCTGAGGAAGTGAAGACCGAAGCTTCAGGGGTCGTCAGCGTGTTGACAAAGGAAGTCAAAGAAATGCAGCAGGAAGCGGGAATCGTCACCTTCGAAGAGGTCCAAACGGAGCAGTCAGAGTCCAGTCTGACTCGGATTACAGTTTCTGACTCTTCGACTACATCCTTAGCAGTGGTACTGTATGAATACTAAAAGCAACAACTCGGTTCTGGCTGCCCCTCCCCTCTCCATATCTCCACCGCCACTCTCAGCCTACCCCCATTGCCTTCCCTCCAGCGGCAGCCAAACCAGTCTAACAGCAGTGTAATTGAGCGCTGTGCATGGCTAACGGTCCCTTAACAATCAGAGTTTACTCTTACACTTGCCAAACCGCCGCTTTCTGTTGCAATCAGGCCCTGCTGCTTTTTTTTTTTTTTTCTTTTTTTTTTCTTTCTGGTTTTAGGCTTGTGTTTGAGTTTGTTGACAACTGAAATGTCTTGCCTTAGCAGCTGGCTCCCACAGCTGATAAGGAAAAGAAATGGGGGCTCTGGCTGGCTCTTGTTTGTTTTGCAGCCTTTTTTAAATTTTTTTTATATTTTGCTCAGCTGCACCATTCCTCTCTTTCAGCTCTGTTATCAGTTCTCCGAAAGCGGTGACTTCATAGCTCTGGCTCAGTGCCACCGCTGCAGCTTTCCCCACCTCATTCTCCAAAATCCCCCCTTTGCCTCCGTAACGAGTCGGGAAAACAATTGTATGGGTCTACCTAAGAAGAGATTTCACTGTTCTTAAGGAACAGTTTTTCAAAAGCAGATTAGTGGAAATTTTTGCCGCTGGTGGATTCAGCGATTCCAAAACCGGATTATCGTTTGAGGTTTTAGGATTTGTTCAACTTTGGGTTGGCATTAGGTTCAGTGGATTTAATGAGCTACATAATGGTATTCCATACAATCCATGCAATATTTACTTTTCAGACCTTTTCATTTTTTTTCCACCCTTTCTCCTTTTGCTCTTTGTGTGGTGTTCACTTTTGACATTCTCTCTTCTTTCCTCTCTGCTCTTGTGTCCATTCATCCTTCTGTCCCATCAGTCTACGTTGGGATGGGTTTCCTCCTCTCAAAAGGTGACCTTCTCTCTCTGGTCCACACACATTTCAATGTTGGTGTTGCTGAAACCCTAATTATCTTTAGATATTTGTGCCTAATATTGTATGTAATTCTGTCAGTTTTTACACAGTGAAAGTCTAAAAATGTAAAACTCACATAACCATCTTTTTTTAGCAGGTGTGTGATGTGAGTCTGCCTTTTTATTGAGTGGATTTTTTGGGGGGGATGTTTTATCACAGTGAGCCAAAAACATCATCATCTAATTGTACCATTATCATTCACAGACATCAGCTGAACCGGAGGAGAAAGCGGTGGTTGCCACGGAGACGAAGGCAGCGCCTGCCGAGTCGACAGGGCCAACGGTGAATATCCAGACCGCAGAGGCTGCAAAGGCCGAGCCAGACTGTGTAGTTGTGGTACGAGAGGATGTTAGTGGCAAACGTTCAGGAGATCCACCGGCTGACTCTGTTAGTTGTGTAAAATCTGATGTTGTAGGCATCGCCCCGTCTTCAGAGGAGCTTCAGCTGTGTGCATCTGTGGAGCAGGTAGCAGAGAAACAGGCAGTAGCGACACATTTAGGGTCAGACGAGAGTCTCAGAGGCAGCGATGCTCATCCAGAGTCTGCTGTGCTGGGCTCAGCAGCCGAAAAGGGGAATGAGGAAGCAATAGATGAGGAGGAAGAGGACCCCGGTGTGGAGGGGGAGGCTTTGATATCAAAAGACGAAAGTGATAGTTTCAGATTCACCGTCACTCGTGCTTACATCGGAGATCGTGAAAAGGAAGAGAAACGGCCTCCGTCAGAGGAGGAACACAGCGAAGGGGAAGTGGCAGAGAGTTGTTCGAGTGCTTTAGCAGGCTTTGAAAATGCGAGGGAGAGAAATCACATAGAAGTAGAAGGCAAGAGAGTCCAGTTCTCCAACGAAGTGCAGTATTTTGAGGAAGAAGAGTTTCCCACGGAGTCAGAAAATTTTATTGAGGAGGTGGATGAAGAGAGAGACGAATGCTCACCAGCAGAGGAAGGAGGACGCAAGGCAGACATCGTGAAACCTTTGCCCTTTGAAAAAGAGAAATACTACCATGTTCAGATGGACAGCTCAGAGGATGAAATGAAGAGAACAGAAGAGGAAGAGGCGGGTGGAAGCAGGGAAGAACTGGAGGAGGAGTACGATGAAGGAGAACTGAATACAAAACTGGCAGCCGACAAAAAGGCTTCGGCGGCGAGAGAGGACATTTCGGCATCAGAAGTACTAAAAAAAGGAGAAAAAGAGGAACGAGACCAGAAGCCTGGACCACATGAGGTGACTCCGACTGAACCTTTCACCTCAGACGACCCTCATGCCCATCCAGCCGTGTCTCAGTCGGAGGTAACCCTGCATCAGCTCCGGCGGCCTCAGCCTCGGCCCTGTAACCTCACCTCCACCCTCCCCTGCTGCCGACACAATCTGTCACTAATAATCAAGGGCAAAACTCGACCACCAGCATGGACATGAGTCTCAACCTGCTAACTTCACCGTTTGTCGCTGAGCAGATCAGGGGACCTTTTTAATGTGATGTGGTGCACACACTTGATCGAAACCTTGTGATTTGCATTCTCCGGTATCCTCTCCACCACTGGATCAGGGACTTTAATGCATGACTGCATGCTCGTTTAGAGATTTAAACCCTTCAATGACAGCCTTTGGTTTAGTTTATTAGCATGCGGCATTTATTTGTGTCAATTTGATTTTATTTGCAAGGGTGTGGAGCTATTTTAAGAACAAAGACGTACAGTGAACACCTACAGCAATTCGTTTCAGACATGACAGCTAATTGAACTAGAGCACAGATGGTTTTGGTTCTGCTTTACTTCCCCTGCATGCATTTATTTTGCTTTTTTTTTTTTTTTTTTTGTCCAACAGAGTCACGATGCCAGCGAGGTGGGTACCAAAGAGATGCCTGTGATCCACACAGAGACGAAAACTATCACCTATGAGTCTGCAGAGGTAAATGAGAACAAATGTGATTATCTCCGTTTTGCCTGCCCTGATGTTGGCAGTAATTAGTTATTTACACATGCAGCAGATTCGGAGCAGCATCCGCATTCATTTAGGGCCGTGTTTGGGAGCATCTGATGGATGTTACGTCCAATGTTCGCTCTCCTTTTATCTCTGCTCTCCACTACCTCGAGGGGGGGTGGGGGATTATGCAACCAAATGTCCTGCTGTCATCTGATTCCTGCTGAGCACATAGTGTACACTGGGTTTTTAGAGCTTGGTGGAAAACAACACTGATGAGAGCAAGGAGAAGGATCCAAAACGTAGAAGTTGCAGGCTGTAAAAACAAAAGGCTGAACAGACACTGTACAGCAGTGAGGCGACCTGCAGAGTCAGGAGATACATTAATGTAGTCATGAAGAAACTTCTTCCACATTACACATAAAACATTAGAAGTAGTCATTATAGCCACTTTAAACTTCCACTAATCAATATTAATAATGTATCAAATATGAAATGTATTTGTAGTGTGAAAGTTTCCACTCATTTATACAGAATTATCACCCACATCTGCATTTCCCTTCAGCTTTTCAGAGCTTTTTAGCCTATTTTAGCTTACTTTTTTGAATTGTTCTCTATATTCAGCACCTGCAGGCAGCTGCATACAAAACAGCTCAGATAAAACCGATGTGCAGCACAAAACTGCAGACACAGTTACCTACAAGTACATATTTTTAGCAGCTAAAGAGACATGTAGAGGTTTATGTTCATTAGTTGCTGAAGATCAAACAAAAAACACCAGGGTGGATACTGGACGAACGTTTGTGGTGTCTGCTGTCTCTGCAAATAGACACACAACCATCAGCACACATTTCTAAAGTGACAATATGTGGGATGTTTTCAGCTGGTTGAAGATTTCCTCTGCCCACAAGTGATGCAGCATCAAGGCCTCCACAGAATAGTGCTGAATAATATTTAAAATGAATAAATCTGTTGTAGTTTGAATTAATAAAAACATATTAAAGAAAACTGATTTTTTTTCACTCATCAACAGGTTGACACTAACGGTGACGTAGACCCCGGGGTGTTGCTGAGTGCTCAGACCATCACCTCGGAAACCACAAGCACCACGACAACCACACACATCACAAAGGTCAGAGTTCATCTATTGTCTCTTCGGTCTCTTTAACACTCAAGGCTTCGACGTGACTGCAGAACTGCTCGTTTGTTTCTGACTTTTCTTTGCTGCAGAATATAAAACACAGAAAACAGACGAAGAGTAGGGAAAGGATGTGTGTTTCTCTTTGTAGCATAGAGATGTGCGTCATTACACACTCCCGGGCTGCGAGAATGGAAACACAGACTTGCTACAAAAATGTCATCGTCCCCAGACAAATCAGAAATTTTCCAGAATGAATGTTTTGGTTCATATAATGTGAGAAAACACTGAGTGCATGAACAGTCTTAAAATCTCTTGTTTTGCCATATTGGATCTTTAAAATTGCTGCAAAATTATTCTGTGAATCAGTTCATTGATTAATTGTTGAGGGTGGACCGTGGTTTACACCAGAATATTTGTTGCCAGATATTTTTATGTTTGCACTGATTTCAAGTCCTCTTTCTGTTCTCTGTCGGCCAGACGGTGAAAGGAGGAATATCAGAGACGAGAATCGAGAAAAGGATCGTCATCACAGGAGACGCAGACATCGACCACGATGAGGTCTCTTAGTTTTTCTGTTTTCATACTACATCATTTTTATTCTCCACTTTTTCGTTGCCTGTACAGTCAATAATTGGATTTGAACAATGACCATGAAAAAATAAGATGCTAGTGACCCTGGTGACCCCTCAGGACCTTTTTGTGTACTTTGCCATCATTTTACAGCCACATGATGTAGAACGCTTTAGCATGTGACATTTTAAAACCAAACATTATTAACTCGTGATGTGACTTTAACAAATACTGGAAATATGACAAATGTAACTAAAAGTGGCTTCCCTGTTGGTATACTGACTCACAATCCAACATCCCCGCTCCTTCCCTGCCTTCCCCATTTTCTGTCTCCCCCTGGTGATCCCTCCTGGCACTGCACTCCTGTATATAGGCACTGGCTCAGGCCATAAAGGAGGCTAAAGAACAGCATCCTGACATGTCAGTGACCAAAGTAGTGGTACATAAAGAGACAGAGATCACGCCAGAGGAGGGGGAGGACTGACCCAGGTAAGACAACGAGGTCCCAGTCCTGATCCCAGCCCTGTCCATTTTAGTCTGGTCTGGTTTTGATTTGGTCGGACTGGGCTCTTTCAAGCTGGTCTCCATTCTTGGGCATGCTGCTTTCCCATCAGCATTTCTTCTCACTGGTGCAGACAGCCCCTGCTTCTGTAGCACTTACAGCTAATGCATCATGCTGTTGTCATTCCAGCTCCACTCCCCCTGCAGGGAAAAGGTCGGCTTATGCGTGTGTGCACGCAGACCGGATATTATAGTCTCAACTCGTAATGACAAGGCTTAAAAACCTTTACAGTAATGCTCCTGGCAGTCTCATGCAATCTCTGGTAATTTGACTGCAACACTCCCCCCTGCTGGAGACAAACACGATCCCTTTTTATTGGCGAGAGCTGCTGTGTGTGCAGATGTAACACAGACGTCTCTCTGCCTTGATTTGGCATTCACAAAATTCTTAATCATTTTGTTATTTAAAAACCAAAATGCTGAGGAAAAGTTGCAGGTACCATTATTTTTGTTGCAATAGTTGCACCAGTATGTCGTGCAATATTGTGTAAAACCATCCTCCACACATTGTTTTGTCTGCACTGTGGAGCCTCACTGATGGCACCAGCATAGACGGGAGATTAAATACCGGCTGAACCGGCTTCTGCTCCTCAGAGCGCTCAGCCTGTGGGTGCAAACGCGCCCGTATCAACTGAAATCTGATCTTGAGTGAACACAGTCACGCTTCAGCCAATTTTCAAAAGAAAAATCACGCACCAAAACTGGAGCTCCTTATGTTACCAACTGTGCAGATATTAAAAGCAGAAGTGAGTTTTATATGCATGAAAAACATTAGACACTTCTATACTATTTAACATGCACGCTATTTATGCAACAAATCAATATCTGCATTATTCTGCAAATAAAAGGTCAATAAATTAGTGCTGTTGGCTGTTATCCACCTGTGTTTTCAGTATCATTATTGGCAAGAAATAATAATTACAGTCATGCAAATGTTCACTCAGTGAATCCCTAAAATGTTCAATCTGTATCAAACACTCTGTGACATGCTGCCTCTTTCAGTCTGCACATTTCCTTTCTGTTAGCGGAGGGAAAAATAGGTCAGCAGTCCTTCAGCGAGTGTTTGTACAAACTTTCACAAATGCAGCCATTTGTGTTTCAACTTGTCCGCTGTCGGTGTGGTTGAAGATTATTTCAGGTGTGGAGCTGCGTGAGGGGAACCTCTCATTCCATCGCACCAAAGCATGTGGTTCTAACCTCCACCGCCACCTTTGATTTCCCTCTCGAGCATTTTGTCTCCAGAAAACTGGGATTGTCCGGTTTTATTCTAATTCACCTTTTTTTGGCTCAGAAGCTTGTTATTTCACGAGCTTTTTGACTGAAACAATCCCAAGGCGCAGGGTTTGGGATGAGTGAGCGTGCATGTGTGTACTTGCGTGACTCACCAGATGGGAATGCTTGGCTTTGTTTCTGCGGCCTTGCCCTCAGTCCTACGTGTGTTTGTGTATGTGTGTGTGTGCTGTCTAATATCTGTGTGTCAGACCGGCTGTGTAGCCGGTCTGAGTAGCGCTATTAACATGATACTAAGTGTTTTCTCTCTGGTCTTTTGGATGCTTGCCTCTTTCTGCTGCAGATACACACAGAGCGTTGTGGCAAAAATGGACTCAGGAGAATTTGGAGCAGCATTTTCGAAAGTGTTACAGTTAAAATTCAAACAATTTCTTACTTAAGGACACAAACACGCGCACACACACACACAGCGAGGAGCAGTGTGAGCTTCGCTGAAAGTCTTTAGAAATGACAACGTGTCCAACACACCACATTTTATTCACCAAACGTAGTCAAACCTTGAGGGTGTTTTTTTTCTTAAATTTTATTACTGTAAATCTTGGTCTTTATTTACCAATAAATCTCCATAGATACCAGATCAACAATCTCAACATCCCTGTCTTAAAACACACTGTAAAATGTTCTTACTCGTAGTTTTACATATAAATAATTACAAATATAGACTTTGTAGTTTAATGCTCATTTTTTCCACAAAATATTTTAGCAAATGCAATATTTCTTCTGCACCTATTAATTAATAGGAAAAATGTAAGATTTGATTTTTTCAATATAAGACAGAGAACATATTCTTTCATAATTTGGTATGTTTTCCTCTAGCGCTTACCATTTATAAATAATCTTAAATAAAAGACCATCTCCATTTGAACACCACACATCCATCCATGAACTAAATTCCCATGTCTCCCAGTAATTTGGGAGCCAATATGATGCAGTCGACTGTACAGAAATGGCTTAAAGTCCAATTAATCATTTAATCCTTTTTGGTTTAAAGGAATGAGCAACGTTTCCCTCTGAGGGATTCTTCTCTCCAAATCTCCTCCTCTCTCTTTGATGAAGGAAGATAGCAGATTTAGTGAATAGAGCCCGTCACGTGACACGATTTTCAATTTTGAGGAACTAAAATTGAAATATAAACCACGTCTTTGCAGATAAAGAGTGATGGTTTTTGTGTTTCTCAGCTGTGACACCAGTTTTTCTGATTCACAGCTTGTGCTCACAATCATAAAATGTAAAATAGTTGGCATTAATTTTTTTGGGATGCCACTGGGGAGAATTGGTTGTAATTTAATTAACACCAGAAAGTGCCCAAGAAGCTTGTGTGTATCTGCATTGTGTGTGTGTTTGCATTTTTGTAAACCTGTAGTCCCTCGGTGCATATATTCATGGGAGCAAACCTGCTGTAACCTTTTTATGTGGCTCATTTTTAGTCTCAGGCAGGGTGCACTGTGGCACTGAAGGTTCACACATGATTGAATATGCAGGATGAAGCTGAATACTGTTTCCTCTCTCCTTCCAGGAGTAACACAGAGGGCTGTTTTCTGTTCAACCTCCCACAATCCAACATCCAATACTCCACATATTACTCCGGGACTCTCAGAAGACCAGAACGGCTCCTACTCTCCAAATGCTGCAGCTCGCCGCCAGTCGCAACCATCACCTTGCAAAACAAACGAATGCATTTTGCATGAGAAGGACGCAACGTTGCATAACCAAACAAATGGCAAAGATTATATACTGAAAAACCGTAGGATTTTAAAAATGGTCCTCCATCCACCTGCACGCCGAATCCCTGTGTGCAGCAAGCAAGCCTTTTTTGCTTTCACTGCCTTATGACTTTGATGCATTTTTATGATTATTGAGAGTAATTATTGTAGCATCGTTTTATTTATGAAATAAAGCCATCACTCCAGAAACTTAAAATCGCTGTAGGCTGTATATGTTAGGGAGCGTACACTATTTAACCTTGCTGTAGAAGTGCCAACCTCATTTGCCAGCAAGCATTGCCTAACCCACTCCACTCCACCAAGCCAATGATTTTCCGTCAGGTATGCCACTACAGAAATCACTACAGCTCAGTACTGTACATATCGGAGCTTTCCTAGGAGAATAGCAAATTATCTTTCAGAGTTGATTTTTTTTTTCATCTACTTGAATTGCATTTTCCTTTTTATGATCATTTCAGTATTTTATTGTTTCTCATCGATCATTTGATTCCGCCTCTTCAACACGTCAGAGAAGGTCTATTTGGTCTCGAGATTTCTGTGCAGTTCAATTGACTTTCACGTGCCTGTGCAGGCTTTGAATGTCGTCCGGGGTAGAAGGTCGGCCGCAGCACAAGTCCCAGGTTTGTGTGACCGTGAGGCAAAGGGCTCAGACTGCCGAGCTCTGCCCAGTTTAGATGCAAAGCCAAGAGAGATCTATAACCCCCCCCCCCCCCCTCACACGCTCACTCACACACATACATGTCAACCATACGCGTCCCTCATCTGTCCAACTGTATCTGAATAACCGAGTATTGGTCGTGTACAGCCATGTTTCCCTCCTGAAAATGGTGAAATATAAGTGGCAAATGCATTTGTTTTAATTTGCTGTTTTCTTCTCAAATAATAAAATGTTGACCACAGAACTGAAACTTGTGTCATCGTTGAAATGTTTTTTTGTAATGTTCAGATATCAAGCCTCTGTTGAATACATTTATGAAGTTACTGGTTGAGATCAATAAATAAGACACTTATTATAATAAACCACATAACCTTTTAGTGGACTGAATCATAAATAAATGACTAAATGAAGAGAAAGGTCACCATGTGAACGTTTTATAAATTGGGATTTACTATATTTATTTGTTCAATTTTGACAAAGATTTTAAAAGAATCCACCAACAATTAAAGCACCAACTTGAACAGTAAAGATTTCATGTCCTCAGGCACACAAAAAAATAAATAAATAAAAAATAATCTTAAAAAATAAATACATATATTAATGAGTGTGGGGGGGTGAGGCTGTAAACTGTGTTTATCTATTATTCATTATTCCAAATGCTCCAAATACTTAATTGATGTGTTAAAAAGAAATACCCCAGGGGTAAATAAGAGGGTTTTTACAGCCTCAGGTAATTCACAAACAGGCTGCTGAAGCCCCGCCCCGTGTGTGTGTGTGTGTGTGTGTGTGTGTGTGTCAGAGAGAAGGAAAAAAAAAAGGTAAGAGCTCTCTCTCCGTCTGTGTTGCAGGGTGTGATGCCTTCAACACAAACAATCCTTTTTATCTGAGAGGAAAAATGTGAAACTGAAGAGCTGCTGTGTTTGAGCTGAACACTGAAGCACATTTAACAAATAAGAAACATCAAATATATAAAACTGCAGCTTTAGCTTTGGCCTGCAGGGTCAGGACTGAAGCAAATAACTAATATAAATACATATAAAATAATATAAAATGAAATTTTATACAATGACCTTTGGACGTTTAATAACAGTGAGAAAGATACATGAGCTTTTTACCTCTTTGTAATACTTTGGTACTTCCAGTGACTCCTCTCAGGGTAATTAACAAATAAGGAATTAGAATTAATACAGCCTGACACCAGTGGGATGTTTTTATGTAAATATTAACACCATATATTTAGTGCCAGTGATAAGAGAGCACAGAGAAGCACCCCAGGGTTAATTATATATATTTATAAGTTTGTATCATATGCAAAAGTTCATCATCTAACACGCTATGCAGAAACAAAATAGCCTCCAAAAATAGGTCGTCCATGCAGGGCACAGCAGCGAGAGCAGTTTGACTGGTCAGAGCTTTATGTTTCTGTCACCACACGAGTGAACGGAGTGAGGCAAATGCAAGGCATGCTTTTTAAATTTGATAAATCATGTTTTAGATTCTCCTTTATTACTTGTGTGATTTTCTTTTATATATTGTGTTTGAGCAATTAATACTGTGGCTTTACTGTCTACATACTTTTATAACTACTTATAGTCTTCATTTACATATATTTTTATATATTGGTTAATACTGTTACACCTCCATACTACCACTATGTTTCTATTTTTATTTTATTTTATGTTTTTAAAATGTATTTAAATCTTATATGTTACTTACTATAGTCTATTACTTTATTTTTAAGTTATTTTGTGTGATTTTCTCTCTACATGTTTGAGAAACATGAGCATTGTTTGAAGGAACCTGTGAGTTTTGTTGCCAATAATTATTATTACCATTATTGCTATGTAAGTCAACTATTACAAACAGGACACACATGTGGACACCCAGCGAGGAGGGTGAGACATGAAAATAGATAGATAGATAGATAGATAGATAGATAGATAGATAGATAGATAGATAGATAGATAGATAGATAGATAGAT
>JBAJHX010000062.1:6283436-6310092 GCA_037176925.1 Amniataba percoides
AGATAGATAGATAGATAGATAGATAGATAGATAGATAGATAGATAGATAGATAGATAGATAGATAGATAGATGTACAACAGGAGCACAATTAACAATACAATAAGGATAATAAATTAAAAGCAGATCTGCAGAATAGCTAGGAATAAATGAATTAAGAATATAAATATAAAGATGAAGAGCAGAATTGCAGAGACATGAAGAGTGAGAGCCTACATGAAGATTGACATTAAGAGTGAGACATCATCAGGAGTGAGACACCAAGATTGATAAACTGTGAGACATGAAGCTTGAGCACCTACAGGAGTGAGACATCTAGAGTGAGACATGCAGACTGAGAGCTTACATGAAGACTGACATGAGGAGTGAGACATCAATTATAAGACATGAAAATCGGTAGCCGACATGTACGATGAGACAAAAAGAGAGTAAGGTGTGAAAAGTGAGACATATAGAGTGAGACATGAAGCCTGATAAACCGTGAGACCTCCACAGTGAGACATGAAGCCTGATAAACCGTGAGACCTCCTCAGTGAGACATGCAGCCTGAACGCCTACAGTAGGAGTGCAACATCACCCACCCGGAGTGAGACGTCTTCGCGCGCTGAGACGATCTCGCTGCAGTACCTGCTCCGGCGCGGCAGGCGGCGGCAGAGCAGCGCGCCGCTTCCTGTGCGCAGCCCGACAGTCACAACAAGAGGAGGAAGAGGAAAAACGACAGCTCTGGATCGTCGTCGACTGCCTTGCGTGACAACACAAGGGGATCGCGTTCGGGCTTCGGGTATGTACCGTCTCCTCCGGTGTGTTTTTCCTCCCCGGTCGCCGCTCCGCCGCCTGCGAGCTGCCTTTAAAAAAAGACACCAGAAACATGCCAATGGAGGCTTGCTGAGCAAAATGGCTGGGCGCAGTGAAATGTGAAATATCCCTGCTAAGGTTATCCCCCCTGCACGCTACGCGGCTGTCACGCGACCCGAGCGGCCGAAACGCGCACGAGAAGTTGAGAAAAGTGCGCGTGTGTGTTTTCCGGCAGCGTTTGTGTGTGTTTTTTTATTTATTGGCGCTACTGCGGCTTTTATTGCTATCGGGCCTGCTGTGAGTGTGTCTTGTTTTTTTTGTGCATGGTCGATTTTTGCGACTTTAGTTTCTTCTGCATTTTTCACCTCCTCCTGTGAATAAATCCCGGGTGCATGTTGCTGTTGGAGTTTAAAAAGGGCTGTTTGTTTATCTGTATTTATTCTCCCAGCATGCACACAGAGCTCCACCCCTCAGCTGTGCAGGTTGCATGCACGCCTGTTTGTGAGGATGCAAAGGTTTGCTGCTCTCACCTGTTTTCTTTGTGTTGTTTTGTTTTTTTATTTTTGTTTTTTTGTTTTTTTGCAGGTTGCTCCACTTTGACCTGCAACATGTCAGATTTACTGAGATATATCGACTACGACCACAAAGCCACCTTCCTGAAGATGCTCAACCAGCAGCGGATGGAGGGCGAGCACTGCGACGTGGTGGTGGTGGTGGAGAACATCGAGTTCAGGGCTCACCGCTGCGTCCTGGCCGCCTGCAGCAACTACTTCAAGAAGCTCTTCAAGAAGCAGAGCGACGAGGACAACTCCATCGTGGAGCTGGACTTCATCCGCTCCGACATCTTCGAGGAGGTGCTCAACTACATGTACACGGCCCGGCTCGCCGTGAGGAAGAAGGACATCAACATGATGATGTCGTCCGGCCAGATCCTCGGCATCAACTTCCTGGACAACCTGTGCACCCAGAAGCGCGAGCTGACCAACATGAAGACCCGGGAGAACCAGGCGCCGGGCGACCACGGGATGCGAGCTCAGGACGCCATCCTGAAGGAGCTGGCCATGGAGGAGGTGAGGAAGAACAGCTTCTACGATCAGGGCATGGATAGCATGGGGCCGGGGGGCTCTCACGTGACTCAGCCGCACAACTACAACACCAACATGAGCAAAGATCCTCACAGCCACGGGTGGGGCTCGTCGTCCTCCAGCGACATGAAGCTGGAGTACCTGCTGTACGGCCACCGCGACCACGGCTCCTGCCAGAGCACGGGCGCCAAGCCCATGGACCACAACGCCAAAAAGGAGCGCCTGCTCACCGCCAACCGCCCGTACGGCTGCGAGCACTGCCCCAAAGCCTTCACCACCGCCGCCCACCTCAAGGAGCACCTGAAGATCCACTCCGGCTTCAAGCCTCACCGCTGCGTGGTCTGCGGCAAGGCCTTCATCCGGGGGCCCGACCTGAAGAGGCACGAGAGGGTCCACAGCAACGAGAGGCCCTTCGCGTGCCAATTGTGCGAAAAGGCCTTCAAGCACAAGTCCCACCTGAAAGACCACGAACGGCAGCACCGGGGCGAGCGGCCGTTCAACTGCGGCTCCTGCGACAAAGCCTTCATCAAAGCGTCGGATCTGAAGCGCCACTGGAACACCATGCACAGCGGCAACCCCCGCAGACAGATGTCGCTGTCGCCCGCCGCCTCCCAGCACGGCCAGGCAGAGGCCACCGACCAGAGAGACTGGAAAATGGAGACCGGGCCACATTCGCACAACTCGGGGGACTGCTGAGCCCGCGGACGCGCACACCCAACCACACACTCTCGACACACAAGACACACACGCATCCACGGCAGTCACTCAGAAACATGAACACACACACAGCTGACACAACCACAACCCTGTGACGGGCGTGTGGCCTGACGTCACACGGACAATGAGCGGAGTGAGTAACGAGAGATCTTAGCATGTTCATAAGACTGTGGGGGCTGTATTATTATTCTAAAGAATTATGTCAAAATGTTTTCTTTCCACCTGTAAAATCATGTAAATGTTTAGTTCACTCTACTATACATATATTTTTCACAAAAGCATCGTTGCTATCTAGACTGGGGGTTCTCATAACATTATTCTCTTTTACTTTTATGGGATATGTAACATTTAAATGTTTGTTTAACCTTTACTGGATTTTATGGAGATAAAAGAGAGAAACAGAGTAAGGGGGGATGGGGAGGGAGATTTTTCTGCATAACATTTGTTGAGTATATTCATGTGGATGTTTTTAATGGATGTGTTTAGTTGTATTGATTGATATTACACTGTAAGAGTAACAGTCACCATTTTGCATTTGATGCAGATGATACCAAAGTCTTGGGCCTCTGACGGATCGCCTTTAAAGGCCGTCCTGCCCAAGCAACCGGCCAACTAGATTTACTGTTATACAGTATAACTGTCATCCAGCTATCAACAGTTAATGATAGATGTCTGTATATACTGTAGCTTAGTTTGTTGCACAATTAGAGTACACAATAATGAATTATGCACATATAACATTGTCCTACTCCTACACTTTGACAATAAACACCATTTGCTGTGTTTTATTGTTTTTTCGCAAAGTTTGGTTTTTGTTGGAGAGACTTTTTACGGCGACTCGTCCGAATCAGGTTTCAGATCTTAAAGGTTTGTGTTTGAAAATGTGGGGCGATACCAGCAGCAGGTGAAGGTTTATGACGAAACAAGAGTGTTTTGTGGAGATTACAGTGAAAAAAAGACATCAACGTCCTCTGCTGATTAAACTGGTCAAATGTTGAGACGTTTGGTTTGTTGTGGTTGTAAAAAAAAAAGAAAAAGATCCTTTTATGGGCCATTGTTTTCAATATAAAATGATCTACCTGTGACGTGTGTGCGGTTGGGTAAAACAAATTCAATACTTTGAATGCACAACAGTCTCCTTAAGAATTAAGAATGAAACTGTGACTCCTCCAACATAAAGATCTGTTGACAGTCAGGCCAGAGGGGGGTACAGTGAGCAGCAGCATGTTGGTAAAAGTGACAATTTGACGCACAAGTGTTTGAAAAGTTTGTTGAAAAGGACAACAGGGCGACGTCTTCAAACCCGAAGACTTTCAGCAGGCAGATAAAAAAGATAAAAAACAGAGAAAAAGCTGAAAAATCCTCACTTTTGAGAAGCTGAAAAGTTGTTCACATTTCTGCTTGAAAAAGTTCTTATCCAGTAATGGATTAGTACAACAGTTGCAGATTAATTTTTGGTCTTTTGCCTAATCAGTTAATCCACTCGTGTTTGTACTTCTGATAACAGGGGATACGTAACTGATCGAGTCATTTTTCACGACAAAAAAAGCCAAATATTCTCAAGTTCCAGCTTGTGTGCTGTGATGATTTACTGCTTTTTGTTTCTCGTGCCAACACACTGAATATCTTCCAGCTTTGGACTCTTAGATTGGATTAAAATAAGCAAGTTGAGGACTTTTTCAGAATCTGTGAGCTGTGTTTTTCAGCTTTTTTTTTTTCTCCAGCAGTGAACACGACTGTAGTGATAAATCGAAGAAGCGATCGATAATGTGAATGACTGCTTAGAATATCGAGCCTTTGCTTCATGTAGAAACTTTCCAGAAATGCAGCAGGGCCTCAAGATGTGGTTTGTTTATAGGCCCGGACTGTGCAAACAATCACACCCCCCCCCCCACCCCACACACACACACACACACACACACACACAAACAAACCCTGAAGTCCACTGCACCTTTGGCTTCCTTCGGCTCCGGTTTAGTTCGTGACAGCAATCCCTCTGAGACAAAAGTTAGTGAAGCCACTTTGCACGGCGACTCTCAGCACACAACACACACACACGCCCAACATGGCTCGTGCAGAGGAGAAGCCTCTCAGCAGCTCTCCCATACTCTGCATGCAACACTAGATGGTGCCCTGTTCATAGGGATTGACCTGTTGCTGCCCGGCGTTGACCTGCCGCTGTCGGCCATCCAGGGCCCGACAGGACGCCGCAGACACGGAGGAGCGATAGTCACCGGGGGTTTATTAAAGGAAGCCCAAGCTCGCTGAAAAGCACATATGGCGACTGTGTGAAATGTATGCGCTCTCACACCTCAGTGTTTTCCATATATTTACATACATCTGACTCGAGTGGTTGGAGTTGGAGAGAGGCCAGTGCAGTATCAGGGTTTCACAGTCTGCGCTGTGTTTGCACTGACAGTCAGACGGAGATACTCTGTACCTATTTCTGACCGTCTGGAGGGAGGAGGGCTCCTGTTTGCTGCGTGTATCTCAGACTGATCTATTCTTAACCGTCAACAGAGGAAGGGTTTGATCGCCTGTAATTTGGGGTGAAACAGTTTTGTGGAAAACTGAGGTCAGTGTCTAATGGAAAAGGCGGGTCTTGCCTCACTGATGTCAGTAGATGCCCGAGATCTGTTTTCTGCATTTCCTGGCTCTGCTGAGTGTGTGTGAGTGCATTAAAGCCAGTGAATGATGCAGGATATGGTTTGGTATCACATTGTTTGGCTGATTGGGGCTGTATGTGAATGTGTGTGTGTTTGTAGGGATGTTTGGAATATAATGTGTGCACGCATTATATTGGAGTGTGTGCGTGCCAAGGGATTTGAGTGATGTGGGCTTATTGTGCGTTCGCATGTGTGTGCTCAAGCATGTGCCTAAGCGCATTTGTATGTGTGTGCACGCATGTGTGCGTGGATACGCATGTGTAATGACTGAGGAGGGGTGGAGAAGGGACGTGGGGGTGGGGGTGGGGGTGGGGGGGATACATGCATGCGTGTGTGCATAAAGGAGTGTTTATATGTTTGTGTGCACTATATGCATCTATAATGAGTTCTTTCTGTGTGTATGTGTGTGTGTGTGTGTGTATATGTGTGCACGCACATCCGTGAGTGAATGACAGGCAGTGAGTGAGTGTGCATTCATGCGTGTGCATCCCTGCGTGTACTCATCCGTGCCTGTGCGTGAGTATTGTGCATCAGTATGGAGGAGGGAGGGTGTGTGTGTGTGTGAGTGTGAGTGTGAGAGTGACCATATTTGTTTTTATGTATGCAGAGCTTGCACGCATGTATGTGCATGCAAATGCACACATCATCACTATTTAGGGAATTTACGTGTCAGCAGGCTGATTTCTATAACGCAGGTAGTCGCGTGAATGAATTTCTGTATATGAATATGTGCATGTGTGTGTGTGCATGTGTGTGTGGCATACATTAGCTTTGTGGGGGCCGCACATTGGGATTCATGTCTGCATAACTTTATGTGGCTTTCTTGTGTGTGTTTATTCTCTCTTCAGCTTCAGTTTATATATGTGTGTGTGTGCGTGTGGGCGCGAGTGCATGCTGTATACGCGAGTGTGTGTTTGCATGTAAGTGTATATGTGTACAGTGAACACCCGGTTTCCATTACCCCGGCCGGCGTGGCTCCCTCAGCCAGACCACAAACCTCCTGTCTCCACTCTGGCTCCACCCAGCGTTGCCACAGGCTTCCCAGAAAAGAACAGCGTCTAATTAAGAAAAACTTTAATTACATTCATCTCATCTCTCTCTCACACACACACACTCGGGGAGAATATAACAACTGTATACAAACAATCCCATGTGATAAATGGGCATGAAAGGCAAAGCCAGCAGGTTTTTTTTTTCTCCTGAGCAGAATGGCTTTTAATCAGAGTTGCTGACATTCATGAGCCGTGCAGCCTCCTGTGATGTCGCCCTCCACTTGAGCACCATCTGGAACTTCTTCAGTTTTTAAGGACCTCGTGATGACGGTGTCTCTCTGTCCTCCGATGTCTTTTCATGAGACAATTTTATGTCCTTGATCTGATCTCTGAGGCATGTTAAAGCTAAAAAAAAGAAAGAAAGAGGAAGAAAAGCACACATAAATCATCTTACAACTGTGTGTTTCCAGTTACTGTACAAACACACACTCGGGCCATTAAACTGATTTGCAGGGCAGCACTTAAGAGTCTGACACCGCTGTGAAATAACGCTCGATTAACAGCTCATCTTCAGGGTGAGTGTCACATTGATGCGAGGAGGATCTCGGAGGAATGTTTCCCCTGGGGTAGGGTGGGGTGTGGTGTGATGGGGATGGGGGGGTCACTCATCACCTTCAACCTTGAAAGCAGGAGCTCGTATCTGACCAGCTTCCTCCTCGTCCCACCAGGCCAAAGAGGAGCTCAGTTTATTAACTGTGACCCGGCTCGACAAGGTCCGTCTTTGTTGATGGGCAGGCCTGCAGAGTCCGATGGGTGGGTGAGGGGTGGGGGGTTATCAGGCCATCATCTCCGGAGAGGGGGGGGCAAGAGAGAGAGAGCCGGATCGCTGCGATCTGCCTGCAGGAGCCTTTGTTTGGGAGGCCGGACCAGATGTTCCAGCTGAGAGATTACCATCGCATCACTCCTCAGCGGGGCGTCCACCAGGCCTCTTCCACCTGCCCTGTGCTCGTTTCCTTCTTCCTCCTCTCTCTTCCCTTCTCCTCGTCACCCCCTGTCCCCTCCATCCTTCTCTCCTCAGTCCTCTCTACACCGTCTTTGCTCTCCTCCTCCTCCCTTCCCCTGTTTGCCTTTCCTCTTTCTTCTCCCCTCCTCTTCTTGCTTCATCTACCATCCTCCCGCTTTCCTTTTTTTCTCCACTCCTTTTAGTCTCCCCCTCTCCTTCACTTTTCTTTACCTTCTTTTTTTATCCCCCTTATAATTCCTACTTTCATCTACAACTATCTCCTCCTCTCCTTAACATCCTCCTGTCATCCCTCTTTTCCTTTTCTCTCCTCTTCTTGCATCCCTTTGCTTTTATTTCCCTTGTTTTAATTTTTTCTCCTCTGCCCCTTTATCCTTCTCCGTACCTGTAATTTCTCTCCACTCCTTTATCTCCTCCTCCTCCCTCACCATCCTCCCTTATCACCTCTCCCTTCTGATCATCTCTCTTTTCTCTGTCCCTCACTACTCTCTCCCTTTCCTCTCCTCCTTACCTCCTCTCCATCTCATCTCCCCATGCAGCCTCCTTCCATCTCTTTCTCTCTCTCTCTCTCTCTCCCCCAGCACAGATAACAACTGAGGGCTGTCTTTGGTCAAACACAGCGCATGCTGTTCTCCTCCCTCCCCTCTTTCCTTCCTCCCTCCTCTCCTCTGCTGTTATCAGCCTCAGTCATGGAGGTCTCACTCTAATGAAATTCCCTCGGTGATCACGCTGACAGATCTAAAGGGAGCGTTTGTTCGCAGACCACATCTGGGGAGTAGCTGAGGGCATGAAAAGGAAAAAGCAGCTGTAATCTGATTAGAAAAAATGTCACCTGTAATCTGGCCCAATCTGGAATCTGTTACTCAGACACACACGTTTAACAGATTACAAAACATGTGATTTAAATGACCTTGTACTTGAATATTTGATTAGAGGACACATGAATTTTAGCAGGTGACTGGTGTTTACAGTAAAATTCACACATAACACATGTATTTATACTTACATACATACATAGAAGGATGTTGGATTTATGACCTTAGTTTTTCAAATGATCTAGTTTTCCTGTCTATGTGATGTATTTAATCTTATCTAATCACATACCTCTATATCAAAAGTGTTTTTTATTGCTTTTTATTATTCAGCACATTGAATTAGAACAAAATCAAATTTTATGGATTTAACGTTGAACGCAAAGTGCAGTGTTGTTGGGTTTTGATTATTGCAATGGTGCATGTCCATGAATCATACACACTAATGAGACAGATAACATGCAGTCTGTTATGTCCATTGAATTTGTACTAATCTGAATGAAGAAACACAGATTACTGATGATACTGATTTCTATGTTGTTACAGAGCAGGTGTTTAAGTCACTAAGACATTTAGTGCAAAAGTTATATACATTTTTTTCTTCCAAAGAACATTTTTCTGTTTGATTTTCCTTTACTTAACCAGATCTTGATTCCAATCTTGTTGACATTAAAGTTTGTTTTTTTTCCAGGAGAGAGCTCGGCCAAGAGTTACACCTGCCTGCCTGTACCTGTATGTTTTCCCAGCTAAACCCTCCAACATGAACAAAGCAGATCTTAACTGATGCAATCAGACTGTGTTGTTAGAAAATTGTGTTGCAACCAGGATGTTATATCAAGATCAGTGTTGGTGTCACATTCAGTCCAATTCAAACAGGAATTAGATTTCCTTCTAAACGAAAACTAATAAGTTATTAAAATCCCCACAAAAAGGGAAACAGTTTTTTATTTGGAGTTGATTTTAGATTTGCGTCCCATTCACATTGTCATACATCTTACTCCATGTTTGAAAAGGCTTCTGAGAGCAGGTGGCACACATCTTTGAAATAAACATATCATTTATTTCTCTCCCTTTATTTTCTCTATTTTTCTTATTTTCAAAGAAGCTTAAGCTGTCAGAAGTACTTCAGCTGAGACTTAAGACGAATCAGCGATGAATCTCCAGTGGAGCGTTTAACCCGACACGTAAACACAGTGAGTTTAACTGATGATGCGATTTGAGTGTTTGACCCTTTGACCTCACACTGAAGTCGACTGTAAAGGATTCTCATGCTGCGTGTAGACAACCTTGATTTACTTGCATGACATAAGAAATGATACAAATTACTTTCACTTAAAGCTTCTTGGAGGAGTCAGATCTGTTTCCACATCAGCTTTGTAATCGTCTCCAGACGTAACTCGGAGGGGGGAGAAGACGTCCCCACTTTCTTGTCTTCTCCCTCCTCCCAGATCATGACTCCAACATCACGAGTTACTCTGCGTTTTTTCTCTCCCGAGGGTAAGAGAGAGTCTTTAAAGAGAAGTCAACCCCTGCTTGTGATTCAGACGTGCGTCTCGCCATTTTGGAGGAGCACGTCAACCTCGACGACATTATCATAAGGGCCTGTCAGAACGGTGATGGAGGCGAAGCAAACGTCTCATTCAGCTGAATATTAAGTGACCAGAGAACAATGGCTGTGTTTAAACTCGCAGTCCTTTTCCCCTCAGTAAGTGATATCAATTATCAGCGGTTGTTTCTTCAGTCTGTGTTTCCACGAGAGCTTTTTGTTTTGGTGCTTAATCTGAGGACGTCCCCGCTGAGGGAAAATAAATGATAGTAGCCCGGCCTCCTCTTGTCTCGTCTGCGTCCGAGCGAGGAGGGGAACTTTGATTCAGCCAGCCGTGTTGGGGTCTGGTGTTCATGAGAGGGGCCCTTTGTTTTCGCCTGCCAGACACTCAGACCGCAGGACACTCACTGAGCAACAGACAAGATTAGAGGGAGTCCCTGAAAATATTGATCTATCACTAGAGCCACACTTCTGTGGAATCTGATCTGAAAACATACAGGTTACATCCTGTTTTCTTTTATCTAGAGTTTTTAAAAGTGACCATTAGAACAATCAAATAAAATGAAAACACAATAGTATAACTTCAGACCGAGTCCTTCAAAAGACTCAGCAGCCGCAGCCTAATAACACCAAGAGGAATCCGAGGTCCTCTGATCGGGGTTTGTTGGTTGTTCTCGCTCCAGGACCAGAGACAAAAGGAGACTGTGCTTTTGAGGTCGTAGCTCCTAAACTCTGGAAAGCTCTCGCTTTGGACTTAAAGGACCAGTGTTGAGGATTTAGCGACATCTGGCAGTGAGGTTGCAGATTGCATCCAACTGAATATCCCTCCCCTTTTTCAAGTGTTTAAGAGAAGCTACGGTGGCTGCCAATTTGACGTAAAAACATGAAAGACCATCTCTAGAGTGTCTGGTTTGTCTGTTCTAGGCTGCTGTCGCTCAAAGGTGACATCTAAGGTCCATCACAATGTTTTGCAGCCGCAGGAAATAAAGTCTGCGTTTGATAAACGATTGCTGGGAAAGTGTGGTAAAATAAAAACATCACAACGATAACAGTCAGCGCCACACAGATGTCACCAAAATGGAGGCAACATTGATCCAGAAGTGACTGCCTCTAACGTCACCCTCCATGCGTCTGCTTTCATCCTGTCACACATGACTCAAATCAGTCCAGAGCCGGTGTTATCAGCAGCTGTAGCGTCCTCAGTCTGCCCTCGTCCACAGTCCAACAGTGGAGGCCTTGTCTCAAAACCATCACAAGTGCTCAACAACAGCACAACCAAAGGTTTTGAACTTCCTATCTGGCAGCAACCGACCCACATCATGTAATGTTGCTGTTCAATCTGACAAATCCTGAGGCCGACATTTCTAAAAGAAATCTCTTAGTTTTCCAGCTAGTGGCTGCCGGTCTGCTGAATGATTGAAATAGAACAAAGAGAGCCGTGGAAAGATATGAGTGGTCTACGAGCACATTCTTCTCGGGAAATTATCCGAAGCCACGTTTATCACCATCAGACCAGAAGTGCCTTTGAGTTCTTTACACTTGAAGACTCAAACGGGGATGAAAGGTGCGCATTTCTCTGCCATATTCCCACAATCTAAGATTTCAAACCGTGGCTTAGCAACGGTCAGGGCTCCGGCCGAGGAATGAACGGACTGTTTTTACATTCGAGTGTGGGATCAGGGGGTGGGGGTGGTGGGGTCACATAGCTCAAGTGCCTAAAATCCAACCTGCTGCCATAAACACCTCGTAGGGAGACGGTCGGCGGGCCGCTTTCAGAGGGATTTAACCCCCCTCCATCTCCAACAGTTGCTGTTTCGGCACAAAATGGACGCGCTGTGCTGGGAACAGGTGGAGCGGCGATGACGATATCATTACGAGAGGCTTAAATGGGGTGCCATGTGCTCGAGAGTGTTGAGCTATTTCCCTACACATCTGCGAGACACCAGAGCTAAAGATAATGCAGCTCAAGAGCAACAAAAGAAAGGGACGTTAGTTTGATTTGTACCCGACTACGAACTGGTAACAGCTTATGGCAGTGGAGCGTGTGAATGTAAACAGGATACGGCGCTGGCTCTAATTCTATACACACACTCACTTAGCGCATGCTTTTCTCCGTAGTGTACACACACCTATGACACGGCCCTGTTGGCTGCTGGGTAGGCTCCCTGAAAGGTTAAATAAACTCGGATGATTAAATAGTCCCCGCGGTGAATAATTCACCCGCTCGATAAAGGTGATGGGAGTTGGAGGGCTCAAAACTCGAGACAGGCGGGGGAAAGAAAAGTGGATTTACTTTGTGCGTGGACTTCCTGCTCACCCATCACTGCCGCCTTCCTCACACAAAGACACGCTCGCATCAGTTAAACATGTGCGTAGGTGTTGGGCAACTCAAGTAATATCTGAGGCACTTTAAACACAAACACGTGGGCTCGAGTGTTTCCTATCCATCATGTCATGGACACGGAGGTATGAAGAGGACGGGGGAAGGGATGTGATTTATGACTTTATGACTCTCTACACCTTCACTTGATCAGATGTGAGACTTTTCTTTTCTCCCAACGTAAAGGAAAATGCCAGTCCAGGGATGAATGTATGTTATCTATTTAACTTTAACACTTTGACAAATGTCTTCCTGTCACACGGAGAGGCTTGTCATTTACAACTGAAGTGAACGAGTTAATCATTAAGTATGTTATTAATTATTATATTACTTCTTTTATCAGCCCTCTTTAATTTATCTGTTCATTATCTTTGCTCTGTCACCAGCAATTTGTTTCATGATGCTAATGATAAGCTGACGGTTTTGTATTAGAGGTTTTTCAAAGGATCAGTTCATGCATTTTACAAAAAGTGTATCCCTGTTCTCACCATTCGGATGGTTTTGGTTTTGTCTGCTGATGTTTTGAGATATCCATTTTGTTTTTGTTGCAGGAAGAAGCCCCTTATTCCAAAGAAATAGTCCCTATAAAAACTGACAGCAATCTCGCTGGTTCATTTCATGTCACACAGTGCAAGATGGGTCTAATAAAACCTTGGTCCCAATCTTTGTCAGCCTGCATGAGATCAATTTTGGGGTGTCAGACTATGTGATGAATGTCTGGTGAATCGTAGCGCTCTGAAAAAAAAAGAAAAAAAAAGCTGTCAACTTGTGTCATCCATCTGCGGCGTGCTCTTATTTTGGAAATGTAGAAAAACAGACATATAGCTTTGGCCTCAAAATCTTTTATTTATTATTCAAAAATTGCACCAACAGTTTAACGTCAGCACATTTATTCTCTTTCATTTCATGTTGCTCTCCAGTTGTTTGTACATGTGGAGTCTTGACATTGTGAAAATTATATGCAAAATTCTTCATTTTGTAATCTCAGAATATTATTTTGGTTTGACAAACAAAGATTTCACCATCGAGTTTCTCATGACTGTCAACTTTTGTCGGGAACGCTCATCAGCACATCATTATTCACCTCCATTGTATTTGATTGGCTGCAGACATTTCAGAGATGTCAACAAACAAAATCTTCTGCTTGGCTGTGTGAACTGAGAATATATGTTTCTGGGTGAACTAACCCTTTAATGGATTGATTTCATTTATTTGCAGTTTGCCCTCGCTGTGTAATCTGATTTAAATCCTGCAACACATCCTGTTACAATCAGATCTAAATCCATTCAGACACGCTGAAAGCATTAAGAGTTTGAACCGTTCTTTTTTTGGGGAGGTGGGTATGTTTTTTCTGAGGATGCTTCCAGAAACGAACGCCCACTCCAATCTGCATCTGCGGGTTGTGCTGGTTCACATCGAGGCAGCCGTCTAATGAGAAGCATTCCTGCCTCAGAGAGGAAAAGATGGCCGGACTGCAAGTCCTTTAATTTTCAAGACTTGCTCCTTTGATTTTGGCTTCCCCCCTTATCACCCGACTCCAGCAACACCAGGTTGCCTGTGCATGCATGTGTGTGTGTGTGTGTGTGTGTGAGGGGACAGGGGGGGATTCACACATGTGGTTTTAGGTAGTCTTCAAGGGCAGGCCACATGTTAGTGGAGTTGCTATCTGCTTGGTAAAGGTGGTGCTGAGGATGAAATGTGATAGGCAGTTTTTTTTTCTGCCTCTGTCCCACAGCGAGGAATGCAGACGGTTCGGTTGGGGGTCTGTCATTACTCCCAAATTGAGAGAAATCTAACTTTGCTGTTACTCGTGTCAGTGACGTCTAGCTGCTGTGAGTCATCCAGCACAGAGCTCGAGAACTGGTGACGATGACGGACTTACACACCTTTTCTGGAGGGAAAAAGAAACCAGACAGAAGCTAAATTTGTCATGATGATAACCATAAGGAGACATATGAATAAGCTGAAGGATGTTTCCATGTTGCTAATGGCACACAAGGCAATGGATCCTGTAGTCAAAATGTATAAGAATCATGTTTTATGTGAATCAACCTCTTAATCCCTAATTTCCCCCCTTAAATTTTCCCTGAAATATTTCAAAGTTTAAAAAAATCCACATTGTAATGTCTGGTTGTTCCAGCACTTAATCGAAATGTTTTCATGGCTGCACCAGACGTCTCGTGCATCATTTTACACGCATATCCTGTAATTAAGTCTGACATATTTGGTATCTTTGGAAACTTTGAGATCTCTGCTAGAATATGAGCTTCATTTCTGAGGGTTTGAACAATACTTGGCCACGCTATATGAGTTTGTACCAATTCGAGGGTTCAAGAAGTTTAAGTTGAAAGACTCAGTACTTGTAAAAAAAAGTCACCTTCAGTGTTAATGCATCTGTCAGGGTAAGATATACAATGAATATATAACCTCTCTAAGTTTAGAATAATGTAGAAAGTAACAAGAGAAGTTCACAGAATAAAATAATTTACATGACAAATGACAAAATCACATCTTATTAATCTTAAAGAAAGAAATCCATCCTCACATTTTCTTAACAATGTTAGATTGTGATGTTAAAGATTTTATAAGTAATTCTCTGATGAGCTCTTTAACTTTCAGCCACCAAAACCCGCTGAGTTTCCTTCTGTTTGAATTTGTGAAACTCCTACATTTCCCAGAATCCATTTTGCTCAGACCTGTAGCATTCATCTGTGGCCTACAGGTGTTTTGAGGCTTTTCCAATCAGGTCATGTTGGAGGAACTCAAATCACACCATGCCTACACTGCATTAAGGTAAATTTTGTCTCCTACAGTTGTTTTCTCCCTGTGCAGATGCTGAATTACAAAACAGGAAATGATATCTGACCAATGTGGACTAAACACTTTGTGCTGATTGTAGGTACAAAACATATATTTCCACTCTGTCTACATTTGTCTGTTTAACATAATTATTAGATAAAAGTAATATAGAACAACTAAAAGGACACAAACAAGTGTTGATGTGCAAACGTGTTGTTTTTTTCTGTTCATATCATGTGATGTGTGACACAGAAAAGCTCCCAACAGCTACTAAATGGGCCTTTAAATGAGAGTTTGTCCAGCTTTGTTTTATTGGAGAAAAGTCATAAAGGCGCGGCAGTTTGTTTTAGTTTAGTATTTAATTATTAAAATGTGTTTTGGCCAGACAACATATTACAATAGATCATAATAACATCTGAGCTCGCTCGTTTAGCATCTGCCTGCAGTGAAAGCATTATCGGGATGGATCTCGTCACTCCTAGAAACTGAACCAGATCTGGAATATTTGGCAGCCAAAGACATTGTTTGCGGCCTGGCTTCATGCAAACTTTTGACTCTGTCTCTGTTTTGTTTGCCAAGATTAAAGTAGTAAGAACTGAAGCACTCCGGGCCTGAACTTGTTTTTTAATTTTGCGTGTGTGGTTGTTGTTTAAACAAATGCAGTGAACTTGTCACCTTCAATTTGGGCTCTGCAGTATGAACTCCATAGCTGCATTAAAACTAAAAGTAGTATTGATTGAATTTTTGGGAGCTCCTTGTGGTCACTGAGACGACCTGTGATACATATGTCTGTTGCAGGCATCAATAGCTTTCTATTGATGCATGCAACAGACATTGAATAAGGTGCCAATGTTCACGTTTCAAGTTTTTAGCTCTGTTTTTGTTCTCCACCAGCTACAGTTACTTCTGTAGTAGCTAGGTGCTAAGTGTTATAGATGCTAAACTTGTCTGTATGTTGTTTGGTGATGGGCCGGTAATGTACAGTGAATTTATAGACAGCGGTGTTGTGCAGAGTGCATGCAGGTATACACGCTATACCTACTTATTATTCAGTCAGCGACGCATATACCCATTTCTGAATCTCCTCTGTTGAGTATCATTCTGTAGTGCCTTATTAT
Organism: Amniataba percoides; assembly: GCA_037176925.1. Classification (NCBI taxonomy): domain Eukaryota; kingdom Metazoa; phylum Chordata; class Actinopteri; order Centrarchiformes; family Terapontidae; genus Amniataba; species Amniataba percoides. The sequence continues at coordinate 6,299,366 of JBAJHX010000062.1, forward strand.
TTAAGATAAACCAGGTAGGGCCTGCAGGCAATAGTAAACAGCTTGAATATTGAAGGTATGATCAGCCCTTCTTGTCTCTCCTCTGATTGGCTAACAGCTGTTGGTTTGGTATGATTTAGGCATGATGGAGGAGTCATGACTGGTTTGGATTAAGGTAAGAATAACAATCTGTGGCAGTGACAAGCGGGTCTATAATATCTGTTGTATCAGCTGTTTCAAGAGATAGTTCACAAAAGAAACTAAGTTCCTACAGAAGGTTACAAGATGAGAGAGTATGTGTCCAGTTTTCATGAGTGGATGCATAACTTACTCCCTGAAGTTGAGCACCAGAACTTAAGTGACAGTGTGCAAATACTACTGGCCCATTTTGGGGTGAGCTAAATATGCGATTCTTCCTGTTGAAAAAAAAATGGGGCATTAAAAATATAGTCTCTAGATTCTGAGGTGAACATAACCACAACAATGACTTTAGAGATGCTAACTAGTGCAGCTTCAATATGAGCTGGAAAATCATTTTGGTTTGTGTCCAACTCAGAGCAACAGTTTGAAACATCATAAAAGACCTTTGATTTTTGTTTGATTTTCCTCCTTGACAGCTCATTTTTTTTCTAAATGAATCACTGGTGTTGGTTAAAATGAAATACTCCACGAGGGTCATGACTTTATCTTCCACAGTCTCATAAAATGAGCGACCTCCAAATGACAGTCCATCTCCCCATGTGGCTTTGTCAACAGAATTCACCAAAGAGCTTCTTTGTCCAAACACTGAGTAGTGATAATTTTAACAACCTTTGGGTTAGTGTTGGAGGTTTGCTGCGTGGCGAGGCAGCCGGCAGAGCGAGACTCCTGCGGGTCAGAAGCCTCGGAGCTGTGGAACAGATGCACACGATTAACTCCGGCTACTTCAGATTAGTCGCCTTTTGAAGTTCAAGTTCCTTTTTTGTGACATTTTCTTTTGGAGGCCAGCGATGCCTTGTAACCCGAGACAGAGGGGAGGGTTGGCTGAGGTGGGAGTGAGCAGGGGGAGGCGGTGAGGGGGTCTGTTTGGGTGGTCTGCCCCAGAATGAGGAATGCTGAAAGTTTGCCTTTGAGCTCATACAGATTGCTCTGTTGCTCGGTATCTGATTTGGCTTTCAAGACTCAAACCTCGCCACCTTCGGACACACATGTTGGGCCTTTGGGCTGTAGGAAAACGCCTCTGTGCATTAACTGGACAACGCTACATGATTTAATACTGAGAATAGATACCAGAGACTGTCCTAACTCTACAATCCTCCTAACTCCTTTCAGCATTTGTTGCATGAAGAAGACCAAAGAAAAGAATCTGGGCAGCCAAAGGGGAAAATTACCTTCTAAAAAAGGCACATTTTTAAAAGATTATATTGACTTTTATTTGTTTTTTAAAACTAACTGAGATGAACACATGTTCCTAAAAAAGCACAATTCTCTTATTATTTTATTGAATCGTCATTTTTCATGCATTGAAAAATCTGTTTTCTGTCACAGAAACCAAAGCACAAGCCTTATCTAGGCCATATCTGTTAATAATATACAGTATGTCACGGTCTGTTTGTATTTGTTTGTGCTTATGTGACGGCATTATGACTGTCAAAGATGTTTCGGCATAAAGTGAGGCATTTAAATTTTGTTTTAGATCTCCTGTAAAGCTGCCACGTCCACATGCTGTACACGTTTGTCCACATATGAAAACTATTGAAGGGAGAAAAAGGTTTATTAGGGATTTACAGGTGGGCATTGGTTGCATTGTGCATTTTTAAATATAAACCTTTCAAATGGTCTTCGGCTTTGATAAACCCAGACCATTACATGACTTTTTGGCCTAGATTCATTGTTTGCCTTGCCTCTTCTTTTATGGAAGAACACAACATACATTTACGTCAAACACCCCTAAAATACAGCGTGATGACAGGCTGAATGCTGATCAGTATGTGAACCTGTCAGGGTCTGTTTCCAGAGTTCTGTGGCTGCAACCTGTGAGGCTTTTAATAGAGAATATAAAGGACTGATTAGGGCGTTTACAGCATTGTTGATGGTCAAGGAGCACTCTGTGTAATAATTCTTGGATAAAATCCAGCATAGCCGATGGGAGGCTGGATGTGATGAGCTTTTTATCAGTAACTTGTAAATATACCTCCCCTGAAGCTGTTATTTTTGTTATAAAACAGAATGGAAATGACTTTATTGTGAAGCTATGTCAGCCCAGTTTTTGTGATCCATTCATTTGTACAGTCAAATAACAATATGTCTGTAGTAAGCAGCAGTAAGACACGGCTAGAGGGTTTTCTTTCTTTCAAGTGTGTTAATTACTGTCTATATTCAACTAAAATTCTCCATTAGATAGATGCCCCAAAAGACAAAGTCTGTCTGCAGGTCATGAGAATCAGGCTTAAAAAACTGGCCCTTCATAAATCTCGAACCACACTGTATGTTAATGTAAGGAAGGTTTTTACAGCCTCAAGACATAAAACATACTTGGCTGTAACCTCCTTCCACTGCCTCATAAATCAACTAAAAGTTTTTATCTTTATTGTGATCTACACAGATGATCAGATGAATCAGATGCAGCACACAGAGACAAACATTGTCTGGTAAACAAGGTGAAGGTTCCTGACCTGTGAGGAACCTGTCATTTCCATCCTTTTTAAAGGAGATTTCTTGCTCATTTTAATCCTGTCATAGTGGAGGAGCATCACTTTAACTTCACATCTACAAAACTGTGTTCGTGCTTATTTGAGGAAACTTCCTCCATATGAATTTTACTGTCCCACAGTATGATGTTTGTGTGGGACAGTACACAGTGCACTCTTCTTATGAATACAGCTCTGCAGATAAATATGATACACAGACTGTTGGGAGCCGGTGTTGCATTGTGTTGTTAATTCAAAAAGCATGCATAAAAAATGAGCTTGGAGGTACTATTCACAAATGCCGGCGACTCACTTGTCCTTAACATAAATCTGACATGCATTTATAAAATGGAAACAAAATGCTTATAAATGATTAATTACTTGGCTTAATCCGTGAGCATAACGTGTCACAGGACATGTTTCTTTTTCATGCGCTGTGCAACAAACTGCACGCAACACGAAAAAAGAAAAAAACAACACAAAGCGCTAAGCAGTTACGTCTTTATCTGCGCGGTGCAAGATAGACCCCGAAATTAAAGGGCAAAAAAGAGAGGGATAATTATGGAAGGCCACATGAAAATAATAACACCAGTTCTCCATAAAACCTGATGAAAACATGGCTGCATCCATCCAAAGCAGCCAAATGGAAGTTTGTGCTGTTGCCCTTCACTTTTTAGGAGCCCGCAATTAATAGTGATGAATAGAAAAATTTCGAGAGGATTGTTTTGCTTCATATTTATAATTATGAGGTTTAACAGAGCTTAAAAAGCAGTCATCTGTATAAACATTGTTATTTTAAACCAGAACACATTTTTTTCTTCCAAAAATGTAATTTAATCATTTACATAAATGAGGCATGACTGAATAAAGATAAAAAGAAAACACAGTTTACTAAAATCTTCAGCTTCACAGTTTGTTCCTTCCCCAGCTAAAGATCTCTCTGACAGATCATGAGGCAAGTGTCTGAGATAGTTTAGATATTGCCCGACATTTTGCTTGGTCACTCCTCCCATCTGTTTCCAACCTGCTGGAGAGACCAGACAAAAAAAAAAAAAACGGCCCTGCCAAGAGACGGAGTCAGTGAAATGTTTGAAAATCCATTGCCTCACAACTCATCAGTAATGAAGTGTTTGAAACAGTGCGGGCTGGAGAGGAGGAGTGGAGGAAGGAGACGTTTCAGGGCCTGTGACAAATCCCCTGCAGGTTTCTAATGGCTGAAAGAGTCATACAACACTCTGCCTGGGACATTTATAAACTCGAGTCCGAGGCACTGAGACACTTTTTTCTTAATCAATTTCTTCTCAAGTGACGTTCAGACTTTGCTCAATATATCAGGTTGGACGGTGATAGTGAGGGAATCACATCTGGACTCTCTGATGGGTGGACGATGTTAGGCTGCTGAGGTAAAGATGTCGTGCAGTGGAAATGAAATAATTCCCAGAAGGAATCACAAATATGTTAGCATGTCCAAAGAAAGGAGATGGTAAAGTTGGACAGATCAGTCAAGATCAGTTCATCCGACAGCTGCAAGTCTGCATTGCTGTGATCGGCATATGTGGTATTCTTTATCTAATGCAAGAACTGCAGCAGTGCACAAGTTGAATGACAAATTAGGTTAAAAAAAAAAACTAAAATTCAACTGCATCTCACAGTCTTCATCAATGAATGAAGCTACAACTTTAAATCTGTTGGCGAGCATGGCCGTGTTTCTGGCGTCGGTTATGAACGTCCTCCTTGATCTTTCCCCGTCTGTGCGCTGACTTCAGGCCGTCGACCTTCGAACCTTCCCGGGCGATGCCGTGAATTATGCCGCACTGAAGTCTGTTTCTGTTGTTCGTTCAGTCTCTCGCCAACTGTCTCGCTTAATCAGGTGTCAGCGGAGGCTAAATTACTTCTTGTGGCATCTGAGAGATTTAATTATTTGATAAACCTTCTTGCAGCTAGTAACAGGCCAAACATTCCCCACTGTAAGTCAAAGTAAGTCATTAGTGTCCTGTTATAATTAACAGTCATGTTTGTAGTTAACTCAATGAGCCAATAATAAAGGATCTTCATTCACTTGTGTGTGATGAAGATAAATGAATGTGCTACCTAAAAGGATAGTCCTGATTATGGTAACGTGGCATATATAAGCCAACAGGATTTTATTACTACCTTGCAATCCGAATGTTGTTTTTATTAATGGCTTCTGGCGATCTGTAAAGAATAATTAAACATTTTCAAAGCCATTGCTACCCACTTATAAAGCTTTTATAAACCTCTTACAAAGTATGACTAAAAGTAGCACAGCTAAGTGTTTCTGTACTCATGTGCAAATCAAAACCACCTTGTACTTAGAAAAAAAGCTCCAACAACAAGCCATAAAAAACTATTTGTGAATCCAGCTCGCAAATGAGACTCATATTTTATGTCCCCTGCACACACCCCGCTGCTTCTTCTTCACATTCAGTGTTCGACGCACAAAGCGCCACACACCCCACAGTAACGCATAAAAGAATGGGGATTATCTTTTCAATTTACCCAGCCCTTGATGTTATGCAAACAAGATGGAGTGGAAAAGGAAAAAAAAAAAATCCGGTTAGTTGGACACCATGGTATTTATTTCTTGAACCCAGCATAGCGAGATCTGTCAGGCTTTAAGTCCTAATGTAGTGCAGCTGATCCCTCCAGCCTTCACAGCCTCATTCCATCTTTCAATCATAAGATTATAACAGATTCTTAATGGGACGCAGACGCCACATTCCCAAAGTCTGTAAAGGCCTGCAGGCATCCAAATCATATTGTTCGCATTCAGCTTGAAACAATCTGAAGATGACAAAAGGTCTGTCACACACACACACACACACACACACACACACACACACACACACACACTGTTCTCATCATGCAATGGCCGGGAGGAGAGGGAGGTGATGATCTGCACATTGTGCTCGCGGCTCGGTGGGTAACTGTGAGCCTTAAGGAGCACAGAGGAGTTTGGGGAGGAAATTTGTTTGTGTTCCTTGGTTGGATACCGACCCCGAGAGAATAAGGTTAGATGTTTGGAAACTTTTGGGCAGATAACTCCAGAAGCTTTCCATCAAGTTTAATTTAATCTTCTTACCGGCCAAATCCAGTTCCACACATGAAGATTGTCAGCGTGGGTATCTTCCAAAGTTCTTTCTAGTATGACAGTCGCTATTTGTGTTTGCCCAGACAGTGTTTCCTCGCTGACCCGTGAAAAAGTCCCGGTAGTCCCATAGCTGAGAAACCAGAAATAAACCAACTTCTAGGACAAAGGCACCCACTTCATCTGACTGCCTCAAAACTCTCATATCTTGTTAAACGTAAAATGGGCTTTTTGCACAAACAAGGACAGCGGATTACAATGTGGTCGCTGCACAAGAATATCTCATCACAGCCAGTGTGATTATGGCAACTCTCTCGGTGTAAGGCATGTGAGTTATTATATTAGGACAGAAAAGAAAAAACACCCTTATCCTTTAAAGTGTTAGCATGCTTCAAACAAAGTGCTTGAAAAGACTGTTGGATGGAGTCTATAATCTCCTTGTAAGGGTGAAATTTGGGCAGTTTTCCCAACTTTCCTAAACCTACAATCAATAGTCACATGCAGCAGCTATTTGATGATATTTGGAGATGAGAGACAGAGAGTTTAAACGTAAAGTTGTCTTTTTCATTTTTCACAGAAGTTTTTGTGATTTAATCTTATTGTAAACCACAAGTGTCTTTGCAGAGAAACTCTCATCACGTGCTCTGTTACAAGCCCTTGTCCGATTAGCTTCTGTACCTTAAAGAAATCTCTCAGTGAGCTGTTCTGAAACTTTTATCCTCTGCAGTGGTTTCTGTCAGAAACAGAAACGTTTGTATTTTCTACAAAGTTCAATAAACTTTACTTTGTAAGCATGAAGAAAATTACAGCTCCCATGAAAAGTTGAGCACAGCAGCACTTTACTTCTGCTGTTGAATCATCTCTCTTCCCAGTGCAGTAGTCATTTTTCCAATTAATTTTATTCCAAACAACTGAAGTAACTGCCCCTCGACTCATCTGTTGACCCTTTTTTCGTGATAGTCTTGACCTTATGGGAAATGGTGTTCACTAATGGCAGCTAAGAATAAAGAATATTGAATAGATAAAGATATTCATCCAAGGATATGAACTAAACCACACAGAATACTGATAATTAAATGATGTTTACCTGTGTTTTTTATAAGTTCTTGTGACAGTAAGCCATGTGAGAGTTCAGAGCAGGTACTAAAACTTCATTTGAAACACACCAAACATTTTAAACTGGTGTGATCATTGTTCTTGCAACATAAAAGCTGTAAATGCAGAAATGAAAAATAGTTGTAAGAAAGCAAACCATCATACAAACAACTTGATTCTTTGTTGCATGAATATAGTGTGGGAATGCTTTGTGTCCTCTCTGAGTCAGAGAAAAAAGCTTAGTCGTAGTTTCTAATCATGTGTTGGGCAAACACAGGGGGCTTCTTAGTGACCCAAGAGCAGCATTTAAAGATGTTTTCTGGGTCACTGAAGCAGAACTCAACACTCTCTCATTTACATCTCACACACACACACACACACACACACATAACATACCTGAAGATAAAAAGAAGGGTAGCAGAGATTGTGTATCACTCCAAAGCGAGCAGATTTCTGCAAACATGCCAAACACATACACTGGATGAAAAATGAGAACGGTTTTCATGTTTTCTGGAGTCACCTTACACCAGGATACACCCAGAAATGCAAACATGCATGCAAGCACACACACAGTGACTTATGGGAGAGTCACACACTGCTGAGTGGTTGCATTGTTGATGACAAGGGCCCGTGAAGGAAGAGCAGGCTTCCTGTCTGTGATCTTGTTGTCGTGGAGACAGCAGGCCCCAGTCAAATAGATTATCCCGGATCCTTTGATGTTTAAGAGGGAAACCAAAGAGGATCCTTAAATTGGCACCACTTTTCCACATAAAATAAACCACTGGCATAGTTTCAGAGTTTTTCTGTCAACGGCTTTCGTCTGACTCGGTGTTCTCCGGAAAAATTTGCAGTTTAAAACTCTCACACCAGCATCTAGTGGGTTTGTCTGTGGCAGGAAACACTTTATTTGACTCGGAAAAGAGCAACTCTTTATAAGGACTTGTTTGCTACCTGGCAATGTGGCAACTTGTCACAGATGGACAGTGGTCAAATTCTAAAAAATAAAATAAATTTTTCAATCAGTACCTCCATAGAGAATAAGCAATTAACTCAAACTCTACTATTTTGTTGCCAGAGACAACAACAGTAAATCTGTTTGAACACAACCAACATAAGTGACTTTTGATGGAAACACGCCTCTCTGGAGTGCAAAAAGGCAAGTGAACTAGGGAGTCGATCACTTGGCTGCTTCTTTCATACTTGTACATCTCTTATTTTACAGATGCATGTTTATTCCTTCGCCAATGCAAACTCAGCTCTCGATGATGACGACTTGCTCGATGTACAAGTTTGCACGACCTAAAGTGACCCACAGCACCCTTTTTTGCAAAGATCCAAGAAAAGTCTTATTGTTGAACACTACACTCAAATTGGTTCCATTTACCACTTTTTAGGCACATTTTTAATTGGCACATAACAAAAACCTCAGTGAAAATGCCAGAAACTCAAACGCGAAGTTCAAAGTTTGTACACTTGGCAGAAATGGAAAAGTTTACATATCATCTAGCACACTTCAAGGCTCACGGAAACACTTGTTAAAAACGTATCACAGTGCCTGCGTCTGATCTTGTACAGTAGACAGAAGTCATGCCATGATGCCACTCACTCTAACCTGCCAAGATTACATGCCTACATTACCAATAATTACAGATTAAAAAACGTCCCAACATCCCAGGTTCAAGTTCTTATAGAGGGGCCTTGTTATGTGTCTTTCCTTTTCTCTATCACTATAACTGCAAATAAACACTGTGCACATGAATGGTAATGTCCTCTTGAATGACATTAATCTGACTGATGGACACTTGCTTCGATTTCAAATCTCTCAAAGCTCCAATAAGTCTCCAACTGGACTCAACGTGAAGTCATTTGGTTTTTGTACCAGTAAGTCAGGTTGCATTGTAAATGTCCGAGATGTCAAAACGCCTCTGCACCAATGTCAACGAGCAAACTCTGCCATGTTTATTTTACACTGCGATTAAAGTGATTCGGATCCTGCAGCTCATTTGAAACCTCTTGAAATTCTCCCGGCGGCAGACTCAAAGGCTGTCACTCACCAAGCTGCTCTCTGTATTTATCTCCATCTCTAATAAACAAAATCAGCTCTTAGTTGTTTCTGTTTATTCTCTGCCAGGTTCGATTGCCCTCCAATCAAAACAGTCGGGTCGTTCCATTGTACTTAGCATCTAGCATCCGTTTACCCCGACGCTGCGCGGCCCTGCTTCAGTTTGCTGCATAAACAGTTATCTGACATGCAAGGTAAACACTTCATGTCATGTCTGCCTCACAGAGAGCAAGGGAAAGGGAGAAAAAAGGATGTGAACACAGAGAAAGACAGTGGAAAGAGTGACTTTATTTTTGTCATCATCCTTCCTTCCTCTCCAAGCAGACAGAGATGGGGAAGCATCGTTTTAAAGAGGTCAGATAAATCTCACCGTCTGTGGCTTTTGTTTCTTTTCAAGTCTTCTCAGCTGCATTAATGTCCCCGGTGACCGGCGACTCCGGGAGGGGGGCTCTCAGCGCACGCCTTTATGTTTTTTGTGGTCGAAGCCGAAGACGGAGCTGCGTAGGCTTCCTGCCAAACTCTACAGTGTCACATGAGGGTCATAAATCAAAAGTATTATGAGGTTTGTGTAATGGTACAGTACGAGCGGTTATGGAGAGTCGTGGGGAGACAGATTCGATTCAGCTTGTGTTCTGTCATCCTGCTGATGCTGGTGTGGTTGCTGGTGGCCTGGTGGTCAGACAGACGGTCCTTCAAACACGGGAACCGGGGTCCAAACCTGCTGTGTCAGCAAATATCCAGTCTGATGAAGTGTCCTTAAAGGAAAAGTCAACCCAGAAAAACATCTTTTAACATCCTCTGGAGAAGTGCAGTAGATTTTTAAGAGCCTATTTTATTATTTTGTGTCTTATTTTTCTGGTCATTTTGTAAAGACACAAAAAAAATAGTTAAAACCGCTCAGCACAGACATACAGCAGTCTGTTGTTGCAGTATGGCGACAACAAACAACAAAACACGCTGCGTTTTGTGCAACAGCTGCAAATGCTTTTTTTTCTCACCACTTTTTGGGACCCAGAATAACTCTTGCTGTCTTGCTTTTACTGCCACCATCACTCCCTCCACCTACACAAGACAGCCCACAGCTCAAAGGAGCAAGTTCAGGCATGTTTTTTGGTCGTCGCAAGTCATGCTGGGAAATGTAGGAACTGAGGTGGAAAAACACAAGGTTAAGAAAGTAATTTAAGCTTTCCTCAATAAAAAGTCTTCTTTTGTCTATGAGTCTTTAAGAATCTGACTCATCACAGATGCAAATCTGATTTACGTCTGTGTAGTGATGTCTTCTTTTTCTTGTTGTCATATCCTCAATATCCAGCCATCTCTTGAAAAAAGTCATGTTTTTATTACCCAGTAGCTTTTTCTTGCCTTGTCTAAATTTCCCTCCAGCTGATGAGTTATAATTTTATTTCCTTTTTTATCGTCATGTCTTTTCTTTTGTGATAGCGTTTTATGGGGGAAGTGTCGTTCTGGGCCTAAATACATTGTGTGACATGAGATTTCAGTTCTGGTCACGATGGTCTCAGCTTTATGCTGTTCTTGGGGTCTTGAACCCAAATATAATTCCCATGTATGCAGATGACTCAATATTTTCCTGCCATAAAACCCATTTTGTTGCCTGCTCTGGCCGCAATTGAGACAACATTCTTAGTTCATCACTGCTCTTTTTCTGTAGACTGTTTCCCGACCAGGACACCCCTCTCTGTCTGCTTTGGTGAAGGAAACTTTACAGTAAACTCGGCTGGTATGGGGGGGGGGGGGGGGGGGGGGGGGGGGGGGGGGGGGGGGGGGGGGGGGGGGGGGGGGGGGGGGGGGGGGG
>JBAJHX010000062.1:6331869-6348788 GCA_037176925.1 Amniataba percoides
TTTCTGTGGTTATCATGGTTTTTACGCTTGCAGAGTCTCATTTGTGATGTTGTGTGATGCTTTCCGACTTTAGTTTACGTTGTGTTGTCGCTTATACGCCCTCATAATACATCTAAAACTAGTCAGGCAAGATAAGACTCTGAGAAGTCATCTCACAGGACAGATGCTGGTCTATGTCGAAGGATACCAACATCGGAAACATGGGTAGTGGTAGTTTCTGTTCCTCATAAAATGTTTGCTTCAGGACACCATCTTTCCTGAGCCAAGGTTGGTAATCCCCAAAATAGCCAAATGAACGATGGCTGCCAAACAAAGTGAAATTCAGTTCTTCTCCTTCATCTGCTGCGGCTTGGATTGTGCCTCATTTGTACGTCGGTTTCAGACAAAAGTTTCCTGCCAAATGCGGCAGTAAAATATGAAATGAATAAATTTATATGATGCGAGCGCAGTAATATCCTCCCTCATTTCCTCAGACATGATGGCCAAGAGTTTAAGTCTGAAGGAGCTGTTAACCAAAGCAAACATGTGCCCTAACGCACCCCTGTGAAACCCCAGCTGAGACAATCTATAACACACTCACATGTAAATATAAAGCAAAATACAATTTGGAAAACAGTCAATTTGTGTTTTTATTGTGTTAAATAAGACAAGTTAATCCAAGTCACCATATGTAAAACTGCAAATATTCATTATTCAACTTTATTCTTCTAAACATAAGGTCTAATGTATTAATCAGTGAGGCGTACGGGTGTTGGTGTGCAGATTTGACACCACCTTTTTGGAGAGAGCCAGGCTAGCAGTTTCCCCCTGTTATGAGTCTTTATGCTAAGCTAAGAGCTGCTGGCTGTTGTTGTTATCGACCTTCTAGTGCAACTGTCTGCAGGAAAGTGAATAAGCATTGCTTTTGTAGAGAAAGTGCTTCCAGTCAGTGCCGTCCAGTGCACATTATGAATTTCAATCATTATTTGACTTGAGTGCGGTGTCACAACAACAATCATTTCCAACCTGCAAATAGCTGTTATATATTTGTGGCTGTGTGAAGCTGGCCTAAGGCACTTTTGAATCGGCTTTAACATTCAGCTGTGATTATTACTGCTTGATTACAAGCTAGAATATTAACCTTTTTCATATGCTGCCCTCAAGCTGTAATTTCCACTGGTGTTGGGTTGGGGGTGTGCTTGTTGCCCCCTCACTTTTATTGTTTCAGGTTAAGTTCTCTGAAAATCTTTGAACACTGTAGACATTGTTCTTGTAATGACCAGCTACAAAGTCCAGTTGAGAAAAGACACCGGATAAAAAAATGCTGACATGCTCATCTGAGTCACCTTCGGTTATTACCGTGCACTCAGAGCAATGAGCTTTACGAGCAACAGGGAGCGCATCTCAGACTGTCTCTGCCGGGGGGGTTCACTTCTCTTACTGCTGGAGCTTGTCGGGGCACCTCGGAGACGCTACTCAGATAACGACAGATAAAGAACTGTTGTTGTTTTAATGTTGCTTTTTGGATTAGAAATCATTTTTCGCATTTTCTTGTAGACGCGGCATGTGAAAAACTGTAGACACAGGGTTGATGAATGTATATTTTGATGGTTTCAAAAAAGGAAATGTTGATTTACAGGGGGCCTCGGTATATATATGGTGTTATACAGGATATACTGTCGGTTACTGGTGTCAATGTTTATGTTTNNNNTATATATATAGCATCTGTATTTTTTTGTTATAGTATGACCATTGAGGAATGCACAGTAACCAGTTTTATCATAATTTGTTTTTTGCTGTAAAAATAAATCAGATCATTTCCAACCAAATCCCCCCTGCCTGCACTATTCACTGCCTTAGATGAGCAGCGATGCCATGAAAAAGGTGAGAGATGAGCTGTAGACAGGCTGTCTGTGTTTTATGGGCTCCTGCAGATCTGGAACATGTTTTGCACACATGCAACATAAGCTCTCCCACCGTCTGATCCATATAGAAATGTAGGGTATGTACTGCATATGCTGAAATATATCTAAAATCTTTTTCTCCCACAACACACATATTTCTAACGTATACACACGAGCACTGAGACACACACCCATGAAAAAGAAATACACAATGGTCTCACACACAGAGGGCTGGATTCACAGGAGGCCTCACTTCCAGCCGTCCCATTAACCTCTCACATTGAGGCGGTTATGGAGCTGCTCTGGGATTATCTCATCTGTACGCTGTAGTGATACTTTGTTTTTTAATCCTTCTTCCAGCATTCTCTCATTTTTTTAACTCCCCATAAATCTCATGCAGACGCAGCGTTGTCTGGGAAAAGAGTGATTGGGTTAGGGAGGTTAGGCCATAAATTTTGACCACCCTCAAATAACAAAAACTCCACCGGCTCCCTTGAGTTCGGTCTTTTGGAAGAGATTTTGTGGAAGACAGCGTGAAGGCTTCCAGCTCCGAATCCGTCAGGCCCTCCAAAGTCTTTTCTCCAGCCAGAGACCCGCAGCTGTCCCGTCTGTGGATACGATGATCACAGCTCCCGGGCTCCACTCGAGCAGACGTGACATGAGCTGGATATGATTAATGGTCATTTATAGACTTTCAGATCTCTTTTTTTGGTCACTTTGAGGGTGAAAACAAGACATCCCGCTGTTGTTTGTAAGTAGCATGAAGGTCCAGCTCGTCGTTCACCGTGTGACTTCCTATTGTCACGGCTATAGTTCGACCAGACATCTGTCTTTTACGGTAAAAATGATGTGATCACCCTGAGAAAATGCTGGAACTTTGTCCGGCTTCCAACACCCGAGAGGGTTCAGACTGAAGGAAATAGCTTTTCCTCCTTCACCTCTGAACGGACGCCAGAGGTCCTTTATGTGGATTTCATGATGCAATATACCGATGATGGATTAAAAAAGCTTTCGGCACCGACAAGTTTCTTTGCACAGGGTTTTTATTCAGCGATGCTCAGTGGGAACTTCAGCTCGATTGACAATATCATATGGAAGATGCATTGATGATTTTTTTGTGACAGCACCAATTAGCTTATTAGCTGATTGCAGATATGCCAATAAGTTTTTAATAAGTATTTCTCAGGAAACAATAATGCAACAGGAAATAGCAGAAATGCCAGAGATTTTTTAACAACTGTGTCTCCATAACAGTTTTCTGGTCAGTCTTGTTTATGTGTCTAGTCATGGTAAATTTAAGGGTTTTGTATGATGCTTGTAAATTGGGAAAAAAATCTGAAGTTGTATTTGTTTTTTTTTTTAAATCTCAAATGTCAAAATCAGCATTAGTTCTATCAAAAATCTGATCATTTTAACAAGATTAAACTTTGCCGTAAAGTTTTAGCAAATAAAGCTTATTTTTTTTAAAAAGGAACTACTTTCGTTTGCTACAGGGTGCTCTATTTCTTTTTCACACCTTTCCCTCCCTTTTTTTCCAGAACCACGACCACGGCTGCATCGCCTGCCGTATCATCTACCGCTCGGATGAGTTCCACCCTCCCATCCTGCCGCCGCGGGCCGACCTGACCGTGGGCCTGTACGGTCAGTGGGTGAGTCAGCGCTGCGAAGTTCGCCCCGAGGTCCTCTTCCTCACCCGCCACTTCATCTTCCATGACAACAACCACACCTGGGAGGGCCACTACTACCACTACTCTGACCCCGTCTGCAAACACCCCACCTTCACCATCTACGCCCGCGGACGCTACAGCCGAGGCCTTCACTCCACGCGCGTCATGGGCGGCACTGAATTTGTCTTCAAAGGTAACTGCTTGAGATCTTCTTGCCTTGCAGCAGCTCTGTTTTTTTTTTTGCTGCCACATTTCAAGTGACAGCAAAAGCAAATCTTCCTCTTTCTGAACAAATTTCTGCTCTGACTCTATTTCAGTGGATGCAAAATACTTCATTTCTTGATTTTTTTTTTTTTTCTTCAAGCCATAGTTTGATTTGCAAAATTTTCAGCAGAACCATTCAAAGACCAGTTTGCTCTCCAACACAAAATAGTGCTACCACAAGAATATACTATACACATCTGTATTTAGAAGCCAAACAATACAAATTTGCCTCATTCTTCTGTTGATCATGAAAACCATCATTATTACAGCAGAGGACACTTTGTTTCCTAATGTTTTCTCTTTGCAGTATTTTTATTTGACTCTTTCTGTCAATCAGAAGTTGAATAATGGGTCAGCAATCTAGGAATCTTTCTTTCATTACAAACCTTCTTGCTGATATTTTGTCTGTGTTGTAAAGTGACATGTTATATCCTGTTTGTTTAAACTGAAGCTGTGTTAAGAGTAAACACATTCATTCAGAGGGCAGAAGCTTATGTGCAGTTTTCTCCTGGAGTCTTGTCTCCTTTGTTGCCAACCGGCAGAGACTCCAGGAAGTTACTGCCAAGAGACAATCACATCACCACAAAACCTCAACAAGTTCTTTGCTATATAGCATATGACTTTAAAGGCATCGCTTGGCACATTTGTGCGCTTCAGCCTTATTTGCCCCCTCTTTTTGTCATTTTTCTTTAGTCATCAAGACTGCTGAGATCTTGGTGCACGGAGACGTTACTAAAAATAAGCCAGATGGGGCAAGAAGGAAGAGCAGATGTCCAAGTTTAACATTTGACTTATTGGACTTACTGTAGTTGTGCACGGTTTGTCGGTGTTATAAAGGCTCATGAGCAACATTTCAGGTTCTTTTTGATAATTTGGCTTAACTGTCAGCTTGTTGGATTTGTTACCGCACCATGTGAGTAGCTGTGTTTCTTACCCCAATCATCGTTTTCTCAGATCTTTTGTAATTATATTGGTGAGAACAGTGTTTTCATAACCAACAGAAATGAGGGCCAAACACAAGAGCTAACAAAAAGCAAAAAAACATTGTTTCAATGACTCACCCACAAAGTTTAGAGTCTGTGATCTCAGTGTATTGACCACACCCTGAGCATTACATCACTCCTCTGGAGGTCATCAGAAACAGGAAGCTCACGTCTTTGAGCGATTGACGCTAACGGGCCTTCTTGTGTCTTTCCACCTCCAGTGAACCACATGAGAGTAACTCCCATGGACTTGGCCACCACCTCCCTCCTCAACGTCTTCAACGGTAACGAGTGTGGAGTGCAGGGGTCCTGGCAGGTCGGCGTGGAACAGGACGTCACCATAACCAATGGCTGCGTGGCGCTGGGCATCCGGCTCCCCCACACAGAGTACGAGCTTTTCCGCATGGAGCAGGACGGCCACGGCCGCTACCTCCTCTACAACGGCCAGCGCCCCAGCGACGGCTCCAGCCCGGACCGGCCGGAGAAGCGGGCCACCTCCTACCAGATGCCACTAGTGCAGTGCTCGGCCAGCAGCCAGCCGTCCGACCACAGCAGAGCGGACGGCAGCGACAGGACTCTGCTGCACCGCAATGACTGCACGGGATGGCACGGAGGCGGCCGGAACCACGTCGCGGCGGCTCTCGTCGCATTCGTCACGTCTCTGATTCTCTGCTGGCAAAGTTAGAGAGCCTGTTTTTTTTTTTAAAGACACAGCAAGAGTGGGGATTACAAGAGCGGACGGGGAGACTTACTTGTTCTCCGATGTGAAAGAGGATGAAAACTGGTGCTTCTGATCCTCTGAACTCCTTCCCAGCAACCAAAGACTCGACACTGCTGCACCACAGAAACTGCACTTTAGAGTGGAATCAAAGACCAGCCCGTCTGTGTTTCCTCAAATATACAAAGATGTCTATATATCCACACAGACCTGAGAGTATGTTTTATACAGTGTATTTACCTACAACTATCAAGTCATTTCTTGGTACTGCAAAAAGTCGCCTGTGTTAAAATGTCTTTCTACAACAAACTCCTGAAGCTCTCTGACTGAAGGAGATGTGCCTCTGGAAAGTCAGCGTTTACAGTAAAAGGGAACTGTATTTCTTTAAATGTTGCCTCACAGTATGGTCATCTTTTCCACATTGTCTTCATGTTTTGGTCCAATAAAACATTTCATCTGCAGGCAATTATCTTCTATACATTTCTAAGAAACATTTTTATTCCCTCACCGATCAGAGCGCTGCATCTTTACTTGACTTTGTTTGAATTGGGGATGTTTTAAAATGATGTCATGTCAACAATTGAAGACCTGAGATATACTGTGAAATTTGCATGAGGACTAGGCAGTATGGTTAAATTCAGTTGAACGATATGAGAATATTTTCTCACAAATATCAATATTGTAAACTCAACTTTTTGATCAAGAAATGAGCTAAATTTTTGCAGAACTCTAACACAATCATCACAGTATGGTTTCAAAACATACATATAAATGCAAATATTGAATTGTTGCCCAGTGTTACTTGTAATTCATTGCTGCGACAATTTGTTTTTTATAAAAGGAGGTTGTATTTATCTAAATACGACACTTTGTGGGTGTTGATTGCCTCAGTTTTGTCAGTAAATGGTACATAAAGGGACCCACACTCATATCCTGTAGACATCACATCAAACTGCTGCCAGTCTCAAACAGGAAAGTTATTTGTTCAGTTAAATGTTCAGCTTTACAAGACTTACTGCATTACCATCTGCCTTTTTATTACATTTTCTTCCAGACATAATTAGGCCCTCTTTCTGTTACATGTTGTGTTTTAAATGTTTTTTTAATCCTAAAAAAACTGTCTGCAATACAAGTTAGTGCTTCAAAGCCAGGTTTGCTGTTGCAACACATGCAGAGGACTGAGGTCTAATCAGGAATTTAAGTATTAAATATTCATGTTTACATTTTTTTAACAGCAGTTTAACATGAACAACTGGACCATTTGAGTAACTGTCACAATGGTTATGAAGGTCATACATTACCTGATCAAATTGTTTAGGTCTTTAAGAAACTCTTCCAGTGAGGAACCTGTAAAATACCAAAAAGATGAGAGCTTGAGAGTGGAATAAATTCACAACACCTTCCATGGGACTCGGGTCACCCTTCGGTTCCTCACTTGCATCTCGATAATCATAACGAAGGTCACTGCAGACGTCATCTCCGAGGTCACCCTCACCTGTACCTGTTTGTTTGGGAGTCACCATTACGCTTCTACCAAACTGCGTCGAACAGAAATTATTACAATAAAGGAAAAACTAAATGACTGTAATTTCTCACAGCCGGTTTATCATCACTGACGGTGCAGAATTCGACTAAAGAACCTGTATTATGCTCCAAGAAATGTCTTTGTAACTGGATACATGTATAAGATTAAAGGTTTGATACTCTTCATTGCTGATGTAGGTGTACATTTTTTTGTTGGGATGCTACACATACTGTACGTGCAACAGAGAACGCACATTGTGTATTCACGATTTTACTGTGCCCAATAGTGCATTAAAACCTTTTTCTTTATGGATTTGGGGAGTAGATGTTTGGGGGCGGGAACGTGGGGAGTTATACATAGAAGCTGCCAAGTGCAACAAGTCAGCTGGAGTTTGGAGGCAGCTTCATACTGTTAAAATACTTTTACTACTTTATTATTAAAATTAAATATAATTAAATTATGATGTCTATGTTTAAGATTATATTAAAAAGAATTATACACTATAGCAATGCAGCAGTATATAAAGTTATTGAAATCAGCTTCATCATCATCAGCTGCACATTAAGTTATGATAAACAAACAATGTATATTATTTTGAAATGGGCCATTCAGATTAGTACATGCAGAAATATTAGTAAATATTAGAGTTTGTCTGCACTGTTTTACTGATACTTTCACTTCTACCTTTGCATACAAAGAATAGATGTGAACATTTTCCACTGTGAGCTGCGACTGAGACTACTACTGGTGGATAAATAGAAATGAAAACAATAAATAAGCAGCTGTGCAGGAGAAGACAGAAAAACAGGTGGACATGCGAAAATACTCCCCCAAAGGCAAATCACAAACAGATAATCCAAGCTGAATCTAATAAATAGATGGAAATAAATGCATTTTGAAACAACAAACTGGGAGGAGAGGCTTATCGAAAGGCTCTATAAAATATGTATAAAATAACATACTGAAAACCAGAAAGCATTCAAACTAAATAGATTTTTTGAGTGCTGTTGGTGGACACTACAATGCACAGAGGAAATCAAGCTTGAGTATTGTATGAAAGTGTGTTTTCTCTTTGTGATTTTTGCAAAACAGAGATTTCAAACTCTCAGATGTTCAACATGGTTCATATTAAACAATGAAGTATGCTGATTGTTTGTATACTTATCTCTTCCAGCATTGTAGAGTAATATGTATTTGTGGATTTTGGCCAGTTGTTTACAGGAAACAACAAAGACTGGCCTAACACCCTTTTTTTCTTTTGCAATATTTCACACTAAAATATTGGCGCATAGTTCTTATTTAACAAGTCTGCATAGTAAATTATTTGCACTAGAGCCTGTCCAATGATGGGTTTTGAAACTGAAATTAAAAACTATAATCATACTTTATCATACTCATACTATTTTATATCATATATTTGCATCATATAATCATACTCATGATATTTTATGATTATTTACCAACAATAATGTTGTAGTAATAAACAAAAACATTGATAAATCTCCTTTAAATTTACATGTTTAAAAACCATTATGTCTAATTATACTGAGACATTTCACAACGAAAAAATAAACTTGTCAGTGTCCTGTTGTTAACAGGAAGTACTGTAATGATGATATACACATACAGTCACAGTGAAGTTTGTTCCATGTTATTCTCTTTCTCTCTAATGTCAAGTTAAGAAAAACAGAAAGGTCCAGTGGTCTTTTCCCACGGCTCCCAGTCCTCCAGGAGTCAGTATGAATCATGACTTTACGCTTTAATAAAATGATTGCAGGTTTCGCTTTTTGGGGGAAAAAAAGCACCATGTAAGGAAGGTTCTGTATTTTAGCCATGATGCTGAAATGAATGAAGTTTGGGGCCAAATGCCAAAAGTAGATTTTGCGATCCAGAAAGCCATAATGTACCAAAAAAAGTACCAAATTAGTAAACCTCAAAAATATAAAGCAACAGTCTCTATTTTGTCCAAGATGAAACCATTAAAATGTAGAATCTCCTCCCTTCAGGACTCAGTTCAAAAGCAGCTGAATTCAAAAGAGATCCAAACTTCCACCTTGATTAAGCCTCTCAGTAAATAAAGAAAGTAAAATAACTTTCAAATACAGTTTCCTCATTTCAGGCTCATAATAGAGCAGATGTCTCCAGTCAAGAAGCATTTTTTTAATCTTCTAGTGAACTTTTGGCAACTAATAACAGGTCGTGGTGGGTGGTGGTGCTGTCGTTGTACTGGAGTGCATTATTTTTCAAGATGGTTTTAAAATCCCCCCTCTCTCTCGTGTATGTAAATGGAGTGAATCAAATATTTAAAAAAAAACAAACACCTTTCAGAATAATGCACTGCAGTACAACCAGTATAATAAAAGTAAATTGGAATTATTAACTTTCAGACAGTGTCAACAAAAACTAAGAAAGTACAGTAAATGAAAGAGCTGTTGGATCACAGATAATACAGAAATGAACCAGAGTATAAAATAATTTTCAGTGAATTCCAACAACCTATAACAAGCTGCCAGTAAATAATGATATGAGTAATAACATATTATGTAATATAATTAAAAATAATATAATTATGTATTATATTATATAAGTGTATTATTGAGTCATGTATAAAAGTATATTCTGTCCAAATGAGACAATTCACCTGTTAGTAAGGCAGAAAGCAGATGCTGCTCTCTTATTGGTTACTTTTGACTTATAGACACGCCCACTTTTATTGCCAGCAAATAGGTATCGAGTTTACGTTTTTGGATGCACTGTTATTGGACAATTCTCGAGTCTGTCTTCAAGGGCGACGTCTCCCGGTGCTTAAATAGCTGGCTGACCATTACTTTAAAAAAGAAAAAAAAAGATGGCGACCTTGAGAGAAATCAGGAGCGGAAACTGAATATTTACTCAAAAAAAACATCTTACAAGGTGTTAATTTGAAGAACAAAAAGTGGAAAAAAGACCTCCAAAGTTCAGCATAAGAAGGACGAGCTTTCTCCCGCTCTTGTTTGGACAAAGTCGGCTGGCTGGATGTTTTGTAAGTAATGTTTTTTTAGGTTTTATTGCGAACTACAACAAACAAATAAGCATAATAAACAATACGGCTTTAAAACATCTTCCTGAAAAATCACCTTACGTGTATTAAACCATCTAGAAAGTAATATTAAACTACAATTTAAGCAGGGCAGAACAGCTAGCTAGATGAAAGCTACAGCATTTAGCACAAAGAGGGAGGAAGTGCTTAAAAAAAAGAATATATAAAAATTGGTGTTGAATGTTGTTGACTTTCAGTGGTCATTCAAGGCTTTACATGACCAGGCACCTAATTATATTAAGGAACTATTAACTTTAAAACCCATTTAACTTTTTGATCATCTTCACCAGTAGTTATTTTGTTTATTGCATTTGTTTTGTTTTATTGTTTTGGCACATTTCAGTCAAGCAGTAAGCTTAAATGTAAAGCTGGCAATTGTCAAGCTCTGAGGTTGGCTGTAAGTGACTGACTTAACCGACTGCAGACTTAAAATATTAAAAATTGTCACTATGTCTTGACCATTGACTGTATAAAAAGATGGATGACACGCATCCAACAAGTTTGCTTTTAGTTATTTGATGCTATAAAAATGGTAGAATAATGGTAGGTATGAAGTATAAACAGTATAAATGATAAGTCAAAGTTTTACATCCTCATAACAGAAACTTATGAGCAGGTATGTTATACAATAATCACTGTACTGTGACTTTGATATGTTTATGGAGACATTTTGTTTTTGAAAACAAAAAAAAATGACTGTTTAATGTCAATCACTATAGATATATTACAGTCTGCTACCTGGGAGCTCTGTATCTTCCCAACAAATGCTTCTTACCTCATTAGATTCTGGAGGTCGCTTCTCACAAATGTAGCTGTAAAGACAAAAGTAAAACACGTTAAGAGTTTATTCATAATTACCGAGCTAGCATTACATGACAGAAACGTGCTGTTTTTTTTTTTACCTGAATTAACTTCCAGGAAAATCTGCAAAATGGCTGATGAGTTTGGATCAGATTCCCACTCAGACATGTTCAGTTGTGAAGCTGTTACTGTGGAGATATTTGCGATTAAAGTGTTTTTTGGAAGGGTCTACTTAAACTGTTTCCACCAAATATGTCTGTACAGCTCCTTTGGTAGACTTTCTATAGCACCTTTTCCCCAATGCGCCTCAGCCTTAGATTCGTTTTCTGTTTTGAGTTTCCGTCACAGCGTGTAAATAATAGTAAAATCATTTAAATCACTGTGGCACTTGAAAGGCTACACCAGCAAATTTAAAAAGGTGTTTTTGTTTGTTTGTTTGGGGGTTTTTTGCATGTTTGAGCTGCACGCAGGCGGTAATCAGTTAACGCACCTTAAATGTCAATGTGACCGTCTGATTCGTCTTTGTTGGCTCTCATATGCAATATGCTTTAGTGATGACTGGATCTTAAAGGGTTTAAAAAGAAACATGAGAATTTCAATTAGATTATGCAAACTGGGAATGTATTTGGTTTCCTCACTTGCTGGCTGAAAGTTGTTTTTGTGCTCTGGCAGCATTTCACCTGTTTAAACAATGAACTGAACTGGACCGTTTGGTGGAAACAGGACTGAAGAGATGAGGCACTAAAACAGAGTGTTTCAGAGGTACTGCAGAGAGTACAAGGAGTTTTTTAACACATTAAGATGCTTTCTAACAGGCAGACAAACTAAAGAATGAACCTTAAATGAGCAAAAGGTGTGACCTTTAAGCAGCTGTCTTTTATATGTTCACATTTTGTCCAGCAGATGGAAGCAGAAGGCTCTATAGATGACCTTGTTGTTAGATTATATTATATTACTACTTTTTATGACTTCATATAAAAAGTGGATATAAAATGACTGTCGTAATTCCATATTCAGACAGGAACGCATCATTAATTTTACTTGATATAGGTGAAACAGGCATTTAGTCTTTTTTTTTTTTTTT
This sequence comes from Amniataba percoides, assembly GCA_037176925.1. Classification (NCBI taxonomy): domain Eukaryota; kingdom Metazoa; phylum Chordata; class Actinopteri; order Centrarchiformes; family Terapontidae; genus Amniataba; species Amniataba percoides. The sequence goes on from JBAJHX010000062.1 coordinate 6,343,874, forward strand.
TTGCCTCTGTAGGTCTATCATACCATATGGCAACACTCCAGGGAACACTTCTTCTCAAACTACCTTCAGTGCCAACATGCTGCAGGATGTCAGTTTAACAGAACAAGGTTGTTTTTCCTGAAGCAGCACAAAGCAACACAAAGGCCAACAAAGAAAGCTGAAGACAGACCTCAGTCTGACCTACAGCGAGGAAGAATCACGCTGCTGTAGAGCCATTCCCGTTGATTGAAAGAAATAAAATTATTATGGAGACTGTCTCCTTACACGACAACAGCAGAAGCTGAGAGGCGCTTCTCAACCTTGAAGAGGATTCAGACTTTTCTCAAAAACACCATGACCCAGGCGAGGCTGAAAACATTGGCCATGCTGTCAATGGAAAAGAGACTGGCGATTAAATGACTTTGTCTGGAAGGAAGGGTAAAATTTATGCTTAAGTAGTGCTATTGACAACCTTACAGCATGTTGTGTTTAAAGTTTGTTTTTGTTCATTTTTTTTCTACTGAGCTATGAAGAGCTGTTTTAATTTGTTAGTCCCCCCTCCCCCCAAACTTGCAACCTTTATGCTGTATTTTGTCCTCTTGCTCAAAAGAAGGGGGGAAAAAAATCCAATACAAAATGCTGGCAGAAAGTGCGGATGGAAAACATGGCACACAAATGCAGTACGCTCAGTTTATGGTATCAAATAATGAATATTTGAGGGTGAATCGTGGAAGGGGGAGACACAGGAAAAGACGGCTATCAAAACCACATTTTTTCATTTTTATTTTTTTCAATGCGTAATACCATGGGACAGGATTTTAAGAATGGAGACCTTATTTCAGTCAATATTTGCCTCAGAAGGAATATATGATCTGTATAATAATAATAATAATAATAATAATAATAATAATATAAAGTCTGCATTGGTGTTGTGAGGAAAAGGAAAGGACAGAAATGTACAAGAAGGAGGCACCTATATCCCCAGCTGGATCTGAACATTCCAAGACGAGAAGTAGAAATTACAAACTGAACAAATTTACTTCAGAGGCAATCCAGCAACAGGTAGCAAGGTCTTTTTGATGGAAGTTCGTTCCTTTTTTGTTAAAAAGGATTTAAAACAACATTTACAAGACACCTAACATTCCATTCAATTCCTATTAAAAACAACAGAGAGAGAGAGAGAGAGAAAAATCTAATCTTTTGACTGCCTCTTGCCCATGGTTCACTCTAGGTGCATCTTCCATGTTGACTGATAGTTTACAACTTTGTCCCGGCACATTACCTGTATGATCCAGCCATCAAAAAAAAAGAAAACAAAAAACAAAACAAAACAAAAAAAAAAAAAGGAGCAATCACTTTTTTGTCGCCTTTCTTTTCTCAACTCTCTGTGTGTACTAACCGTGTGAGATTGTAAAAAGGCGACGCCTTCGTATGATGCTGTACAGATGTGTACACTGTAGGCCACACTACCAATGATATGGCAAAGTCAACAGAAAGACTTCTCGGTTATTCCAGGCCTGTTTTTATTTCCGGGGCGGGGGACACGGCTGGCATGCATCTCCCAGTCTACAAGATGAACTTCCCTAGGAAGAATCCGATGAAGATGGCTGCTATGACGACAAGGAGGGAGGGCAGGGAGGCGGCGCTGGATTCTCGGCCGAGGAGGCTGGTCGAGTTTGATGTCATGTGGTCTGAGCGGGGTGCCTTTCTCATTCTGAGACCCTCGTCCTGTAACGGAGGAAGAGGAGGAATGAGGGACGAGGTCATTACACAGCAGAGAAGAAAACTATCAACAGGCCTCTTCTTGACAAATCACAGCACCCATCTATCCGAACCCATCTCCCTTTCAAAATGGCTGGAGGCGACATAAGTCATCGCCCCAGGTCAACGCTCCACCCTGCGACCGGCGTTCGTCTGTCTCTTAGGACCGACTGACCCGTGTTCAACTGCTGTTCTTAGAGAGCAGCATGACATCAGCTCTCTAAACATTGTAATTCAGAGTGGACTCGCTCCAAGTCTATTTTCTCTTTTTCTTTTTGCTCGACAACAAGGTCACTGATTCACATTTGGGTTTAGTTTGATCCTTTGTGGTTTTCATTGTAAAATCCATCAGAGTGAAAAGCACAATGTTTCATCACGTTATAAATATAATTGATCAACACAGCTCACCTTTAATTGTCGGTTCTCCTCAGCCAGCTTGTTCATCTCAGTTTGCAGCCTCTTGCACTTCTCCAGCACCTTCTTCATCTCCGTGTCGTCCACTGAGGCAGAGACAGGCACCGAGGCGGCTGATGAGTCGGCCTTCGCTGAGTTCATCACCGGGGCTGCTTTGGTCGCCTCCACGTCATTCTGTACGACAAAGCAGAGAGAGAGCGCCAGTGAAGTGAAATCCGGCGTGCCCCAAGCTAAGTAAAGAGGTTAGTCTCTGGACGGGAGCCTGTGCCAAAGAAAGCCAGCGTTGTCCGAGGCCCAGAAGCTCACAATGCCAGATCAAAGAGACCAGGGAGGAAACGCGTCCCTCCAGAAGTCTTGTTTGATGTGGCTTTGTTTTGTGGGACAGACAACATGACGACAGTATGAGGGAAATAAAGGGCTTTGTAATGGAAATACAACTACTGCGTTGTAGTTGAAGGTTGACAATCAGCACACAGAAGTGGTATGATGTTATTATCCTTTATGCTACAGTACAAAAAAACCCAAATGATACTCAGTTAAGTGTTTCAGCAACATCAGGATGTCCCAGAATAAAATAAACAGGAACCAAAAAACCTCAGCAGCCATACAAGAAGCCTGGTAAATGTTAATTATACAGATCTAAGAAGTAAAACAAGATTACAAACCTGATTTGATGCAATTTCAGTACTTCCACAAAGAAACCTTCACACTATCCATCACTTTCTTTTCCCCACATAATTTACTTTCAGTCTTTAGACCTCCATCAGGAAAAAGATGTGGTTGAAAGTGTGGGGAGATTTGGATTATTGATTTGATGTACATATTCAAACAACATTTTCTGGTGTGCAAGAAGTACTTTGCCAAGTACGCAAATCTGCTTATTATTCCTGGTTCTACAAATGCTTACGCATTATGTTGGTTAAAAGAAATAGAGTTGATACCCAGTTCTTCAGTCACACCACAAATCTGGTTAACCAAAACTTGCTGTTCTAAATTTCAACATGTCTCACACAACAGCTCTCTCCATTTTACAAAGTTACATACTTTACATGTCCAAAAACTGTACAGTTGTCGTATTGTTCATATTCTCTCTTCATTATATATATTTTTTTACTATATATTTAATTTATATTACTTCAAGTACTGATTTTCACCTTTAGATTTTTCTCTTTACCATGTTAACATTGTAATGCACCAACATAAAGACGAATTCCCTGCATGCATAAACCTACACAGCACCAAGTCTTGTTCCGATGTTGCACATTACTTACCTGCTGCACGTGCCAAAGCAGAGAGCAGATGCCGTACTGACTCAGCAGTCCATGCATCAGCACTGTAGCTTCTTAGCCTAAGCTAAATCTGACTGGCCTCTCTGGCATTGTTACCTGAACTGTGAGGGCCTGCTGAGCTGTACAGCAGCACTGCTTATCTAAATCCTTATTACACTGAGAGCTCATTAATACAGGCTCCCAGTGTTCACTCACCAGTTTATCAAGTACAAACTCAGACAATCCATCACAATAGCTCTGTAATAAATCTTATCTTTACAGCTTATAATATTCACTTTTCTGCCTGCACTCTCAAAGTTAGTCATTTTTGATGCCAAGTTAGTAAAACTGGTGTCTTTACTTAAAAACAGATTTAATGTAATGCAGGACCAACACCATCACGAGAGCCATGTTTAGGTCTGCAGTCTAAACTCAAGTGTCAGCTAGTCTTTGCTATTTCAGTGTCAGAACACTACAATGTTTGATACTTGACTGAATTAGTGGTTGGAGCAACAAACTCAGTAAACAGCCACAACATTTCAACTGGTCTTCCCTCACCTTGAAATAGTTTCACAGCAGCTGCACTTGTTGTTCACACCAGAGCAATCTGGTTTGATGTAGGCGGCACACGTGACGTTACCTACTAAAGTGCGACATGCAGCGGAAAAGGCTTGTGGTTGTTGTTCTACACAACAACCAGATTCATGTGAAAAATTCACATGTTGGTGGAGCTTTATATTCTGTATTTTATATTCTGTAATTTTACTGTGCTTTTATTTTATCCTTTAAGGCTTAGCTTTTGTTGGCCACCAGCTTGGAGCAGGTCAACAGGCAGATATAGTTTTTAATATCAGCTGCTGCTAACTCACTTTGTTGACATAGTTTGACATTGCACTGTGTTTTAATGTACATGTGAATTGTTAGTTTTTTATTTTTAATAAATATGCAAAAAAAAAAGAACACTTTGTCATTAATGTGGTGTTGTGGTTAGAAATTTGAGGAAGAAAATGAATTTAATCCATTTTGGAATAAGGCTATAACACAACACAATGTGTAGGAAGTGAAGCATTGTGAATATGTCTGGATGCACTCTGACACACCTCAAACCGCCAGATGATTCAATCAACTAACAAGAAGATGACATGGGTAAACTTCATGAAATGCCTGGCAAAATGAAATTTTCATAATTTGAAAAAGAAAAAAAGGCATAACTTAAAATGACATTAAGTATTTAAGGTGAGGCCTAGAGTGCAGGTAAGAGAAATGAGGATTAGGGGGAGGAAGAAAACTTAGGAAACAGTTATAGATACACTGTTGCACCTAAGACTATGCTTTGCTAGTTTTTCCACTGAACAGTACTTTTTACTTATTTGACATTGTCATGTTGGATGGATCTTTTCCAGTGCTTTTGTCTCAGTGGAAAGCTGCAGTATTGTGGAAATGTTCAAAGCTGAGCATTCATCCTCCAACGCCAAAAAAATCGTACTTCAGGT
>JBAJHX010000062.1:6348836-6360148 GCA_037176925.1 Amniataba percoides
TCGCAGCTGGATTCTGTCCACACACACACATGCACACACACTTCAATTTATTTCATACTATTCACATGCAACGCAGCCTTGAATCATTGGACATTAACATAAAACATGTAGAGCTTCATTTAAAAAACAGTAATAACCCTCCCTCACATTTTCCTACACAAAGAAGCCACGAACGGTCACAAGTGAACATTATTCCATCAGTTTTAAGATTGTATGGGGGGGAAAAACATCAGGTCCAAACTTGCGTCTGTTTTTTTAATTTATACACTCAAAGTCAACGGTGCTTGTAACCAAACATGCTCATGATGCACAGAATAGCTTTAAAGTCTTTGCTAAAGGAATTATGAAACAATAATGACAGGTAAAGGGATTAAGTACTGCCATGGAACTACTTTATCTGATAAAATAGTAATCATCTTCAATTCCAGTAAACTTATCAGACGCTGTCAGACCTTTGTTCCCCTACACTTCCTGGATTTTGCTTCTCATTCAAGACAAGCCAGTTCATGAACATGAGCACAGGGAATGTGCATGTTCCACTGACTGACTGAGTCTTTGCTGTCCTCTGGTGGACAGCTGGAGATTTGTCTCCTCTTGGATAAGGTCATAGCGGAAAAATATCAGACAACTTAGAACTCAGAATGTCAGTAATGTTGCTATAATGATGACCAAATTTATTTTTTTAAAGTAAATTGGTAAAAATTTGAGTATAATGATTACAGGTTTTCATTGAGTTCATCACACTTTGAGAGTTCCCATAAAAGGGGGGGTTTGCCGTTATTTGACTCTTCTGCACAAAATTAATTAAGAGTACAAGTTGTTATAGTGGAGAGCTATGATGCATATTTAAACTTTTTATGCTAAAAAGCAACAATTAAGGCGGAAACCTGCATGCATTATGATGCTTTGTGGAATCATTCTGAATTGATGCAGTAAATTCTATAATCGATTGTCAGAGCAGACTGAACCTCTGCTATGTACAATGTGTGCGTCTTCTTTATTATTCAGGCCGAGTGGAGCCGGTGGAGTAGTGCGATCCACACTCCAGACCAGCTGGTGGTGGTAATGAGGCACACTGGTGGTTGCCAACAACCAGAAGAAGAATTGCTTTCGTATAGGAGGGGGAAAAAATAAAACACTTACATTAAATCTAAAATTCACATGCATCGCATTAACTTCTTTCATAACTGCTGCTTGTAGAGCTACAAAACTTTAAACTTCATACAGCATATTAAAACAACATCATGTCATACTGGAAATCACTTCAGTTTTTGGACAAATCAAAGTGCAAAGACTGAATGTCTCTGAATATTATAAATAAGTGACAGACACAAGGCTGGCCTGAAAACTGTAGAAGCGGTGTTTCTACATGAATTTAATTTTATGACATTCCAAAGTGAAAATAAAACATGATTAGTTAGACAAACCTATTGAGCAGGTTAGGCGTACACCATCAGTTACCATGGTGATCTAGCCAGGTTATAAGAGAGCTATCTTTGTGACATTGAAAAGTTTGGCTTTAGGCTCAACATATCTGACAGGACAAAGTCAAAAGCTTATTTGTGCTCTCTTTCCTATTGCTTTTTACTTTACTTTCTACTTAGCATATTCAGAGTGGTCCTCGCTAAGGAGATGACGAGTTTACTTCAACACATTTTAAAACATCTCTGATAAAAACTCCTAAAAATAAATAAAAATGACTTACCAATGAATCCATGTCAGAAACATTTGGCGGGGCAAAAATCGTCTGCACCATGAATTTGTGTTTACTTTTCTCGTTGGGGTCATAGTCAAAGGGCTGTAGCATGACTGCAAAGGAAAAATTAACAATATTAAAACATCTGAGGGAGGACATCTACACAGAAAAGAAAAAGTAAATTAGACATAATAACCCCAAGAAATCTATTACCAAATAAAAATCTAATTTGCCTAAATTTGATATGTTCTTTATGTAATGCAGCAATCTCAAGTTCGTACATTCAATGTTTGATCACCGCCTGCTGTCCTTTTCTTTCATTGGTTAATTCTACCTTCTCTCTTCCAATTTGAAAAGAATGTAGTTCTTCTTCTCTAAATTTAATTCGGAGAAGATGAATTGCCAGTGAATTTGTCCAGTTAAAGTGATGCTCCATCCAAAATTTTTGCTATCTGTTCTGTGTAGCCTTGAAAGGTATCCATGTTGTTTTTTTATGGTATGTATTAATGTATTATTAATGTTATAAGTAATAGTATTTGAAACATAGAAGAAGTAAATCATGCTGGATTCATGATTTAAGGGGTTTCTTTGGACTTTTTCGTCCACTGTGAACACTATTGTTGAATTCAGTTCCAAATAATGCAAATTTAAGATATCTACAAACTCTGGAGGAGACTTGATATTTAACAGTTACCAGTTTAAAAACAAACTACTGTAATTTAGTAACCTGAAACACAGCTACAGACAATGTGAGAAAGACAACTGTCATTAATAAGACTTCATGAAGAACCAACAAACTGAGTTAATTTTGTCAGCGGCACAAATAATACTATGCCAGCAGCACAAATTAAGAGGTTGTTTTCACAAACCATCTATAAATCTTCCTGTTTTCATGCTATAGTTCACATTGCAACCGTTATATTTAACCTAAAACCAAATATTTCCATACGCATGCTGCTGTGTAAGGCCCTTGAGGCAAACACTGTATAACGACTGTAATAAAACTGGTTTAATCTTTTCTTTTCAAGGCCTCAACACAACTGCCAGCTGTAGGGCACAGTAACTTGTACTTTTAGCTGTGTGTCCTGAACTGTTGACACTGACCAAACCTTATCAGTGGCCAAATTAGCTGAATCAACACTGTGACATTTGGATTCAGGTATCCACATAGTTAAAGCTTCCTTTAGTAATACAAATAAATTGAAGTAATCTAACTGTTGTGATTGTATTTAATTTACTTTACAGTGGTTATTCAAAATTTACCTGTTTACCCTCAATTTATAAGGGTTTCATCTGTTTTGCTACAGCAGAAAAGATACTCAAATTTAACTGAAGACTAAGATATAGTCCTCTGCAGTATCTCCCTTTTGGAAATGAGCCTCATCTCTTTGCAAGATGCATTATGCAGCATATGCTTCCTTAGCCTCGGGTTACAGAAATTAAAATTCGTTAATGATAAAATACGTCTTTCTGTTACCCACTTGCAGCATTTAACCAACCGAGTGAATATGCTGCGCAATTTTAAAAAGAAGTTGTTACAAGTTACAAAATTTGGCTACTGAAGTGTCCACTGATGCTGTAGTGCTCACAGGCCTGCAGGTCAGTTTCACAATCAGCATGTACATTAACGCCACATGGACCACAAGTGGAATGTGAAGCGTGTGGACTTGGTTTGGGTGAAAACTGCTGCCAGAAATCGCAGCTCAGGGTTTTGACACCTCAGCTTCAACCACGCATGTGGCCTTGTTGCCCTACAACCACATGGAGCTGCATCTCCTGACCTAGTTTCCCCTCTCAGGTCTCACCACTGTCTCTCTCAATTAGAAACAACATTTTTTTTGGGCCAAAGGAAAGTCTGTCTGCTAAAAACTCTGAAGAACTTACCAGAAATAATGACACTTGACCCGGCATCGATAACGCCGCTGTTCGGCCGTACACAGTACCTGCGTGGCGCAGTCGTCTTCACTTTGAAACACACTCTTCTGTCAGAAGGGTTCTTCAGTTTGAGGTTGGTGGTGACTACATCTGTGAAAGGACCTGATGGACACAATAACAAAACACAAGTGCATTATTATTTCTGTATTTTGGAGTTCACTCTCCTGTAGGTGCACCACCACAGCACAAATGTAAATCAAATGAGAAAAAAATACTCTTAGCAGTATTTCTCTAAATATATATAAATAGTCATGTAAATACTGTCATGCTTTTGCTATGATTAACAGCTGAAAGAGCATTTTCTTGGCAGCACATCCTGCATCAGTTGCACCAAAACAGAGCTGAAGGAGAAACCAGAATTTAGCTGTTTTATAAAACTGCGACAGACATGAAATTTTCCAGTGAACTGGCTAAATTTATAACAGCACACAATCGAAGGCAAATATGCCACATGTTTACAGTGAAACTGCCGAACTGGAGGAAATTCAATCATTCAAGTTACACCTCATCCGTGGAAGACAGACTGGGCTGCAGTGTTTTGGTTCCAAGGTTCAAAAAGACCTATAAAAAGATTAGCTGAAAAATACTGTTGGGATACAACTGCATTAGGCCTACATGATTAAGACCACTAATTGAATAGTGATTTCCCTGGCTTGAAGCTAGACTCCAACATAGTTTAACTATAAATATTCTGAATAAAATAGATTAATAAACAGTAGGCAGCGCAACAAGAATATTGGTAGGTTTTACTTGAAATTTTCAACAATTCAAGATTTATTTGTAAGACAGAGCACAGAAGTACCTTATTTAAGGAGAAGCTTGTCCTCCTTAAAGTGTGGCCTTTTAAAATATTTAATTGCATCTTGAAATATTTAAATCAACAACACATCTCCAAAGGATGGGTATTACTACCTACAAATACTAAGCTTAACATGACACATTTATCCAAGATCTAGATCTCCGAAAACATCCTCTACATGTCTCCACAAGAGACGGGCCAGACCACCTGAATCAATTAGGTTTTTCCCAGACAGCTAATTTCATATAAATGTCTCATGTTGATATTGAAAATTGAAGTCCTGCCCCACTCAGGTTATATATCAGGAGATCAATAGTTAGCCCTCCATCTTGTGACAGAGTGCGCTTCGAATTAGATCCCTAACCACAATCAGCACCGTCCAACTTTGATGCGCCATGTCATGTCGAAAACATGTTACGTACCCAAAACTCGATCAGCTTAATTAGCCTGGAAAAATACATCCCATGATTCAGGGTTAGCTGAAATCACGGCATCAGATCGAATCTCCATGCTATCTGTCAGATGTCCATTTCACTGATTGTAATGTTAAATTCAGTGAAATTTTTCGTACATTTTTTACCTTCCGATCCCCAAGCACAGACTTCTCCCATTATGGTCGGTATTTACACAGATATTTCAAGGCAAGATCCCAACAATAAACCAGAAAATTTAGGAGGCTGAGGGAACACACAAATGCCAAATTAGTTTCGTGACTAGACTATCTCATTTTGGAGAGGAAGTTCAGGTTCAGCTTCTTCATCAGGTCCTTTGATGACCCACATTGATGGGACAGCGTTCAAAGGACTGAAACCTTATTTTCTCCTACGCCCATTGAGACAAAATGAAACTTACGATACTGCGCTAGATAAATACAACTGACTTTTTTTTTCATTGTTTAATTCTAAACAGTTTTAGTCACCTGGTCACAGACGAAACAGTGTCACACAGGGCAAAACAAACAAAACTGTCAGGTCACTCACAATATGGGAGACAAAAGCTTGGACTACTTTTTAGTGTTTCCATACATGAAAACATCCAAGAAGTAAAACACATGATTCTTCGGTTTACTTTACAGACTATTTCAGCTGTTCGGTTGTAGCTCTACAGTCCACAAAGCCTACATTCAGCCTTCCTTCACACCCAGTACTCAGAGAGATAAGAAGCAAAGCATGACCAGATTGGAGTGACTCCACCCAGCTAAAGCTAACATGTAGAGTAATGGTGAAGACTGGGGCGTTGTTTTCAACACAGGTGCGTCACAAAAGGCATTCCTACAGAACCTGAAAAAACCCCCATCACTTGCCCTGTGACAGCAACATTTTATATTTACAAACTGTGCTTAAAACATCAAACAGAAGATGGTTCCTGAAAATATTATACACCTAAATAACTCTGATAAGCTTTAATTAATCAAGTGTTATCAATTATCACAGAAATGGCTTTTATGTTGATGGATGGTAACTTAAGGTCATTAAGGCTGTTGATTTCTTGTGTTGAAATGATGACTTTTCAGGTGTTTTGAATTAGTGAGAAATAAAACTAAGTGAATATGATTAGGTTTAAAGAGCACATGGTGATGTGGCAACGTCTTGTCAAACACTCATCCCGATTCTGGACATGCCTGTAGTCTTTTTGATGTCCTGTACCTGCCGGCAGGACAAACAGGACACAGGCACTTGTGCAAACGCACCATACATACAAAATTATCGAGAGCTGCACCTGGTCTTTAAATGAGAAAGACCAAGTGTTCAATTTATCCATCACACCCTCCTCTGTCACATGGACTCAATAAAAACATGCAGACCTCAGACAATTGAGTAATTGCTTCTGCAAAAGGGAATTTGAGGTTGACTGGGATACACTTCTGCACTGTGTGTGCTTCAAACGCTGCGAGCGATACTAAAACTGAAGACTGTAACGGATGAAAAGGACTGGAAAGCAGTTGTGCGCATCAGATTTACACCCACATAGCCTGCATCCATTGCCTGAGATGCCACCTTTGCTCAAGCAGCGTTCACACCGGCTCTCTCATCTCATTGCATGTATGCTGAGTTAGGGTCCCCCAGGCCAGTCCCAGTCTAAAAATACCAGCCAAGGAAAGGAGGGCTGCCCCCTCTAGCTTGCTGGAGGAATCCCAGCAGAGGCTCTAAAACAGACCAGCTCTCAGATACACGCAGACCGATTTAGCTTGGCCTCTGTGACAGTAAAGGAGCGGTGGTCATCTTCCTCCTCATGTTGCTTCTTAAATACAGGACAGGAGCCGCTTCGCTTTCCTCCTAAAAACACAAAATTCTCTTCTCTTCCAGTTGAGCGTTTTGGATTATATTTGATTAATATAACATTTAATTTTATGCTCGTTCATACTGGTGGTTAGCAAGTAGTCTGGACCAAGGAGCAAAAAACCAAAGTCTTTGCATAACATTTAGCAGTCAGACTCTCGTGAGTGCACACAAGAGTTTAAAAAATCAGGACTATTCAAATTGTACCACAGCAGAAACAGCACTGGTTGAATGTTCAAGTCAGCTTACTAGTTATCCTCCTACTAAAGCAGAAACACCAAAACATTTGCAACTGTTTTGAATTTTCATTTACATTTCTTCCTCATGCCTTAGATTACTTGCTTTGTCATAACTTCGCAATTTCACCTCATGTCCATTCCAGTGCACAGAGGGTGAAAGTTTAATCTGATGATAGAAAATGTAAAGCGTGTGACTGATCCATAATCAAAATAAGTCTAATTACAGCCGAATTTCTTAATCAGATCAAATGAGGCAGTGATCAGATTATGACGGCTCGTGTCTCACTAATTTTAAAAGGTTCGACTGCAGGACAAATATTTGTTTATGTTTTTGTGTTTAACTCTTGAACCCTTTTTTGTGTATTACACAAACTTGTCTGACCTGACCAGTGCAGAAGACACGTATGCTCTACCTTAAAAATCATTTGACTTAAGTTGAACACAAGCATGATGAAAACATTAAAATGAATACTACTACATATTTTAATTTAACTAGATTGTTTTAAACTAAACTGCAGTATTCTTGCAGTAAGACTATATTCAGCACCACAGGTCGAGCACCTGACGATGTAGTCATAGGCCTGATAGCAGCAGAGGAAAACACATTTCCTGATTTGAAAAACAAAAGTCAACAGGTTAAATTAAGCTCTGAGACTGAATAAGGGTTTGAGGGTCAACATGAAACTTCTTCTCAGCCCGTTGTGTCATCAGACTGAGACTCTGAGTAGGGACGAAAAGATGTGGCAAATAGTTTCACCTGGGACACCTCACCACCAAAACATCCCAGTGACTATACCTCGCCCAAAGCTATGCTGTGGGTCTGGTATTTGAACCGGTGACCTTCCCGACGATCCGGTCAAGCCCAGACTACAATCAATACCTCATACCTCGCACCCTGACTACCTTCCTAACAAACAATCAGACTCTGGGGATCAGCAAGACAACAGGCTGAAAGACTCTTGGTTGTCTGACAGTGGCACATTCAGCAACAATAAAACAGTGGCTCATTGACAAAATAAGGCCTGCAGCAGAGGCAGGGACCAGCAACTGGGGCAATAACATGAAAATGCAGGGGATGAATTCTGGGTCAAAATGATGAACAGTTTTCCTAAATACAATGGCACATCAGCTGAACTGAAAATTGTACCTGCATCAGCAAAAAAACAGTGTCCCCTGTCACCTGCTAACTCAAAAAAACACTTGTAATGATATGATAATAACAAACAACAACAACATAGACAAGTTTAAACTACAGCTGGGAGTTTCTGGACATTAACTGCAATACAAAAGGTTAAATATGAAAGCAGTTTGTGGCTAGTTGGATATTAACTTTTGCACTGGGGAGCTAGCCTAGCCAACGCTTGACTGACACATCATTGAACCTTATCACTGCCAGCAAAACAAGCAAATCAGTGGTAGCACAGTGTGTGGATAGATTTGGGTTTTTTTAGTGGAGGATAATGTTTTACAGAGTAAACAGGTCCATTGAAGTTAATGGTGCAACGCAGGTGAAGCTATTTTAAAAAAAGACTGTTTCCTTGTTCAGTTATTCAAGTTTGTCACCAACTCTCAGGAATTTGACAAAGTGTCTGCCAGATGTGTCACTACATCTGTGTATTAATAAACTACTTCATTTTCATCCATATTCTGCCCTGGGCTGTGGTGATTTCAGGTAATAGTCTGCGCCCGGAGGAGACAACAGTTTGCTGCAGCTGCTAACACTGGTAGTTAGCTAACAAACACGGTGCTATTTTCTTTCTTATTTATTAAATCCGCCTCACAAACACCGGCACGTCCTTCCACCTCTCCCCCGGGTGTTGTCAGCCGGCTGGAGAGGAGCGGAGGCCGGCGGAGGGGCACGCCGCGCCGGCCGTCCACGTCACTAGAGCTCGAGGATGCAGCCGCGGCCCGCCCGGTGCCTGGCTAACTTAAAATGGCGGTGAGTGCTAACTAGCTCACTAGCAGCGAAATTCGCTTGAAGGAGTGTGAAATATTCGCGGGCAGGTAACTCTCCCCCGGGCGTTTCTCACCGCGGCAGACTCGCGATTCACCCACCTTTAAATTTGAGGTCGTAGGGAGGGTCGAGGATGAGGACCTGGTCCAACTTTGACATTTTTGTAGCCGAGGGGATGCACTTGATTTCGATTTCTGACAAGTGGAGATCCCGGATCTCCTGCCGCCGCTGAGTCAACTGCTGACTGAGCGCGGAGAGCGAGCGTGGGGGTTTAAGTACGGGGAGGCGCGAGCTCTCTGCACACTGTCGCGCGCCCTCGTGGCCCAGCAGCTGATGTGATTATAGTACAGTGAAGTTTTTCTGCTGCAGGGACCCGCAGGAACAACACTTTATATAAACAGGCCTGACGTGACCCTTAGTTTGACAAAAAAAGAAAGGAAAAGTGACTGGGTGTGTGTTTGAGGTTGAAATACCAGAGGTGGGAGGAGTACTCACATCCTCTGCTGTAGTAAAAGTAATAGTAACACCACTGTGTATATTTTAGAGTAAAAGCACAAAGTATTAGCATCAACATATACTCAAAGTACTCAGTGTGAAAGTAGTCATAATACAGAATGGTTCATTTCAGAATGAGGAATATCATAATATTTTCTAATAATCATACTCCAGCATGTCAAATAATATAATATGATAGTGATGATATATTCAAAGATTCAAATTCCTTTATTTGTCTCAGAGTAGGGAAATTTATGCCGCAACAGCAGTGAAAATGCGCACAGAGGTAAAATAGACAGAAATGCAAGAAATAGAATAAAATAAGAAATGGTCATAAAATATAGAATATAAAAAATAGAAATAGGCTTGCCAATTTATCAGGTTATATTGTAATTTTTCAGAGTCAAAATTAATGAAAACAACTCTCACAGTTGTGCTTTTCTGAAATGTCACATTTCTCACTGATACCAGCCAATATCAGTATTTCAGAGTTTCAAAAGATCTGATGTTCAAAAGATTTGATTTTCCCATTTCTTTCATTCTCTCTCCCACACATAACTATGGTTAATTCATCTTCATGTACAAGCAAGAAACCTGCTGTCAACTTCAAAGAGCACATTATCAACACATTAACACACATAACACTGTTATTATTTTCATGTTCTCAGATGACACACATTGGGGAAATTTTCCTACAAAGATGTCTGTTTTTAGAGGTAATTAAATGAAGGTGTTTGCTTGGACAGAGCTCAATAGATAAATAGTAGAATTTAAAAAATGCACTTTATTAGAGTGACTTTGAGATCATTAGAGCTATAAACAAGCACAGTGTGTTGTTAAGCAGGTCAAACAGCAGGGTCACCTTCAGGCCAATCATAAACAATCAAACATGTTTATGGAGGGAGATTCAGACATTTACATTTGCTGAGTTTGACCTAATAATATCCCACTTTGCTCTTTTAGAACCACTGAAAACCGTGGCCGCGGTTGAATCGATCTCGCTGACATAAAGTGTAGGCCTCCCCCCGTAAGCTGCTGAAGGAGTAATCCTCTGCAGCGTACTGAATGGGACTCTGAAATGCTTCACCCTGCGTGTAATTTGTGCCGTCTACAGCTTTTTTAAATGTCATGTGAACCATGTATGTGCAAAAATAACCCATGACTAATTTCTTAAGTGTTTCCTATTTCGGGGTCAAATCTCAGGTTGAGGGAGAGCCATACCGCATTTCTAAAGTTTAATTTAAGTAAAAGCTTCATCTGTACTGTGCAGTGAAACTGTGTCATTTTCACCCAGAATTCAGATCTCTGAGGTGTCAGGGTGACTCAGTTGAGATGCAAACCATGTTCTCATGATGTCAGGAGGTTAATCCAAGTCATGATCTTTTATCAGTCTACTTGTCTCTTGCTCATCTCTCTGAATTTTAAACGTAAACTCAGTGAGGCTAATCTGCAATCCTTAAAAAGTGATCTCAAAAATTTTTTTTTCCTTGTAATGCATAAAAATGATTCAATTAAAACAGAAATATAGAATAATAACTACTTTATTACAATGAGTAATATACAAAAGTTAACATGGCTTACAGATGACATGGTGGAACATAATGAAGGTATGCAGTATAGGGATGGATGCAAATGACACTTCTTTTTTTTTAAACTCTGGAAGTAAACTCACATCACTTTCTGGGAGGTAGGGATCAAATATTAATATAAAGTGCACATCCCTTTAACATCGTTCATTGTCTTAGAGTTAAATACATGCAGGTCTTTTCTCTTAACAGTATAAATGTGACCCCCCCTCAGGTAAAAAACACATGGAAAACTCATGTTTGGCAGTCATACACAGTCATTCCCTGTAATGAAACCTCAGAAAACACATCTCAGCATGTAGAAAACATCTTTAACAAATCACTATGTA
>JBAJHX010000062.1:6372341-6414465 GCA_037176925.1 Amniataba percoides
TACATAGTGATTTGTTAAAGATGTTTTCTACATGCTGAGATGTGTTTTCTGAGGTTTCATTACAGGGAATGACTGTGCATGACTGCCAAACATGAGTTTTCCATCTGTTTTTTACCTGAGGGGGGGGTCACATTTATACTGTTAAGAAGAGAAAAGACCTGCATGTATTTAACTCTAAACAAGTCGAAAGATGTTAAAGAGATGTGCTCTTTATACTGACCATAAACTCTAAAAAACAAATTGTCCTTAAACAAAACCTTGTTTAAAAAGTGAAAAGTTTAACAATGAAGGTCGTCCTCAGTCCTTTGGTGTAAACGAAGGTTGCATATTGTTTGCTGCGGTTTTTACTGACGGTAGTGTCCTTAGATTTGACCACTTGAGAAACGTATAACAGCACTTTTGCATTAACACAGTATTAATTTGGAGTTTTTTGTAAGTGTTGAAACAGTTATAATACTCCTTAACAGCATTTTTGATAAAACATTGACATGGATGTGAAGATTGATTCCTATGAAACAGTATTTCTGGTTCTACATTTCCATTGTGTAAAAAAACATGTTTACATTTGTACTTAAGTGGTACAAATTAAAAAGCCATTTGAAAATGTATGGACTTAAACAATATGTAATAATGGAGTTAAATTTGTAGTTTTTAATACAATTGTAGCCTCTTTTTGCCAACATGGTTTCCCCAAACTCCTTTGAAAATAAACATGTGTCACATACAGTCAACAAGGATAATTCAAGCAAATGTCAGACATGTGACGACAATCTTCTTCTAAAAGACACACAGATTATCTGAAAGCTTAAACTCAATCAAGTTTTCCATTAGATTAATAAAAATGTCATAAAACAGATTTTTCAGTGGTTTGGCCTGATGTTACCTCCTTAAGTGTTATTGACAATTAGAGGCTACATTTCCAACAATTTTTATATTTATCACCATACAAGTGCCTTTTTACATATTTTTAAACAAATGTATGACATGACTAGAAAGTGCATACTGCTAGAATAATGCATGAATTAGTCAGAACTGACTAATCGTACACGTAACAGTCAACTTTAACTATCTGCAGCCATCTTTATACTGTATGCCTTCGTCATGCTTCCCTGTATCCTGTCTGTATTAACTTTTGTATATTAATCAGTGTAATAAAATAGTGATTATTCTATTTTTGTTTCACATGTTTATTTTTTTTAGACGTCAAAGACACTGGAGCTCTCTTCAAGCATCACAGTTGAGCCTCACTGAGTTTGTGTTTAACATTTTGTCAATAGAGGCCAGAAAGACGTCACAAGAACGTGGTTTGCATCTCCAAATTTTTTATTTATACACTTTTGGTAGGACTAAGTTTACTGTACAGTGATCATGAGGGCGAACAAAAGGGTTTGCTGAGTTTTCAGCATCTGACTTAGGTGCTCAATTCCACGTCAAACCACAACGATTACACGCCTAACTTCCTCAAAATGGATGCAAAGGTTCTGCTTACAGCCCTCAATAGGCCGGGAGAGGAAAAAGCATTCAGAGAATGTGTAACGGAAAATATGAAGCACCAGATACTCACCCAACCTCAGGCCAAGAGTTGAGTAAAAAGGTAAACAGCGCCGGCTGTATGCATCAGAAAAAGATGAGAGAGTCACACAAATGATTCGGATCGACACTTTATTCTTCACAGCATTACTCTGCCTGCAACGATAAGCGACAAAAGCTTGGAACAATATGAAAATAACCTCACGAGAAGCTTCTGAGCCAACCAAGCATGTGCCTGTTTCAGTCACAGGATTAATAACACGTTGAATCATGAGTCCAGATGAGATTGCTTTGATTTTTTTTCTTTTCCTCCCCTGTTACCAAAGCAGAGGGCGGTCACACTAGCATACTCCATACAGGTCATTAATAATAATAATAATAAAAAAGAAGAACAGGACGAAACATAAGAGCTGAAAATACAGTATGTTTGTAATTTTACAAGAATATACATGAACGTTAAGTAAGTCACGCCATACCTTTGCTTTACATATCGCTGAACAATGACAGTACTTTGTAGACGTCACGGATCAGCTGTGAAATGAAATGATTGACTTTAATTTTTTTTTTTAAACTCACTTCCAACTGATGACACGAACAATAACTCCCTAGCTTAAAAGAAAAACCCACGACCAAATACACAACAAAACTACAAAAGCCTCCTTCCAGCGCATCTCTGCACACACGTTGGCGTCATGAATCATCACTACAGTTTTGTAACGCTGTTGTAAAAAAAAAAAAAAAAAACCTTCACTTCCTGCATTTTCCGTGTTTATGTTGGAGATGGCAGAGAAGATGATGATTGCACTACAGAGCTTGTTTTACAGATGACCTGCCGCCACGCCGTCTCCAGTTTGTTTGTCTACATTTCGCAATGATGAACATGCTTTTTGTTGCGTACTTGCCGTCAGGCTCATGATTTTTTTATCCACTGTTCGGTCAGCAGAGGTACAACGCCACTGTGTGTTTGTGTGCTGTTCAAAGAAAGGAAAGCGTCTGTAATATATTTCTACATATATTCATATATTACTAAAAAGCGTCAATTTAAAAATCAATGTAGTTCTTGAATAATCGTACGTATTCTTCAGAATATTTCTTATATATATAATATATAGATAGACCAATCATAAATTCTTCATTATTCAAAGAGCTTTTGTATTAGTGGTTCTTCAGGGGGAAATGTGTCCAGCCTGGCATCTTCAGTTATGGCACAGTGGTCTCTATCCCAACATGTCAAATTTGCATCCACGTAAGGTACAGGGACTGAGATTAACTCTGGTCTACGCTCATTTCTTGAGCCTTTACCAGTGAAAATAGACTTACTGGAGAGGCGCCTTCCTCTTACTCACTCTCTCACTGGCTTTATAACTCCCTTCACTTCACCTCTGCCCTCTTTCTTCCTTCATGCAGGCTTGGCACTGTGGGTTTGATAATATTGTCCAGCTAGTCTCTAGCCAGTTGTCTGCTGCTCTATTTCTATTTTTTTGTGTTGTTGTGTTTGTGTTTTGCATGAGAAAAATGGGAGATTTGATTTTTGTTAAAGGAGTAAAGACAGAGACAGTGTAACAGATTTTTTTCCTGGCTGCCACTTTGTTGGACACGATCACTAAAGAGCTCATGGATCCAGTAAAGTCGAACCTCTCGTGGGCAACAGTGACAACAGGACAACTGACCAGCGGTGGAGACGTACGGCAGCTCGGCGCTGCCAGAAACATCCGAGACCACATCTCACATGTTGGCGTCTCTCCTGTCTTTGCTCGGCGAGGGCTTCGAGGGATCCTTAGCTGCTTTGCCGTTGGCAAAGGAGGCAGCGGCGTCTGCTCCGGCGGCCGCGGCGACGACGGAGCGTTTAGTTTGCTCCTCGCTGCGCGGCTCCGGGCTCGGCTGCGGGGGCGGCGCCTGCTCGGCCGGCGGCTGGACGGTCAGTTCCTGCTGCAGTTTGTGACTCTGCAGCAGGCGAAGCTGGACGCGGAGCTCCAAGATGGCTTCCTGCTCCTCATGGATGGCCTGGTTCAGATGGGTGTTTTTGTTCTGGCGCAGGACGATAAAACACAGACAGCAGTTGAGATAATTCATTTTTAATTAATTTTTATTCTATACTGTCAAAGCACCGTCAGAGAGAAAGCCCCTTCTGGTAAAGTATAAAAAAAGTTTCAGACTTTATTATCAGAACTCGACTTGCTTGAACTTCAAGGTAAATAATAACAATGTGTGTGAGTCTTTTTCAAACCTCCAGTTCCTCGTTTTGCTTCTGCAGGTCTTCAAGAATCATCTGCAGCTCTTCCTCATCCTCGCTCTCACTTTCACTGTCTGATGAATATTCCTCTGTCTCACTGCGGCCCTGCTGCCGACTGAGAAGCACAACGCAGAGTTGACTGAGCCTTTTAGTACGTGTGGCGACAGCTGTGTCATATTCCAACATATTTATTTTCTTACCTCTGTATGTCTGCAATCTCCGCTCGCAGTCTCTCGATTTCTTCCTTCTCAGTAGCAATCTGCCGACGGAGCACCTGCTCGAGAGAGATCAGCTCCTCCTGCTCTGTCAGGATCTCATTTTCCTGATTGTGGAGAGGAAGTGTGGGAACCACTAAATTATTCTGCCTCAGTTTGGCACTTATAAAGCTCAGTATACGTAAACCATAAGCAGCATTTAACAAACATTTCACATTTTTAGACACATATATTGTGGCATGTGTGTGTTTGAATGACTCACCTGTGCTAAAAGGAGGTTAATGACTTCCTCTTCGTTCTCTGTCATTTCCTCTTTTGACACATCTTCTTTTGAGAGACTTGCTATCTCCTGGGCTATCTTGCTCTCACACTCCTAAAAAGAAAAAGTACAGAAATAAAGCATAACTAAACCTTATGACGAGTTTTCATTTGACCTCAGTAAATTAAAAAGTATATATATTATCCATATTATCCAGACACAGCGTACCTGACGTTTGGCCTCCCTCAGTTTGCGTTTCAGAGCAGTCAGGATTCTCTGGACCTCCCAGAGTCGCTCCTCCTTAGATAAGTCCTTCACCCCCGCCTGCAGGTCCCTGTGCAGACAGTTCAGCAGGAACTCCTGAAACATAAACGCATTTTTTTTTTACATGTCAAAGTTTAATTTACACTCCACAACAACTTCACCTGAAAGCAACAGTCAAACAACTTTCAATTCCTGAATTACAGCAATCGGGGAAACTTATGAACTTTGAATCTGCTGCAAACTTCAGAGACGTCGTGCAATTTTCACTTCTCATGATTAGAGTTAGAGGATACAGATTTGTCTTTACTGACGACGTTTGCAAGTGTGCAGCAAGTCAAGTGTCTCCAGGTGTTTGTTTATTTTGCAGTGTGCAGTTCATGCTGACATGTCAGATAAATGGCAGGAACTTTTGGTGCTCAAAAAACAAAGCTCTGACACTCAGGGATTAAGATGACAGCTGACAAGACAATGTCATATAAACAGAAGCAGCTTACTTAGCCAAAGTCCTGCTCTGTTAATAAGCCTTTTGTGTAACACTTTAATCCTATTTACAGTGATTATTCATAATCTGCTTACTTGTCTATAAAATGTGTAAAAAAAACCCCCAAAAAGTCAAAGAAAATGCTCATGGTTATCAGAGCCCAGAGTCATGTGGAGGTTTTTTAATCACTATAACATTTTAATACCAAAATATTCAATTTACAAGGATTAAAAAAACAAGAATCTTCATATTTAAGAATCTGAAAATATTGAAGAATCTGTCTTTCTTTTTGTGTGATCTAATTTTGATCATTTACAGGAATCATTTAAAAACGTCCTCACATCTGTTCGTTCAAACCATCACACAAACAAAACAGCTAGTCAAGCTCTATTTGAACATAGAAAAAAATCTGCCTTCCAGCATCACTAAACCTCACAAATTAACATATCTGGTTTGTTAAATCAAGAGGAAACTACAGTGTAAATAAAATAAACATGGTTTTATGGTGGGTTATGTGCAGGACTATTTCCTGTCTCATCTCCAGCTTCATGTTAAACAGACAGATACGAGACTGGCATTTTTTTCTGTAAGACTTTAAGGAAATTTATTTTTCCCCTGATATTTGAACTATTCTTTTAACTTTCTGTTGTCAGTCAGTTATCTGCCTAAGATTAAAAACGGACTGCAGCAGATGTGAACCGACCTGCCGTCGGATCTCCTCTTTGACGCTGTCCTGGGTCTCGGGCAGCGCTGGCATCGTCGCCATGTTGGACCAGCGGAGCGGCCGCACCACCGGCTTCAGGAGCACGTCTCCAAACAGCTCCCTCACGTGTGTGAAGAATATGTAAAGAACGCGGTTCCCAATCTGAACACAAGGAAAACAAATCAGTGAACACAAAGCACGCAGACTTTAAGCTCTGCTCATCGTGGGGTAATGTTTGTAAAACTTTACGGACTGTAGTACGATAAATTTTCTCTGCTCCACCTTCTCCACAACACGAATTCCTGCATATTTACTCAGCCTGATTAAACCGACCCCGGACTCCCCTCATTAATCGGAAGAAGTGTTTATTTAACAGTGTTGTGGCTACTGCTGCTGTTGGCTCAGAATAAGTGGAGCAGCCACAGAAACGTCCCCTATGGGAACAAATTAGCTCCTCTAAACTGGGCCAGAGTTTCAGAGATGAACTGACTGTTTGATCCAAGAAAAGCTCACTTGGTTTGTTGCTAAGGGGAGGTTTCTTATCTTTGAGGTACACTTGAGCACAAAACCTTTTTTTTTCATTCCATTCCATTTTTCTTCTTGATGTTTAGTTTCCCTGTTGCTGTTGAATTTATGTGACCTTTTTGCCCATTTCTTTCCATTCATCAGCTTCATCACTCCTTCCTCTCTCACCTGTATGGTGGGGTTGAGGACGATGGAGATGTTCTGAATGTTCATCTTGGTGTCCGCCTCTCTGGCGATGACGTGGTCCATGTGTGTGACGAGCCAGGAGAGAATAAGTCGGCTCTCTGACGGCACCTCGGCCAGCAGCCTCTGGAACTCCGACACCTTCTCGGCCTCCACCTGCCGGCCGCAGGCGTCCTCGAAGCGCTGGGCCAGGTCCCGGCCGAGCAGGTTCTCTGGCAGCTCGCGTAGGTACTGCTTCAGTAGGCTGGCGACGGTGTGGGGGTCGTACTCCTCCAGGCAGGGGCACTCCTCACGGTCATATGCCGCTTTCAGTTCATCCACTTTGGACTTCATACCTGAGAGAAAGAGAAATTCATCAATCAAACAAATATTGTGATTCATTTTTGCTTTTTTGTTGTTGTTGTTATTTGGACTTTTTCCACAAGATGATGTGAACAAAGCAGCCTCCCAAAGTTTCTGTACCTGAGACTCTGTAGATGCCCTCACACTTCATGCCGTAGTTTTCAATGTAGTCCACACATTCTCTGAAGACGGCTGGCAGCTGGATGCCATCGTACAGCGCCGTCCTCTTCACAGCTTCAGACAGAGGAGCTCCAAAAATGGGCCTGAACGTGGGGACCTCCACTGGGACCGGCTCTGCCTCCGTTGTCGGTTTCTTCTTCTTCTTCTTCTCCTTCCACTGTTTAACCACGTCTGCAGCCGTCAGGTCCTTCGATTTCTTATCCTTGGCCTTGTCCTCTTTGGGGCCCTTCTCCTTCACCTTGAAGTCCTTCTCCTTCTTCTTGGAGAAGCTGGGCTTCTTGAACACATGGATCCCTTTGGAGCGCTTCATCTTGGATGGGCTCTCCGCTTCGTCTGCTGAGCTGTCCTCCTGGAAGGCGGCGTAACCTTCCGCTGTGAAAGTAAAGAAAGAGTTGGAAGGAAAAAAACACACACACAAAAGGGGGTTAGACGTGAGAGAAGAAACACCCCTGTTCTCTTATCCTCTTCCTACGACAGAACCATAATAGCTGTGAAACAGAAACAGGAAGAGAGATGTGTGAGAGAGAGAAGATGGCAAAGGAGGGGGAGAATGGGGACTTGGAAAAGAGGTCAGCCACTGATTTAGCATAGCTCCCACTGCACCTTACGCCTCTCCTCTCTAGAACAGGCTCAGCTAAAATATTTCTCCTCAGAGCAAACAGCTAAAACATGGTGTCAAAGACAGTTAAGTGGCCTCTTCGCAGTTTTTGTCTCCTCTAATTATCTCTTCTCTGGGTTTCCCCCAGAACAGACCCTGTTTATCACACGGCTGCCTGAGACACACCTTCACAGCGCTCCCTGGGTGTGCTCTGAAACTGTCCATCTCTTCCTCTCCCCCACCACCATACCCTGGTGTAGCTAAATACAGACATGGAAAATCCCTGATACAGAGGGGACAAAGAGCCTGACAACCACTCAGTGAAAAACATTCTCAGTAAAAGGAACATTTTTCACTGCTACGGGCAGCAACAGCCAACAGGATGGAAAAGTGGGAAGCTTTCTCTCTTTACTCAGCAAATTACTACTGAGGAGAGATTCAGCAGCATTACCACGACATCCAGTAATCAACTGTTCTGAAGCTAAGAGGCTTTAAATAAATGACCTGCCCTTAGATGTAGATGTTAAAAGATAAGACACATGACATTTCACATTGTTCTAATTATCAGCAAATCCCATGGAAATAATATTTATTACTAATATTAATATTATATCATATATTATATTAGCCCATAAGAATGACTAAAAACAAATCAATAACTCAAATTTTGTTCAAGCTCCTTAACAAAAATTACTTCAGAAGCTGTGGTTTACTCAATCAGAACACTTTTGTTTGTCATCCATGTACTAACCAAGTGTACTGTACAGTGACTGCAAGGTTATCAAAATGTTTTTTATAATTATAGATAGATATTACAGTATAGTTTGGGTGTTACTAGAGTATATCACAGCATTAAACAAGAACTTAAAGGTG
Source organism: Amniataba percoides (assembly GCA_037176925.1). Lineage (NCBI taxonomy): Eukaryota > Metazoa > Chordata > Actinopteri > Centrarchiformes > Terapontidae > Amniataba > Amniataba percoides. Next base: position 6,380,728 of record JBAJHX010000062.1, read on the forward strand.
AAAAAAGATGTATTAATAAGTCAATAGAAATATTACGCAATAATTTTGACAGAAATTTTACATAGGCTTAATAATTCTTGGAAAACAGCTGAAGGATCTGAAAAATATCTTGTGAGTTTGTGCTAAAAAATCTTTTCTAAGGTCAATAACAAACTTTTTATAAACCAAATTAAAAGTTCTTACTCCTTTTCTCCTTCTTCTTGAACTTGTTCTTCTTCTTGCTGTGCTCTTTGTCGTCGTCTGAGACGTAGGCGTCTGGTGCCTCGTGGTGGTGGCCATCGTGAGGTGGCGAAGGTTCCCCGGTGCGATACAAGCCGGGGAACTTGGTGGGGCTGATCTCCTCAGAGCTCGGGGTGCGGGCCACACCGCCGGGGTGCTCAGCCCTGCGCTGCTCTGCAGGGCTGCTGCTGGGGGGCAGGAAGCACTCGGTCATGGCTGCTCAGGCCTTTTCACTCCTCTGACTGGCACATCACCTCCATATCACACCTGCAGAAATCCAGATACTGACTCATTAAAACCCTTTAATACCAAGATCATCTCAATGTGTGGTGCAGTCCAGTGTTATCCCCCTATATATGTGAAAAGACTGTCTGAGAGTTTTTCAGGGGTTTTGATGCATCTCCAGTTTACATTACAGTTGTATGTAAACTCATCTAGGTTTGCTGCACTTTTTCAACACACTGTATGCAAAAAAATACCACAACATGCCACAATGAGGTTATTTTATTAAATAAATCTAAAAATATGCTCTGGCTCTATCAAGAACTGCTTAGTGTCACAGATTATAACTATGTAAGAACAGTTATTGCAACACAAATATAAATTAACAGCAAGAACAAGACAAATCTAAACAAAATCGACTTAACATCTCAGCTATATCTACAGCAGGAAATGTAATTCACAGTTTATTTTTTTTCTAAAGCCACAGTACCATTAACACACGTCATCCATTCATCCAGGCTGGAATAAAAAATAAAAAAAAAAACTTAACTTTCCATCTACATCTGTCTGATTTATTGATTTGTAAACCAAACTCAAGCATCTTTTTGTTAAAAGTATAATAAAACAAGCTGCGGTTCTCCAGGTCTCCCTCGTCTTTGTCTCCTGCATGTTTTAATGAGGTCTGCACGAACAGAACAACTGCAACAGTGACGTCCACCCACCAGATGGGGCTCTGCTATTCGAACAAACATCCTCCATCTGTCTCACCTCTAACATGCCAACAAAACGACATCCGCAGTCAACAAAACGAAAACTGCAGCCCATTTCATCGACTGCAGAAATGGAAATATCCTCCCGGTGACTGCTGATAATCAGATATTTGTTCATGCGAAACAACGGTGTGGCCGTCAGTATTGTTCGTGTGAAATTAAGCACAAAACAGAAGTGACAGACACTTTTAAAGGAAGTTGGTTAATGCACGCTGCATAATAACTGCAAGCAGAAGTGGAAGAAGTACACAGATCTTGTACTTAGTAAGAAACTGGGTTATTACAGTGGAGAAATACTCCATTACAAGTAAAGGTCCAGTATTAAAAAAGTATTTGCATCAATATATATTTAAAGTACCCAAAATAAAAGTACTCATAATGCAGAATGGCTTATTTCAGACTAATAAACATTAAATTACTGAATTATAATAATTGTTGCTGCAGCTTGTTGTTAATTTGTTTCTCTGTGGTTTAACAAAGTTTGATCCAAATCTATTACATTACATCCTAATTTATCTGTTTATTAGTTAATTTGTGTTGTTAATTACAAACCTACAAAACAACTAATGTTATCAAAGAAATGTAGAGTATAAACTACAATATTTACCTCTGAAATGTAGTTGAGAAGAAATATGCATTAGCAGAAAAAGGAAATACTCAAGCAAAGTACCTCAAACTTTACTTCAGTGCAGTACTGAATGTACTTTGTTATTTTCTACCAATGACTGCAAGTTTGTTATGTGTTTTGAAAGATTAATAATTACTGACAGATGTATTATTTATCAGATGTTTCTTAAACAAGTTGAAGACCTCCTGTTTTACATCTATACTACACACAGGTTAATAGATTAATATGTAAAAATACTCTGTCGTAACAGGAAGACACGAGTGATAAATAATGTGACACAGCAGCTACAGGTTCAATAATCAATCTTAATAAACTCAAATTAAAGCCTGTCTGACAGATTATCAGATTATCTCTCTTTTCACGTCCTGTTCTGTTTCCAGATGAAAAATAATAAAACCACAGACACTCACATATGAGCACAGAACTGTTACGACACTCATGTTAGTGTCTGTAAAGGTGAATTTGACCTTATTTACATTAAAAACAGTCAGAAAGTCTCTGAATGGAGAGGCCCGCATGCTAACATCAGTTCAGCTAAGCTACCTGATTAACCAGCCTGTCCGTCACAATTAAAAGCTGCTGTTTCGTTAAACATGAACAACCGTGACACGTAAAGTCAGCCACAAGACCTAAACTCTGTTTTCACGGCAGCTGTTCTGTCTCTGAACACGCAAAACACAAAAGACGAGAAACTTTACCAAGTGCTGTCCCGTTTCAGAGTGCAGCTTCCGGATGTCTGGATGCCAAATAAACACTTCTGCGCCTGCGCGGTGGCGCAAGTGCACGGCGGGAAATGTAGTTCAAAGTCTGTTTCCTCCCACTGCTTGGAGATTTCACCACAAATGTATAGTCTGTGTAGGTTTTCTTGGTCGAGAGGGATCTGGAGTTAATGGGGATGTTTAGGCTGTGGTGTTATTTTGCTCCCAACCACACGCTCGCTGTCATACAAAGCCTGTGCACTAGAGAAACTGTCAAACAATGTTTAAAAAAGCAGCTATCATCTAAATTTGTTGAAAACCACTTGCTATTCTGAATCATGTGTACTTTCCCAGAGCTCTGCGGTCGATCCGAGAGAACTGGTGGTGGTCATCCTGACATATGAAACACATTAGTCCTCTCATCTCTGTTGGCACCGGCTGCTCCAAACCCACAGCTGCAGTGGTGAAATGAGGTCGTGATTCAATATCATAAAACAGGACAAACAAGGTCTCATTGTGCGTCTGGTACATTAGTCTGTGCAAACTGCTGCTGCATGCCAATTGGGAACAGAATCAGTGATAGGGCACCCTGCTGCCTTTTGAAAATGCACTGGCATTACAAAGAGCATTTGTGTGTGGCGGTGAGAGATTGGCATCAGTAAATGTTCCCTTTTTTCCTCTCCACTTGCATGAGACGGTCAGTGAGCACTGGAACACCTGTGGACCAGAATGGTATAATAACAACTTTGTTTCCCCAGGAAATGATGCGTTTCCTGACGCAGGCAACACTAGGCTAAGATTAGAGCAGGAGACAGGCGACTGGGAGCACAAACATTTACTGTTCCACTCATGCTGTGCACTTTTTCTTTTAACACATCTTTTTTTTTTAAAAAAAAGAAAAGAAAATACAGCAAATGAAGAAAAGATGCTTTGAAATCAGACTCTCTTCTGCAACACAAAACAGTCCAACGTCACCAAACTTCTTTATTTGGCATGAGACTGGGATTTAGCAGACCATAAACTGTAAAAATACATTATTCATATACACCTCTAGTAAAAAACACTATTGAAAACATATCTAAAAATATACAGTGAAACGAAACAGCAGAATAAAAACACTTTGCAGGGGTAGGACGAAGGGTGTGGGGGGTATTTTACAAGGTAACTTAGGAATGCTAACACATAACAGTCATAGTTTCCTCTGCCCTCAGTCCTCTGGTATGGTCCAGACATTTGGTACCAATATGTGCCCGCTTCAGAAGAGACAGTTCATGCACTTCACGGCCTTGCTGCCGTAGTCCACACACTCCGGTCCGATGCACTGGCAGCAGGCGTTGTGAAACCAGCGGTACTTGGATCCTCCCATTGACTCACAGTATATTTTACACTGACGGATAGACACGCAGTCGTCTATGTAGACCACCGTGCACATGTTTTCTGAAAAAGAAAAGGACAGGGAAAGACAAAGATGTGAGTCACAGATCCAGTAAACACGGTTTATAAAAACAAGCACCATTTTTAAGTAATTACCTTTAACCCTCAGTGTTCCTACTTTTACTTCAGGAGTGAAATTAATTTGCTGCAGCTAAGTACGACCATATGTGTCGGTGAGCTTAACGAGTTCGGGCTCTGTGGGAATGCTCTTATTATGAGTGCGTCTTTATTGCAAATAGCGCTGGCTTAGAGGTAGACGGCCAAAACAGCCGCAAATTTAAAAAAAAAAAAAAAAGCTGAAGAAGGGTAGAGGAATAACACTTTCCCTAAACTAGAAGAACTTTTGGCATTTGAAAGTATGAAAACCTGACCCAACCCGAACTGGTCTCAGTTCAAGACTTTGTAGTCTCCTTCAGCTCTGGGCTGGGCTGATTTTATTACCACGGGTCTCAGTGAGAGCGCTTAAATGCAAATGAAAATTTTGACTGGACATGACAGGGCCAGAAAACGGTGTAATAATAAAGCATGTGAGGAAAGAATGCTTTTTCTCATGTAGTGGAGCACATCCAGAAACTTTATCAGTGATGTATTAGAGGACGTGACGCAGCCTCTCTGCTGGGATTTAACACAAAGTGAAGTCGCACCTCTTTCCATCAGCAGAACTGAAGAGCTGTAGTGATCAGTCGATTATCTATCAGCAATTGTTTGGTAATCGATTAATTGTTTTGATTACTTGCAAATAAACATCTGTGGGTTGTGGAAAAAACAAGACATTTGAGGGCTTTTCAAAATGGTGATCAACATTTTTCTGACATTTTATGGACCAAACAACTAATCGATTGATCGAGGAAATGATTGACGGTTTCCTCCATGATGAAAATAACTTGTTGCAGCACCGGTCGGTTTCTCACAGACACACCTGCAACCAGCAAGTAAAAACACCTGCTGATCAGTGTTGTTTTATTGTTAAATAATCTTTTATAAATGATCATAATTTCCCAGAGGCCAGGGCATTTTAATGAATCTGTGGCTCATAGCGGGTCGATGTGAAGTGAATTTAAGTATTGTGTGGAGTAGTTCATTAATAATGCTTCACACAGTGCTTCATATTTCATGAGATCATTAAAATGTTTTATATGCCATATTATAATAATAAATTTCCCTCTGAAATTTAGCAAAATAAAAGGTATAGTCAACAAAACATGAAACTATTTTAGCAGAAGTACCTCAAAAGTATATTAAAAGAAAATACAGTACTTTGCATTATTACTATTATTATTATTATTATTATATTAGTACTGCATTATTAAATGACATATTTTAGAATACATTTTATATTTGGGGAGAATTCATTATCATTATTATTATTTCACACAGAATAACTACATTTCAAAACTTTCTATGAAGGATTTCCAGCACACTGATTAATGTTTTTTTGTGTTCAAGCATCACCTTGAGTGTCGTAGCTGGCGTGGATGCTGTTTCCAGGCACGGACACGTTCTGGGGCTGACTGTCGAGTGACTCCAGGAAGGACACCAGGTTCTCGTGGTGGGAGAGCTCCTCGGCGACGGGGAAGGAAACCACCATCATGTTGGTCGGCGCGTCGCCCTCAGTGAGGGCGCGGAACAGCGAGGGGATCGGATGGTCCAGCTCCTCCACGGTGCTCTTCGACGTGGCCGGAGAGTCGCTGTAGTTTTTGGGGTTACACATCCCTGACAAAGACAAACGGATTGAGACGTTAGAGGGTCTCTGTTCAGCTGTTTTATCTAAAAAGAAAGAATCACTTTTTTCCCACCATGCAATATAACAGATGAAGTATAAATGTAATTTAGGTTGTTGTGTTCACAGAACTAATGTCCCAGTTTCTGTGGATAAACCAGACTTCACTGTCAGGTTTTCTTACTTTCTACAAAAAAAAAAATAGTTTATCGAAAAACTACAACTGCAGTATACTTCATAGATCATCCAAAGACATTATTAAACCTTTATTCAGTCCAATACAATACAATACAGGTCCATATATTAAAACAAATGCCCATTTTTTGCATTTCATTTGTTCATGTAACCGTCTGGTTGTAATTTCTGTGGCTTGTATCTCCTTACACCATCGTCTAAATGTGGTTTTAAAGCCTTCTCCACACTGCAAGGTGTTTCTTTTTGGGGGAGGACACTGATGTTTAGTTTAATTTTGCCTAAACACAGTCAGATTTTAAGAAATTTAGTCATGCATGTCATTATCAAAAGTAAACTGTCCATCACGTCTTTAATTCACAGATATATTAGTAAGGACATGACTCAACACTACAAACAGCCTCGACTGCGGCTGTGCTGTATCCACATCTTACAATCTGGGAAAATCCAACCAAAACTATCTGCATGCCGACATACCACTGAAGGTTTTTGTTTTCTCTGATTTGGGTGAACTGAAAGGCTGCAAGATTATTTGAAAATGTAACTTTTATCCAAAATGCACACGTATCACAGTTAAAAGCTTTCACACGATTTCAAATCACAAGGGCAGTTTTGTAAAACCACAACGCTGTCAAGAGTATCTCGTCTCAATTAAGGCCCTTTTAACACTTCATTTAATTTCCAAATACAGTAGTAATCACTCGACAAAGTCCCCACATCCTCAGATATGATCTTCCTAACCCTTTAAATGAGTCAAAGTGAATTATGGCTAATGGGTAAATCATTTAATGGGGAACGGAGTTTGACAGAGGAATTGGATTACAAACCAACGCTAAAAGCAGAGCCAGAGCAGCTGTTTTAGATAAAGCGTACACATGGGTCCTCCCTCCGTGTCCTCCCTCCCTCTCCTCCCTTCCTCTAAAATACAAACTGTCCTCTCCCCACCGCTCCTCCGCTGGGCCGCCCTAACCACTCGCAGATACACACTTCAAAGTAGCCAGCGTCTGGCACAGAAAGCATGTTTGGAGTGGAAACTTACTTAAAGTGGTCATAAGGCCAGCGCTGTGATAAAAAATAAAAACACATAAATGAAAGGAATATATACACTTTCTCGAAGCGACGGGCTCAGTGTGTTGCGAAAAGCGACCGTCCGGGAGGAAAACTGCACCACAACAACATCTGTGCAGCAGCGACGGCGAGTTCGGCGCTCAGTGACAGATATTTGTGTTCCACATGAAAGAGCTTTAATAAAGCCTCCTTGTCAGCATGTACAGCAATATCTGTCTGTCAGAGCTGATCTGAGAGGCTACTGCTTTACAGGGGCGGGGCCACGCGGGTAGCCCGAGGGGGCCCCGGGCCCCTGCCCAGGTGCCCCCCACTGCCACAGGGTGATAGGTTAGCTTGTTAGCATCATGAACAGATTACTGAGCCAGCCTTCTGGATACAACAAAAGAACATCTGCATCTGTATCTGCAGTCATTTCTTGTTGGAAAAATCAATGAAATGACAACAAAGATATGCAAAACAAACAGAAACAGACAGAAAAAGACTACAAAGAGACATACAACTACAAAGAGATGTAAAACAAACTGAAACAGACACAAAATGACCAAAACAATGTGCAAAATTACTACAATGAGACATACAACGACCAAAAAGAGAGAGAGAGCTAAACAGAAACAGGCACACAATGACAGGAGCAAAAAATGAGTAAAGACACACAAGACTACGATGAGATGCAACACAAACAGAAACAAACCAAAAACAACCAGAGCGATACGGAAAATGACTACAAAGAGACATCTGACTACAAAAATGTAAAAAAAGACATGCAAAACTAATACAAAAAGTGACGCCTAATAGAGAAACACAAAACAACCACAAAATAGGGAAAACGACGACAAAGAGACAAAAAAACTAAAAAGAAAGTTACCTCAGTCAGATGCAAAATGAGACTAAAAGTTAACAGAGCGACGATAAAAAAAAATCTAAAACATCAGTGCCTGCTCCTGTATAGAAAGATTGTGAGCTTGTGTCTGTTTTTAGGGCCCCCTCTTATAATCTAACAAGTTTTTGCTCCTTTTATAAATGTGGCCTCCTTCTTTAGTCTTCCTGCTGGTTCAGACGGGGTATCAGATGAAGAGAGGACTCAACCAGCCGAATGTTTTCATGTTTCACAAATCCGGTTGTTTTGGATCTGGCTGGGAGCTGCAGTGCCCCCCCCCCCCTTCCCACCATCTCACCTCGGCAGGAGGCCAAAAGTCAAAGTTCATCTGAGCAGATCAACCTCCACCTCTGTTCTCTCTCTTTTCCGGCCTCTTTGTCCTTTTGATCTTCAGGAAACCCTTCGCCGCTTCCCGTCCACATGTGTAGGTGCTACTTAGCGGTGACAATGCTCCTTTAATTCCCCGGCGCTCCTCTCAGCTCTGCCTCTCGTTAACCTCCGGCGCTGTCAACGTTTCCAGAGGCACCTTCGGTATCTGGCTTCACTCGCCTCACACTCATCTCGTATCGGGGCGGCGACACTCCGAACAAACCGGCTCCTTTTTAAACCTGCGACCTCCTCAGCCGTTGAGGGCATCACGGCCTTTTTTCACAGGCTTTTTAAAAAGGGAGAAAGTGCTCGACTGGGGGCCGACTGAGAGATTAACGAGGCCGACTGAAGTGTCACATGTGTGGAAGGAGATTAGTGCCAAAATCATTTTTAATGTTACAGTCACAGTGTGATTAATCATGGGGACAACTGCCTGCTGTATTTTCACTTCCTGTTATCGTTCATACCTGACTGCATTTTGACCAAAATAAACTACAAATAACTTTATATACACTACAGCGTATGAAGCATTGTTATATTACCATTACCATTTTCACATGGTCACACTTAACCTTAACTCTACCTATTTAGCATTTATTAGCAATGTTTAAACACTTAATAAATGCTTTCTAACACATTATAATGTTGTGGTAGGCAGATGAAAGAGTGTATTTTTGTAATTTCTAATCAACTCCCCAAGTGGGACCCTGCTGACGTATAAACACATCATGAATGACAACACTGTATAAAAACAGGTGTAATAATGAAAAATAGGTCCTCACAGGAGAAGTTATAATTGTTAACAGGTTCTGTACATTGTTAAACACTTAAAATGCCCTTATATCTGCTTCCAACTACATTATAGGGTGTTCTAAACAATTTATTTCATGCTCATAAGCGATTAATTAGGGGCACGAATAGATACAGTTAATTTTTATATGAATCCACACACACTAATGAACTTTATTCCCAAGAGTTTAGTCCTTGTTTCAGTGTTTGGTCGTCGCCAGCTGCCACTGATGGAAACAAATTTATCCTGATGTGGCCGACAGCAGGAGATGACGAAGTCTTAAACGCAGGATGAACGGAGGAAAATAAATCTGGAGGCAGAGTCTTGTGCAGTAAATGAACGTCAAGGTCAATTTCACTCCGGTGGTTTCACTTTAAGCTGTACCTTACAATAAGTCCAATAAAAACCTGACTCAAATGCAAATCTCTGCTGCTCTTTTCCAGATGTCCAGCCGTCATCAGCGGCCGCGTGTCTGAGCCTGCCCGGTCTTTGCGAGTCCGTTTAACATTTACGGAGCGTGTGCTGAACGTAACCAGGCCAAAATAATATGCTGACTAACTCGCTGTCAGTTTGAAAATATGCCGCCAACTCACCCACGCAGTCGCAGCACTCTTCCCAAAGGTTCCCCAGACACAGCATGCACTCCTTACAGCACGAACAGTTCCCATCGGACGGACGACACTGGCACAGCTCCTGCAGGACACACACACACACACACAGAAAAACACACGTCAGCAAAACAGAAAGGCACGAAACAGAACAAAACGAAGATCACCGTCACTGATCCTCGACGCTCCCATTAGCAAAATATTGTGGATAATTCTGCGCGGCGGCCTGATAATTACACCGAATTGACATTTTTGAGTCACGTCATCACTGTTTGAAGTGTTGACAAAAGCAGATTTGAGTAGCAATTAAGAAGTCTGGAAAAAGGCTGATAATGTGGAGGTAAGGAGCAGAGACGGCAACACGATACTTTCTTTGGATAACCCTCATTTAGAGCCTAAACAGGCTAAAATCTACTTTTGTGTTTCGCTGACTTCACTTCTTCTTTGTTTGAGGTCCCTACAGATTCCACTAGTGTACATGTAAAGATGATCATAACATTTTTTTTTCCTTTTGAATGTTCTTGTCTTTACAGCTGGTGTTTCTGAAACCCCGAGCAAAAATAATTTGTCAGTTTTTGTAGCAGACAAAAACAATTAAATTAGTTAAAAATCATATTAAAAAACAATTTTCATAGAATGAGGAAAAGCGAGCAGCAAGATGCATCTTAAATATTCTGTTACAGATTCAAAACAGCGATGTCCTATTTATGGATTTATAATTATGTATAATTTACATAATTCTGTTTTTCAAAATGCTTCATGAATGCAACTTTGGTCAAAACTACAGCGAGAAGTGTTGTTTCCACTGATTTTTTTTTCAGTGTCATATGAAGGAAACTTGGGAAAGCAACAGACAATGACGTTAAATGAGTGACAACTTTCAAAATAAAAGATCCAGGTGTGATGGGCGCAGTCGCAGCATCAGAGTTAAACATCACCCAGCAGACGGAAAACAACATGCAGACACGCTGTGCAAACAGGAGACGTACCATTAAAACATGGGCTGAAAGAGAAACAGCAGGTTTGCTTTATGTACAGTAACTATTATCGGACACAAGCCTGTACGCCGCACGTGGCATGTTTGGTATCTATCGAAACATGTTGGCCCGTCGACACAACACCGAGATAACTGAACAAGAACCTCTGCAGCATCTGCCTCCACGAACAGGTTCAGACACGTCAAAAGGTCACAGCATTCAAATCATTTCCCTGAATGGCTTCACACCGCAGACTGACACAAGCACTTAAATTAAAATCTGAGGTGTGTGTGCTTTACATGAGCATTAACATTTTAAGCTAATTTACACTTTAACCCTACTTTTATCTGACAGCTGGAGTTTGTGGTGACTTTTAAGATCAAGATTTTTTTCCAACAGGATTTTTTATTTAATTGTGGAATAGCTTTTCCTTTAGCGAGATAATCTGAGTACTTCAGATTCTTCATTTATCTATGACAATGTCTCATTTATCTATCTCGTTTGAGGATTTTGATTTTTCAGACTTATTGAACAATTGTGGTTTATTACAACTTGAGTCTAATTTTCTGATTTCTGGTCACCAATTATATCTAAAATAATAAAAGTAATGTTGCACTACAGGTACTCTGGAGCAAGAAACAACCAGATAGGTGTTAAACAAACCTCCTGGTTACTGCAAACATATTTGGAAGAGAAAACAAAGACAAACTGTCTCGTAATTATCCCCAAATGACTGCTGAAAACGTAAAATAAGGATTTTATGAGCAGCAACTTTCAGTTTTACCTCTGAATAATGTGGTTTAGATAACCGAGCTCCTCGTAGCGATTCGGCCGTGTTTCCAGATGTTAGCGTTTACTTGGATGACTACACTGTTATCATAGCTGGTGGCAGAACTACAAAATAAGACTCAAGTTGTTATAAACCAGGATCATCCTTCAGGTCAGGGATGCGCCGAGCAAACACGCTGCAACAGTATCTACAACAAATACTGAGCTTATTAAACAAATCAGCTACCAGGAACGATCAATTGTGAAATTCAACGTTTACATCATCAGTTACATTCATTTCAGTCATTTGCAATCAACAGAAACCCCTGTTACTTTACATTTAGGTATTACAATGAGTTTGATGCAATTTGGTCTGCAGATCTTAAATCTGAGGAGAAGAGAAAACATTTTTACAGGTGTGTTGGTGCATGGATTAAACAAATAAGATATAGCATGCTTATATAGTGAGCTTAAGATGTGTTGTAAGGCCGATATATTGAACTTCAGACAAAGCCAGGCTAATAGCTTCCCCCTGCTTCCACTATTTATGCTAAGCTAAGCTAATCACCTCCTTCGTTCCAGACACAAATGATGTCGAGCTTCTCACACAGTTTGCAATTATTTCAATTTATTTCCCAAGATGTTTTAACTATTTGTTTAAAAGTCAAAGGTGCCTATATGTCTCTTTTGTTTAAAAAAAACTGAACAGGTCCAAAACAAAAGGATATTTCAACAAACAGCTTGATTTGTTGAGCGTGAAGACGTGAGTAGAAATGTTTGTGCATTTCCATCTGCAGTGGTCTTTTATGCTGAAATAATTTCAGGTCATAAATATAAATCTGGTTCATTGGGTTCATTTTTGTAACAGGCTTCATACGTAAACAGAGAGAGAAAAAAAAGCTCTTGCAGAGAAGTTTTCATGTTGCTTTTTATAGACAGACATCACAAGAGCTTCTGCAAACATCCAAAAACACGAAACCTCAGCCGATGCTGTAACTCTTCCGCGAACACTTAAACCCCTCGAAAAAAGAAAGAAAGAAGAAAAAAAACTTCATTCCTCAACTCGGGTTCGTCTCAGGGGGAAAAGCAGAGACAGCGAAGGAAAGTAAAACATGTAGGTGGGATTGAAAAGTGGGTGAGAGTGCCAGAGGAGTTCCTCTTTCTTCCTTTCTTTCTCCCCCTCCTGACACAGAACAGGGAGCACATTCCTCCAAGTCAAGGTCACCGTGATGAGGGAGGGAGGGGGGAGGAACGGGGGAGGGAGGGGGAGGGAGAAGAAAACACCTGGAGAGCAGAACATGGCTGCTCCCCCCCCGACCAAACAACACACTTTCCCCTCCTTTCCTCCCTGTTTTTCTCTCCTCCCTCCTTCATATAATCCCCCCTTTTTCCCCCTTTTTATTTCATTTCTCCCAACGTACTCGTCCTTTATATTTGCAGAAGCCATCTCCTCCACGTAAACAGTCTCTGCGATGATAAAAGACTCTCCGATGACTCACCGCCGAGGGATTTCAAAACCACACGCAGCTCGCTTAATCACCGGCCTCTCCGTCCCCAAACCTCCGATCGGGATCTGATCCCGCCAGTAATTATGACTCTCAAAAGGTGGAATTAGGAAAAAAAAAACTAAACAGCTGCCCGAGGGGAGAAAACATGCATCTCACATTTCACAAATTAAAAAAAAGTTTTTGTAACTGATTCATGGACGGAGGAGTGAAGCAGGTTAGCTTAGCTTAGCATAACAACTGGAAGTGGTGAGAAAAAGCTATCCAAATTATTTTTTTTTTAAAAAAGACATAAAAGCACCTTTTTCTTCTAAATAAATAGTTGAAACATTTTGGGAAATAAATTTTAAAATTGAGAAGCTCAACATCATTTGTGACTTCCTCCTGGAACTAAGGAGGTGATTAGCTTAGCTTAGCATAAATAATGGAAGTGGAGGGAAACTGTTAGCCTGGCTTTGTCTGAAGTTTAAAATATCGGCCTTACAACACATCTTAAGCTCATTATATAGGCATGCTGTGTCTTATTTGTTTTATAGATCTACACAGACAACTGCAGAATCTGAATTAAAAACGTGAAAACAACAACATGTTCATCAAAACACAATGAGATGAAAAAAAGGTATAATGCCAAAAACAATCCACCAAACAATTAAAGCTGAAACAAGCTGATCAACAAAAAACAGCAACTCGATTAATCACTTTCCCAAGCTCATATATTAAGCAGAAACGTATATATAAATGAAAAACTGAGATCATTTGCTGCTTTTCTCGGTCTTATAACAGAAACTTGAGTCTCTTTGGGTCTCGGATAAAACAAAGAGTGGGAGGACGTCGCCTTTCTGACATTTTACATTAGAAACGATCATAAAACTAAAGGGCAGATTAACAAACAGGCGGAAAGTCACAGCCCTGCAAACAGTGATTTCCTGGTCGGGGTTATCTCCACGTGAGAGCTCTCGTTAGGCCTCGATCAGTCAAAGCTCGGCTGCAGCGAGACAAAAAGGGCCGCGGAGAGAAAGAAAGTGAACGTGTGCTGCCTCGTCCTGCCGAGCGACCGCTGCTGTGTGTTCACTTTGAAAATCCTGCAGCCCCACCCAGCAAACCTCTCCCCCTCACACACACACACACACACACACACACACACACACACACACACACACACACACACACACACACCTCCTCCTGACCTTCGCCTCCCCTCCCTCAACTCATGTTCTCCCACCCTCGGGGGGGTTTTGGGGAATTCAGACAAATGACTTGAGATGGCAGCAGAGCGTAAAGAGCGAGCGTCGGGCAGCAGATCCCACTAATCACCCGCAGCACCGAGCTTCGGCACACAAAAACTTTTTCTCCTTCACGGCGCACGCACCGCCGCTCTCGCCTCTGACAGCTAAGCGAGTCGTGTCGGCGGGGTCACCCGGAGCCGCAGAGCTTTGTTGTCCCGGGCGGCGATTCATCAGGCGAAATGAGCCACCTGGAAATAAAAAAAAAAAAAAAGAGCAGAGCCGCAAATGTTCTGCTGATTACAAGAGGGCCGAGTTTCTTTGGCCGAAAGTGAACCCGGGAGGAACAAAAGTTTGTGGTTTGGGAGCGATACGTCTGTGCCAAAAGATCCTGAAAAACACAGACTGTGCAGCCTCAGAAAACAGGCTGCGAGAGACTTTATTTTGTCTGCACAGTGACTTTTTTTTAGTAGAAAGGGAAAAAAAGTGTGCTTTTTAAACTCGCAGAACAGACAGGATGCACAGTTTGAAACATTCATGTAAGACAGAGTGATAAAATCAAACCATTCAGTCTATCTATCGTAATAATTAATACTATTTTTTATAATTGATTAATAGTCAAAAGTCAGTTATTGAGAAAAAACTAAACAGGTCTGCTGGTTTAACTTTCCAAAGTGAGGATCTGCTCTTTTCTGTTTCACATTATTATAAATCGTTTTGTTCTGACTAACCGAGTAATTCAGCTTCACTGATCTTTAAAAAAATGAATCATGAGTTGCCGCTCTGGTCTTTTTTAATGTCGTCTTTGAGAAACATGTGCTCGTATTATGGAGAATTTAGAAATCACATTTTTAAGGAGAGATTTTGACACTGAGCTGAAGGTAACTCTCAGATTTAAAGTAATAAACACAAAAAAAGTCCTTTGTAACTCGACTGATTTAATTTTTCCCTTATTTGGTCTCATGCCTCAAAATCTGTTATGTTTAACTGAGTTTCTCTCATCTTTAATGTACCACAAAGCTTCTGGTGTCCCTTAAAAAGGGCATAAAAATTTAGTGAAAGGTCACATTAGTTCACTTTGTTCAAATGCGACAGGAACAAAGTTGGATTATGAGACAGGCACTGCGGGCAGCTACCTGATTGTTGTGGCTCTGTGCTCAAATCTTACATGTTCCTTACCTTTAATAAACAAAATCACCATGAAAGGGAAACAAAAGCAAATCTGTGAACCTCCATAACAGTCCATTGTGTGATATCAATACACATACATCCTTTAATTTGGTTCAAATGAATGATGCACTCCCTGATGAAACACTTGATAAATATTTAAAATGCTTGTTTTGTCTGACAAATCCAAAGAGAAGCAGAAAAAGCATGAAGTCCTCACATATGGAAACAGTAAAAGTCTGACATTTTGCTTGCTATTTAAGCAATAAATCAATAAATCAGAATAGCTGCAGATAAATTTCCTGTTCACCGGAGCATCTTTGTGGTCTCGTGGTAAAAACACACGCCATCCCATCGCACCAACTTCGAGACAGAGACCTCGACAAATGACCAAGCGCCAAAACAAATGATCCACCCCGTCCATCTCCACCCTGTGTGACTCTTTTCCAAACGGAAAGTCTTTTATTTTTGCGTTCAGAGCTCAACTTCCTGCTCCAAGAACTCGCTTCACCTGCCAAACACTCGCTCACACGCCGGCTGAGGTCACACAGGTGAAACGGCCACCGAGGTTAAACACAGTCCTTTAAAGAGATGTTAATGAGCGAGGCAGGGCCGCTAAACACACACACACACACACACACTGAGGACACACGCACACAAACACACCGAGGACACACGACGAACAGCAGCTCAAATTTGACCTGACAGGTGTTGGAACAACGGGGGTGAGGATTTTTCCTTCCAAATGACAAAACTACATGACGGAGTGTGTTTGAGACCCGAGGGGGAAAAAGTGACACCGACAAAGTGACGCCAGAAAGTCAACAAAAGTCAGGAGCTGATTTTCTTTTTTTTAAGGGGAGGAAACTTCACATAAATCACAGAAGTCACAGAGCCATTTCCCCCATGATGCCCTGCTCTCAGACTTCGTGACCTGCAGGAGTCTGACAGGTGAGAGAGAGAGCAGGTGAGCACGTTAACTTCTCATCTCTGCTCCTCTCGTCTCGCTCAGGGGAAGAAGAAGAAGAAAAAAACTTGCTCGGCTTACTGGAGGAATGTTTCTGCATTCTTCTCCACAGATTCCATCTTTGTTCTCCGGTCCAACATCTCCATCTCGGCCCTGGACAGATTTGAACTCGACTTTGTTTGCTTTTCGACGTCAAGTGTTTTCTCTGCCAGCCAGCTGGAGGAACGCCGGCGTGTAAAGAGTCTCATCGTTTCATTTGGACGTCGGCGAGACAAGCGACGAGTCTCCGTGTTTAGTCTGCGTTTTGCGAAAAAACGCTTCAGTGATGCGGAAAATAAAAACACACCGTCTGGGTAGATAAAGAAAGCTGTAAAGTGAGATTTTAAAAAGACGCAAACCGCATAGGTAGTTTAATGGTTGTGACTCCAACAAACTGATCAACAGATAACTACAAAACTGGATGTTTGATAAAGGATATTTGATTTAAAAAAGTGGGTTTGTTTGTAGATCAGAGGGCAGATTTGGTTTCTCAGACCGTGAATCAGAGAATCAGAGCAGCCGAGCTTCAGGAGGCGAAGAAGCTCTCACAGAAAGGGGGGGAGGGGGTCTTCACTTTACCTGGATGAGACACTTGCTGACGTCGCTGGCGCAGAGGGCCTTGTTACAGCCGGAGGTCACAGACAGTCCCGACAGGAGGAGGAGGACGGCGGCGGCGGCGGGGAGGAGGATCAGCTGACCGGGCCTCATCCTGACGGCTCACCAGCACGGCAACTGGAAACACCTACATCAACACGGGACACGAGACAGGACCTCAGCGACCGTGAGAGGTGGAGTGAGGAGGGACGGGTGCGTGTGTGTGTGTGGGGGGGGGGGGAGCGAAGACAAACAAACAAAAGTTCATCACCGACATTCCTCAAGGAGAAGACGTGAAGAGCAGGCGGACAGAAAGACGCATTTCAAACTACTTTAATACGAATTCAGACATGAAAACAGAGGTGGAGGTTTTCTCAGGAGGATGGAGCCACTTCTTATTTTTAGCTCAGCTGTAAAACATTTCAGCTGCTGGTGAAGTTGAGCAGATTTCAAACTTGATGGCAATGCTAGATGATGAGTTTATTTTTTTTAACCTGGCTTTCACTTATTTGTGCACTTTGCCCATTACGTGATCATTTGTACTGCAATTTACATTTCAGTGCTAAAACTCAAACTTGAGCTTAATTCCCCTCCAAGGATCAATAAAGTTATCTATCTATCTAAAAAGTAGGTGAAAGTGTGTTAAAAAGAGCAAAGATCACAGCTCTCTCATTCAGGTCACTTCAAACATGTCAGCATCACATTTCTAACAGGCCCAGTGTCACGTTTCATTCAAAGCCACACACGTTACTGTGGAGCAACACACACACATCTGGCAACATCAGCCTCCTTCACCTTATTTCTCCCCCTCCTCTCTCCCCCTCCTCTCCCTCTCTCTCTCTCCCTCTCCTCCGCCGGGTGCTGCGCTCAGCACGCCGCCTCTCCTCCTCTCTGTCTCGGCCGCTCTCCGCACGTTGTTCCGCTCCTCAGGACGGAGGAGGAGGAAAACATGTGAGCAGCATTAGCTCCCCTCGCTCCTCTGCGCTTTTCCTCACCTCTCTCTCTCTCTTTCTTTCTCTCTCTCTGTGCTCATCGCCAAAAAAAAAACTTTCCTTCCCCTCTCACGCAGCTCGGAGCGGATCGAGTCAAATAACACAAAGAAAAAAAAAGACTCAAACTTACCACAACGCTGTGAACGAGATCAGTCCTTTCCTTTCTTCCTTTCTCTCTCTTTTTTCAGTCCGGGAGGGAGTGTGTGCTCTCTCTTTGAACTCCTCCAGGACGGTGCTGAGCCGCCGCTCCGGTGTCCGCTGAGTCCAGAGGGCGTCAGTCTCTCCGCAGCCAAACGCGACAGGCAGTCGGGCGCCTTAAAGGCACACACTCCATTTTCTACCCAACCTCTGCGCAGGGAAACACCGGGCCTCGGGTCACACACACCGCGGCGCAGTGTGCTCAAGCTGTCCGGCGTGCACCGCCCGCTTCACGGCGCCGTAAAGAGACGCGCCGCCCGCAGTGTGCGTGCGTAAAAGACGTGTGCGTGCGTAAAAGTCTCCAAAGACGCACCGCCGTCCGTCCAGGTGTCTCTCTCCCTCTCGCTCCGTCTCTTTGGTTTCCTTTTCACACAGGCACCCCCCCCCTCCCTCCTCCTCACACTCAGGCCTTTGTCTCCGGGCTTATCAGCGGACTCATTAGGTGAGAAAAAAGCCGATTCGGAAGCAGAGACTTCCCGCAGAGACGCTCGTTTGTAGCCGCGCAGCTCCACAGGTGATTACACGTGTCGGCCTCATCAGAGACACCACACACACACCCACCCCACTTCACACACACCTCCAATCTGCAGGGGGAGTATGAGCAGACACACCTATAAAGCAAAGAAAGGTCATTTTAATCTCATGCAGATTTAAGAAGATTTATTCTGAATTTAAGACAAAAACAGTCAGATGATTCTTGAATCTTAAGTATCTCAACATAAAAACCCAGAGCCCAGATTCACAGCGGCTTAAATGATGGTTAAAGAAGATATTATGTGAACTTAATCACAAATTCACATATTTTCTCAGAAAATAAGCAAAATGAAAAGTAAGGAGATTAAAAACACCATCACATGTTCAGATAAAATACTCACAGTAAATATCCTGCACTCAAAATGTTACTTCATTAAAGGTATTTGAGTATGTTCAAGTAAACATCACGTATTAAAACTAAATAAGAGATATAAGACTTCATGTATTGCATGTTATTAGATTATTAATAATTGGACATTAGTGTAAAATAATTGTATTATTTTCTAAATAAATTAATTGTTTGGTTTTTAAAACTCTTACAATGTCACAATTATTATACTTTATTTTTATTTCATTACTTTTTTTTTTTACCAATAGCACTTAATTCAAAATTATTTGAGATAACGTGAAATTAAGGTAATCTAAAAGAAGAGCAGCAAATCTGTTGCTTCCTGATGGTTGATGTAAAAATAATCAGGAGGAAAAGTGAGGGTATAATTTTGGGTCACATTTTCTGTTGTACCGTTATATCGAGATGATTTAAGAGATAATGCTCAAATAAACCTGAAATGTTCTGTTCAGTTGAGCAAAGATCATGTGAAGGGCTCTTTAATTTTAATGTGTTTGTTAAATGTATTTTTTACAGTCACAGTTCAAGGTCTTATTTAATATTATCAGCACCATTAAAATATTTACTGTCACTTAATCTGCATTGTGTCAACTAAACAAACTCAACAAGTCACCAACTGTCCAGATTTACAGTTAAGTTTGATATTATTTATATTATCTACAACCATCTTATCACAGCTCCATCTGCAGCGTGTTGAGAACAGCGACATCTACTGGTCACAAAGAATGAAAATCATCCATAAGTTATTGTGGGCAGAACCATTATTCTAATGAACAATCTATAAAATGCCACAGACTCTGAAGACCATCCTTTAAAATTTCTTGCCTTTAAAATGATGATTTTGTCTGACGAACACTAAAAGAGCCAAAATATTCAACATACTGGTACATTAATAAAAAAAACTGAACATCAAACTCACATTTGAGAAGCTGAAACCAGTGAAGGCGTTGCTGCTTGATAAACTTAATTAACCATCTGTCAACTGACTAATTAATTAAATTCAGATGTAATTTCGTGTGCATCATTAAGATTAATGACACCAAAACCAAAGCTTTTAATTTCACAACAAATAAAATTTATTCAATTATATATTACAAATATGTACAAGTCATGTAACAAGTAAATATTAAAATAGACATTTTTAGAACTATCGTTCAAAAGGCATTATGTTGAAAAAATAGGTTTTGTTGTGATCTCACATTGAAACTGTAAAAGTAAGTTGTTTTTTTTTTCCTTGGAAGCCACAACAGACTTTAATGTGCGCGAGACACAATGGACAACACATGAGGAGTGAGGCTGCAAAAGGACATAACACAATGGCGCAAAAAAACAAAAGAAATTAAAAGGGAAAAAAAAAGCTGGAACACTTCAGTAAACCTCACGATTAAGTCCACAGTACAGCTTTTTAGGAAAAAAGTACAAACAACGCAATGCATGCACAGCATTTAATTGCCAAAGTCAAAAAACACCAGCTGTGGCGTGGAACTCCAGATGGGAAGGAAGAAGAAACGGTAAAAACAAAAAACACAACAAAAGCCAACACATGCTTAAGAGTTTAAGCCAACAACAACAAGAACATCACGGACAAAGAGGACTCGATATAAAAACCAACTTTGGTCCATTAAAACATGAGACAGAACGAGTTTACAATGAAAATATCTATTATTTTTTGTTTTTACAAGTTTAAAACAATAATTACATGACTATTTACAAATGCACAATTGTTTATGTATAAAATAAGTTAAAAAATTAAGAGCACAGTCTGTACACAATGTATGAACACGCACTGTGAAAACAGTTGAAATCTTTCAGTTGTGTGTGACCCTGCTCGATGAGGAGTGGCAGCCGGTGGTCGTCGTCCACGTTTCGCCTCTCGCTGCTCCGCCCCGGTCCAGCTTTTGGTCTCTGCTCTCTGGGCTTCATATGCGGCCTGGACCCTCCTCTTCCTCCCCCTTGTGTTTTCTCCTGCAGCGGGACCAGCCAGTCCTCGTTCCCCCGTCGTCGCGGTGAGCGCGCGCCTGTTTGGACTGTAAGAGCTCAGGAGTGAAACCGTCTCTTTTTCTAAGTGCTCTTCTGCGTTGCCGCCACATTCTTAAGTGCTTCACATTTCTCCCCGTTCCTTTTTTCCCCCTCCCCCTTTGAATGTGCGGGCCGCCTCTCGTGGCCGCGATATGGCCGCCGCTGTGGCAAAGCATGTCTGTCCTACGGCTCATATCGGGGTGAGGTCAAAGTCGTCGTTGACCTCCACGAGCGGGATGTAGAACTCGGGGATCTCGAAGATACTGGTGGACTTGTAGGTGGCCGGGTCCAGCTCCTGCAGTTTGAGCTGCCACTCCAGACGCTGCACGGCGTTCAGGGCGGCCGCCTCGTGCTGCTGCCTCATCAGAAGACACGTCTGCGGAGGGGAGAAGGCACCTCGTTAATTCATTACACCAGAAGTTCTTATTTACAGCGGACATTATTTTCCAGAAAGAGCACAGACAAATATTAAAATGTAGAAATTCCTTCTTTGTCTTTGAGTTGAGCGTTTAGTTACAGTGGAGGGATTATAAGAAAATGAGGGAATTTCACCTTAAAAAGACTGTTTGTACGCTGCTGAAGCCTCAAATTAACATCAAATACGTTTCGAAATATATTTTTGCCCAAAACCAGGACTGTAGATTTTGTTCTGCATCACTTAGAATAAAAAAAAAAAATCTCTTGTGGTCTCTTATTATGCAGGATGAACAGGATGAACAATTAACAACAATCACAGCCTGTGTTTATGATCATCTGAGAGACTATTTTTTTAAGAAGTGATCTGTGTCTTTGTAAAATCCTACCGCCTGCCTACTAAAACTCAAAGCTTGTATAAAAAGGAAAACAGAGAGGGATACATGATGGAGGTTTCCTCTCAGGAATAAGGGGGGGGGACTTTCCCAGAAAAAGGGAATAATAGATAACCTTCACTGCTCCCAACGAGGACGCTGTCCTTTGTGGATCTGGATAAGTCCAAAGACAACGTGTACAACAGTATATATTATTATTATTATTAATTGCTTTTTCTCCTTTTTATAAAATCAGTACACTGTTGCAGATACATAGTTTTCTAGGAGGGGAACTCGAAAATAAGTCACCATCAAAGGGCCGACAGAACCAACTAAAGTTTGGTTCATATCTAAGATCATTGATTATCAACATTTCTGATAAAACCTGCTGAAAGAAACCCCAAATATAAATGATAATGTGATTAAACTAAAAACATAATAGCATCACTGCACACTGCTGGATTTTAAGAACATTCAGTAAACATGCAGTTAATAAGTGTTAGTTGTAACTGTACTTTGACTGTAACAGACTGAGTTAAGATGACTAACTATTTATTTTAGTATTTATTCTTTAGTATTTTTTTAATGAGTTGCTGCTGCATGTAAACATTTGAATATCACTGTCTGAAGTCTGAAACCTTCCTCAGCTTACAGTCCTCATTTCAAAACTTTCCACCCACAAATGTCAGCTGTTTCCTGCAGCAGAGTTCATTTAGAGAGCCGCACATTCCTGACTTCTATGATTCCTGTTTGTATGAAGGAAAATAAAAGAGAAAGGTGATTACTGCTGGATTTATATTTCTGTGGCTTTTCTGTGGACGCACCTCTTCCTACTTTTTTTTAATCCAGAGACACCACACCCAACTATCAAAAGTTCTAGTAAAACAACTGGGGTGCAGCTTTTGGAAGATTTAACATTTTAGATGCAAAAATAAAGTGAGTTTGCAGCTTTTATGTGGGAAAGAGTTGATCTAGAAACATTTCTATGTTGACTGGTGAATAATTGGTGAACTCCTCACTGCCTCCTGTTAAATGAAGGTGGGCGATGAAAACAGTCTTACAATCTTACCTTCAGTTTATCAAACTTGTCGTCGACATCTTGTAACCAGGACATAAACTGCCTGGCATTGAATCGGTCTCTCACTGACGTTTTGCCGTCATCGCTCTGTGAACCAAACACACGACAACTTATCAAAAAAAAAAAAAAACAGCATTTCTACTCTTGATCATGAAGACAAAAACGTGGTTCTGTCGAGGCTTCTCGCAGGTTGGCTGGTGCTTACGTGGACGTCTTGGGGCATGTTGTACACTTCGGCATCCAATAAAACTGTACAGGCGCTGAAAGGCAGAGTCTGATTGGCCAGCGTTCTCGCTGCCCGGTAATGGACTCGCAAGACTTCCTGTTCATTTGAAACAATCAGCTTTTCCTAAATAGGAGCAAGAAAAGAAAATCGAAACTTAACATGCCATTAAAACATCAGCTGAAAGTGTCCTGATGTGCTTTGAGGTATTTTTACAGTCTGTCCAATTAAAGTGTCTCAGGAAAACAAACCAAAACAAAAAGCTCAAGTCTAAAAGCTACGCACCCTTTCAATGCTGTGTTGTAGCCGCAGTTTCATCCGGACGACCTCTTGTTGTTTGAACATCTCTTTCAGCTGCTCAGGTAACGAAGGAGGTGGCGTTATCTGTTCAAACACACAACGGTACAGAGGGAAACGATTCAAAACACTTTTAATCGCTGCAACGTGAAGTCTGATCATTCAGTCATTTATGGTGTCATGTAACTATTCAGTCAAAAGTGACGAAAAGGAAACTGAGAGAAATGCTAATGATATCTGAACAGCTTGAGGTGGAGATTATGGATAAGCAGGCGCAGACAAAATGTTACTATGGTTACAAAGTGATTTTTTTGGCCAATACATACAATGGTACATCACTTGTACAGATTTGACAGCTCATCATCAGCAGATGGTTTCAACAGAAGTCTCGCTTTTAAGATCATAGTAAAAAAAACAAAAAACAAATCTACAATCACTAAATCCTACATTAAAAAGTTCAAAATAAGAAAATTCACTTCATAATTTGTTATTTTATTCAGAATCCAACTTGCTGGAGTAAACGACCAGAAGAACAGTTGTTGGTGAACTGGTTGGCTTTACAAAGATCTGAGAGGAAACGGAGATGAACTCACCGTCGGTATACAGAGCTTGCTGAGCGGGTTCCCATGTAAGAGGTAGGATCCGTTGAAGGTCACATATTCATCATAATACTGTGGTGGCTGGGGGGTGACGCTGCACAGCACTTTGCGCTTCTCCTCGATCTTCTTCCGGATGTGCAGGAACTCGTAATAAGGGTTGGCCCGCTCCGTCTGGTAGGGCTGGATCTCCTCCAGCTTCACAGAGTCCACGATGGCTGCCAGAGACTGCTGACCCCTCTCTTTGTCCTGCTGAGTCGTGGAGCAAGGCTGGGCGGTCGAGACTTTAGGCATCTTTCTCTTGCGTGGATGGAGCACGTGAACGTCCACGTCCTCATCTGCAGAACGTACCTTGACCTTAGCCCCCGACGAATCTGAGTCCCGGTCTCCGGACTGTGGGGAGGAGCTTCCAGAGGCGCTGCAGCTACTGCTGCTGCTGAAGTCGCTCTGAGCTCCAGACTGGACGGTGCTTTGACTCTGCTCTTCTCCAGACGAAGACGACTCTGGTTTCTCATCAGAAGGCGACACCTCCATCGGCTCTGAGCCGCACTCTTTAGATTCGAGAGATCCCTCCGTAGCCAGGCCGCCCTCAGCTGACAGACTCTCTGTCGTTACAGAAACAGCAGCGCTGGCGTTGTTCTCCGAGTTCTGCAGGATGTCGGCCATCTCCTCAGTCTTGTGTTCAGGGCTCACACTAGAGGAGGATGCTGAGGCCATGCTGTCCTTTTTCTCCATCTGAACATCAAGGCATGAAGCGGCAGCGTCACTGGAAGGTCTGGATTTCTTACAGTCTTGGTTATTTACATCTGAATCCTCTTGAGGACATTCAGACTGCGAGCTTGTTTTGCTAAAGCCTGGTAAAGACTCCCCTGCAGTGGAGCTGGGAATGTGTGAACTGGTTGACGGTACAGGACTTCCTACACGCTCAGGTCTGAGACTTTCGGAGGCAGTTTCCATACCCTCCTGTTCTGCTCCATCAGCAGTATCCAGAGGTTTGTCTTTATGGTCGGAAACATGTGCGGTACCCAGTTCTGCCTGCTGTGAGCTCTCCGATCCGGAAACGGCGACTGGTTCTTTTTGCAGGAAGGTTTTTGTGCTTGTGAGCGCTGACGGCTCAGCAGATAGACCAGCTGTGGGAATCGATGACTGATCTGAGTCCTTGTCACTACATTCAGCCTGTGAAGTCTCTGTCAGACTCTGGACGTCCCTCGGGACAAGAGGGTCAGAGGAGGAAAGAGTTTTCTGGTCCACTGACCCTGTTTGAGAGCTACTACACTCTGGAAGTGCCAAGATTTTACTCTCAGGGTCTTTGTTCACCATTTGTGGTGTTACAGGACCAGGAGTGTTCCCTTCTCTTTCTGTGACTGAATCAGCAACTGAATTCACATGTTGCTGACTACTGAGGCTCTCCACAGTTTCTGCCGGTGTCTCCCTTGTTCTCAGCTCCTCAGTCGCTTGGCTGGTTTTTGGCTGATGTTCAGCACCCTTGACTTCGGTTGATGAGTTGGCGTCCTCGTCCAAAATAGCCCTGAGGTACGGAGATTCGTGTCTGCCGGACAGCAGCGTCCGATTACTTTGCGGCACATCTGGAAGACTGTTGCAATCTTTATCGTGAACAGACGGCGATCTGGTGGCTTGAATGACAAGGGAAGACTGGAGGAAAGCAGGCTGCGAGTCTGAGGCTTCCATGTTCATGTCGGAGTCATATTCAACATGTCTAGGCGTTAATGTCGTCGCCTGACACGAGTCCTCCGAGCTAGCTACAGAAACCAAGGACACGGACCTGGACATGAGGCCACAGCGGTCACTCTCTGGTCTGGGTGACCTGGTCAAGCAGTTTTCCACAGCTGACATGACCTTTGCGCTGATAGAGGGCAGGCTCTTCCCATCGAGCGACACGGTTCTGGGGCTGGTGCCATCCTTCAGGGTTTTGTCTCTGCTGTGCACGTCAGAGGCCTCGGAACTTTTCGAGCGCATCAGCTCTTTACTCAAGCACGGCTCAGTCTTTGTTCTGTCTTTAGGCTTGGACTTCCCTGGATCTGCCAGAGGCCGCTGTTTAAGCCTTTCTCGCTCTTTTTGTTTGATTTTCTCCAGGTGTTTACGGTGCCATTGCTCAATCTCCTGGTCCTTCAGGCTGAGCATGCGCTCAAAGCTGGTCTGCATCAAGTCGTCATTCACGAGTCTTTTCTCTTTGGGCTTTGTGTCTCGTGTTGCTGGTGAGGCTTTTGATTTGGCCCTGTCTGCATCTGTCTCGTTGGGTTTTCCCTTGTTGATTTTGGCCTGCTGGGAGCGCTCTTTGTGCCGGTCCTTATCCTTGTCCTTGTGCTTATCGGAGTCTCTGTCTCGGTCTCTCCGGTCGCGATCCTTCTCTGGTGTTCTCACAAGTTCCTCCTTTGATTTTGTCGATAAGGATTTGCCAGTCTCGGACAGATAGCTCTTCTTCTCCTCTAAAAGCAGTTTCAGATTAGAGCTTGAGGAAGTCCCATCTTTTATTTTGTCTCTCTTTTTCCTGTCACAGTCCTTTTCTTTTGAGCGATCAGATTTACTGTGATCTGTGGTCTTCTCCAGAGGCTTTCCTTTCTTATCAGAGTTTGTGCGTTCCTTTTCTCTGTGATCCCCAACACTATAATCTCTGTCCTGCCTCTCCCTATCAGACCGTTTTTCAAACTTATCTTTATTTTTTCTGCTGTCCTCATGCTTTTTCATTGTGGATAAAGATTTAAGTTTCTCGTTCTCTTTGTAGTTTTTATCTCCAGGCGAGTGGGAAGAAATGGCTCCAGTTCTTTCTTTTTCCTTCCAACGATCCACTGAATTCTGTGGTTCAGCTTTGTCAGGGTGCTCCGTTTTCACCTTTTTTTCCTTGTCCGGATGCCTTTTCTCCATTTTTTCTGAATCCTTCTCTTTTCCTGGGAGCCTCTTGTCAGTTTTCTCGCGCGAGCCTTTTTCAGAAGGCTCCAGCTGTTCTTGATCAGCTGTGATCCCACTTATGGGTTTCTCTTCTGTCTCCTCTTTCATGCTGTTGCTCTGCAGCGTCTCCTCAGGAATCCGCCCTGAGCCGTGGCAGTCCACCTTCTCGTCACGCTCACTCAGCTTTGAATCCTTCGTCTTCTCCTCCTTACCAGCAGCCTCCTTCCGCTCTTTTTTCACTGCCTTGTCCTTTTCTCGCTCCTCTCTCTGCCTCTTTTCCTTGCTGCTGGAGTGCTTCTCCTTCGCGTTTCTCTCATCTTTGACAGGGGAGGAATCAGAGGTCTTCTGAAGTGAGCTATTGTCTTCACCTTCCTTTTTCACTGGCAGCGATTCATCGGTCTCATCACTTTTGAAAAAATTCTCTTTCCAGAACTCTCTGTCAAACTCTAAATTCCTGTGGCCATCTTTCCTGGCCTCTTTTTGCCTGTGGCGGCTCCGTTCTGCCTCGTAATCCCTCCTGTGTTTGTCTTTCTCCTTGTGTTTAAGCTTATGCTTCTTTACTACTTTGCCGTCTAGGTCGGTCTTCCGTAAAGCACCCTCAGCGCTGTCTATGCTGTTTCCTATGCTGCTGTCTTTGTAAGGACTTGAACGACCATCGTCCCCGTCTACGCTGGAGTCTTTCTGTTGATGCTTGCTCTTCTCCTTGTGCTTACAGCCCTTGGTGCTGGAGCCTTCAGTGCAGTAGTCTGCGTCTGTGTAGTGGTTGTATTTGACACCGTCCACCGGACATGAGCTGTCACTGATGGAAATGCACATTTTAGTATTTTCCTGTTTGAGTGGAGTTTGTTTATCCGTCAGGCTGTGGTTCAGTTTTGGAGATTTTATGGATGACAAATGGAAGAGGTGGACGGATGAGTCATCTTTAGGGCTGAAAGACATCTTGAAGGAGTCTTCCTCCCGACCCTTTTCTGTGCTCTCGGACACGGTTGCGAGAGAGAGGACCAAAGTCTTGCTGTTCTCTTTCCCGTCCTCTTGGTTTTCCTTGTTTTTATTCTGGCTTTTGCTCTTCCTCTTTACTTTGCCCTTGTCCTTTTGCTCGGCAGTCTCTTTTTTAGACCTTGTGTCCGTCTTAAGGTTCTCCGAGCTCTGTGAGCAGGTGGGGGAATTCCTTTTGTCTGAAAGACTCTCCAGTTCATCGCTGGAGGTATCTGAGCTGCAGTGGACACGGGAAGCCTTTTGCTTTTTGGACTTGGAGGAGGAATCCCCTTTACCACTCTGCTTTCCTGCCACGTGATTCCTATCTTTTTCCTCCTTCTCCCGCTGCCGTAGCTCCCTCCGGAGGATGTGTCTGTCATTCAGGGCTTTACTCAGGTCCTCCTCCTCTTCCTCATCCTTGAACTCATACTCGTCCAGCCCGGGCACAGACGATGACGCTTTGGTGGCTGGTTTACCGTCTGAGTCCTTCTCAGTATCAGAGTCATCCATGTTATCGTCCACACTAGACGGATTGACAGACGGTGGGTCTTCAGACTCTGCAGAGAAGAGAAGATCAACTTTAAAAACAATACAATGAAACCACGTGTCAGTAAAAACACTACATTTTCACATTAATACAGGTAGCTTTTGAAGATTACATGGTGCATCAAACACAGTAACTTTCCCTGCGTGTTAACAGAAAAAAAAGACAGTAAATGTAAAATGTTTGGAGTGCATATAAAACTGCCACAACTGGAACTATATAAATATAGATGGAGTGAAGTCCTAAAAACACTGTTGACATTTGATCCTTAAGCCTCATCTGGACCATCTATAGTGAAAACACATGTACATGTTGTGCAAGGAGGAGCAGCAGATAAGAGTATAAAGTCATGTCTAAGTCAGCATGTCAAAATGTGACTTTAAACTAGAAGTCACCCAAACACCACAGCAGTCTCTGCATACCTGAAGAGCTGTCGTCTTGGTCCGACAGTGGCACCTCTCCCTTCAATAGCTGTTCCAGCTCCTGAGAGTCTGCCACGTCCACTGGGCGCTCCCCACGCTTGTTGGCCTGGAAGGCATTACCACCGTGGCGTAGCAGCAGTTTCACAATCTGTAGAAAACACAACATGAACTGAAAATCCAAGTCTCAAGACAAACATTTAGGTTGTACACTAATCACTGTTTTGTCATTATCAGGAGCTGGTTAATCAAGATAAACAGTAAATGACTTTATCTAATTCTCCAGTCGATGCAATTAAACCATCAGAGAAGAGGAG
Organism: Amniataba percoides; assembly: GCA_037176925.1. Lineage (NCBI taxonomy): Eukaryota > Metazoa > Chordata > Actinopteri > Centrarchiformes > Terapontidae > Amniataba > Amniataba percoides. The sequence continues at coordinate 6,409,799 of JBAJHX010000062.1, forward strand.
GGCGCAACAAGACAACGTAATTAAATGAGCGTTAGTCAAACCTCAAACAGTGAAAAACAATGCAGACGCGATGGAAATAATGCATTTATAATGTGGCATGTTTGTTTCATGTATTATTTTGAGGATCATAATCTGCTTTCTGTCTGTTGCTATTGCAATTTGTCACATTTGATTTTTAATTGACACACCAGCTTTTCCACCAAATTCCTCCTGACATTTGTAACGTGCAAATTAGAAAATGTGCATAAATACAGGAGGACGGAAATCCATTTACAGCTAATCAGCAGTGGAAACAACAAAAAAAGTTATAATGTAAAGGTTTGATTCAACTCTGACCATAGCAACACATTTTGCAACAAGCAACAGTTTTTTTTTATAAATACAATGTGATGCTCAGTATTGTTTCTTTACACCATTTAAGATCACTGATTGGCTGCAACAAAGTTTTCCGATTTTATTTACTTTATAGTCAAGTTAAGAAACCATCTACTGTGGTGGGAAATCAGTGGACAATTTAAAAATGGATCCATTTTTATTTTGCAGATTCATGGCTCTTGGTGGATATAAATCTTTCTTCCATCCACTATTTCAATCAAGCAGTGTACAGACGGAGAACATAAGAAAAGGTAGAGGTTTTGCTGTTAATGTTCATGCCGTTCCTGTTAGTGTGGCAGGACAGACTTCAAGTAAAGCTCTTACATCTTTATGCCCGCTGCTTGAGGCATCGTGGAGTGGTGTGTCGTCATCCAGACCCTGCGTGTTCACCTCTGCACCGGCTGCTATTAAGACCTTGGCCACATCGTAGTAACCAAGATTACAGGCTTCATGAAGAGGAGTCCAACCTGGAGAAGACAGAAACAGCAATACAGGAGTTTTTCATCAGTCGGTCGTGGTTGCAGTTCATTTTCCCGCTTTTTTTAACCAGCCATTTTCTCACTTTTACACAAGATGCCATGTTTCATAGATTTCTGGGGGATCAGACAGGTGGACATAAAATGAAAACACAGCAAGTAGTAACACACACACACACACACACACACACACAGAGATGTCTGTTTTTGTCATCTCATCATAGGCCGTTGAATAAGCACCTGTTAGTCGGCTTCTTGTTATTAATAGCTACCTCACAGACATTATGAAAGCTGTTAAATGGTCACCTCCAGTGGCGTCGTACCTGCAAAGTCTTTGACATTCACATCCGCTCCCAGGCTAATAAGCTCTTTAACTTGCTTGGCGTCTCCCCGGATGGCAGCCATGTGAAGGGGAGTCTCCCCGCGCTCGTTCCTCTTGTTGACCTTGTCCTTCTGTCGAGACGAGGCACTGCTGGGGACTTTCTTCTGCACAGGGGTCGTTTGTGAGGGGTGACTGGGAGTAGAGTCTGGACACAGGTGGAAAGTGTGAGGAGTTAACTGATGCAACCTTTGACAGTGTTTTGCTTCAAGTATTTGCAAGATACTGGATTGAGCAACCTCAGTGAAACTGGTTTTACTGTGAGGACGGTACTTAAATGCGTCTGTGTTTTAGTAGGTATTTAATAACAGAATAGCTCAACATTTTGAGGAAATATGCTTATTTGCTTTCTTGCCAAGTTAGATGAAAAGATCAATACTAACTCCGTATCTGTACAGTGAATCTGAAAAAAAGGGGAAGAGCTGACCTAGCTCAGTCCAAAAGGTGGGAAAAAATCCTTCTAAAGCCACATTTTTATTCTATTCGGTAAAATGTTTATATGGTTTGAACAAACAAGTTATAATGTTTTAATTAATTTGAAGGCGCTAGTGTTCAGTTTCTGTCAGAACCAGGCTAGCTGCTCCCCCTCGCTCCTACTTCGTATTGAACAGATGCCAGCGTGATATCAATCTTCTCATCTAACTAACAAAAGCAACGAGGTTATTACCCAAAATGTCAAACTGTTCTTTTAAAAAAGGACATTTGATTGAGCAACCACAGTGACACTGGTTTTACAGAAACCTGTGCGTACTTGTGTCAGCGTCTGTAGTCTAAACAGGTATGCACTGATTGACAATGCCCAACTACTAGGAACACATTTATAAACATGATACATGAAAATCCATCTTCCAGTTAAGCAGCGTCAAATTTTACACAGTGCCATGTTCTCAAACAATCTTGAATTATTATAAAAGGCATGTTTGTCAAAACACTCAGAAGCATGACTCATCCAATGGCAAACATACACCAAGCCATCTTGAGGATGTGGTTAAGGTGAGAGGATGGGAACACAAACCTGGACTGTTGGCAGTCATCTGCATTAGGAGAGCCATCTGTTTGCGCTCCGACAGAGGATACCCAAACAAAAGGTTCGCCTGGGACTTCTTGCCCCCAGCCTCTTTTTTCACCTTCTTCTTGTCCGGTCCATCTTTATCTGCAGCAAAACCAAGAAAGATATTAGACAGCAGTTCTCCCTCTCTCTAAAGAAGCTCATTTCATTTCAAGCAGCAATTTTGTCACAGTGACATCGTTTTTCCTCCTTCCCTTGTATCTGTTGAGCACGCGGAGAAACAGATAACAAGCATGAGGCTTTGAAAAAGGGGGACAAAAAAAGACAGCATTCTCTTAAGCCAGCCAAGTGCAGAAGGCACTCCCCGTCTCCGTCGGTGGGTTGGTACTAAACACAGACATGCGAGACCCATAACGGGGGCAGATGCAGGGCAAAAAACACACACACGTGCAGGTGTGTATGTGTGTTTACAGCAGCAGAGCAGCGCAAAGTGGGTGACGTTACTTGTAGAGGACACGGGGGCTAAGGATCGGACTGCAGCGATTACCTGCGTATATCCTGCAGGGAGGCACTAATCTCTCTCCCCAGGTCTCACTCGACTGGCCTGGGTCTGAGTCATCTACAGTGCAAAGCAGAGAGGATGGGGGGGGGGGGCAAGGGGAGGGGAGGGGTGTGGAAGGGTGGGAAAGCACTGCATTAACACACACTCTCTCCCTCTCTCTCACCCTCCTCATCTCGCACGTACTCCGATACAGACAGGCACAAAGGCAGACTCGCGCTCCACACACAGATTATGAGTCATGGCAACACAGGAGACAGAAGAGGAGATCCAATCCGAGGCGGTCAGCGGCGTCTTTTATTCCTACAGCTGCTCGGCAAAGGAGCCGAGAGGAAGGAAAAAGTGGCCCTCCACACTAGTTTAGCTTTATAACCTGTGCAACAAAACCTATACTCAAAATTGAGGGTTTGATGTCTGTTGGAGTGACGCAGGACCACACAATGAAAATCATTACGTTGAGCTTTGCTCTACAGAGGAGATGAAGGCAAACCCACTGGACCTCAAGCAGTCTGCAGAACGCATTACTGTATTTCATTTTATGTAATTATGGCTATATCGTACACTAACCTATTTTCAGTTCTCAAATGTGACGTAAACATACAGTTACACAGCTTACTAAATGAGTAGAAGCAGAATGGTCTATTTACACAAGCAGAAGACGCAAGATTAAGACTTCAAGTTTGCAATGTGAAGCTGAGCATTTTAGCCTCAGTATGATGAAAGGCTCTCAAATGGAGCCATTATCACTGCACATCATCTTCTTACAGCTGCCTGGGTCTTAAAAAAAAAGGGGGGGGGGGGCTGCAGTTGTCAACAAAAGTCGATGTCGGCCCAAAGCCTATTGATTCCCCCCGAGGACGTCCCTCTTTAAGAACAGGTCACAAACAGGGACTGCCTTAGTAATTTTTTCAAACAGGAGGATGCAATTTTTAGCTCACGTTAGTTCAACAAATGTAAATCTGCATTTGTTGGAGATGACTTCCACCTGCATCTAAAACATATCTGGTGCACTGCTGTAGGTATGAAGAGCAGTGAGACAGTGTGTGTGTGTGTGTGTGTGTGTGTGAGTGAGAGAGACTCGAAATAAACCACAGTGCCAGTGCTCATCGTTGTATCGTTGTAAAAGGAAGATGTCAATAAGTGCAATAGTCTGATTGGTAGGTTTATAGTGGGTTTTTTTTTTTCTATTTTTCTAGGGTCTTTTGAAACTAGAGGACAATCTAGTAGTTCTGTGTCAGGAGGTTCGGGCCTTTAGTTTTATTTTCATAAGAAATGTAACGGCAAAACATAAAAACATTTATATTCTACACTTCACGTTCCCTTTTGCTTTATTCATCAAGTCTCATAATCTTGTCACTTGACAAGAGTAGGCCACAACTTCCTCAGCATGGTCAGATTTGAATCTTGTTGCCTAAAAGGTCAAAACCCTTTGACCTACAGTCAGTCTCTAAAGAAAATATTCCACAGCAGGCCACCGGGGGGCAGTGTGAGGACATGGCAGCCAGCCAGCAGCATGGCTGATGAAAAGGGAGCAGGGAGGAGCGGCAGCAGCTCTTACCGGTGTCAGAGTCTCGCTCCTCTGTCCGGAGCGGACTGGTAGTGAAGGAGAGCTTGCGCTTCATAGAAGACTTGCCTTTTCCTTCCTTCCCCAGCAAGTCACTCCGGTCCAGCTTCGGAGTTTTGGTGAAAGGGGACAACTTGTCTTTGCTCTGTGAGAGGTGAGGAGGACATAAAAAATGAGAGAAATAATGAGGCATGATGAATATAGCAAAGGTGTGGCCAAAACTGTGACGTGTGTGTGTGTGTGTGTGTGTGAGAATTATACAGTCATGGCAGTAAATAAACTGAGACAGCCCTATTTGAATAGAC
>JBAJHX010000062.1:6414565-6448950 GCA_037176925.1 Amniataba percoides
GAGAGAAATAATGAGGCATGATGAATATAGCAAAGGTGTGGCCAAAACTGTGACGTGTGTGTGTGTGTGTGTGTGTGTGTGTGTGAGAATTATACAGTCATGGCAGTAAATAAACTGAGACAGCCCTATTTGAATAGACCTGTTAACCATCTTGACAACAAAAAGGCTTAGAGCTTAGCATGCAGGTTGTATTTCAGGTGACACTAAAGCTTCCTAAAACATGACACTGACATAAGAAAGTGCAGACGATTGTATTACAGACTGTGTTGTGTCTCTGCAACATATTGTTTAGGTCACGCAGGCAGCAGGTTTGCTTGCATGACTCACTAAAATCTTATTTCCAAGACAAAGTCTCTGCCAAGTGAAGAGTAAAAGATCATGTTGTATTTTGTTTACACACAGAAATAAAAAAAAGGAAGAGAAAGGAGTCTATTCTAATGGTTGCAGGGTGAGAAGTTTCACACTCGTGTAAACTGAACTCCCAGAATAGTGTTAAATATTAGTAGACTTTTTAAATTAATACTGTGCTTGATTCAACGTGACGTTTAGATTCCGCTATTTGTAATCACATTTTAATGTTTCGTGCAAAAGCAAACAGGAAGTCAGGAACGAAGTTAAGTCTAACTAAAAATGCAACAGCTAACACATACAAAGACATTGAGCATGTCTTTCAAAATCAGGTAATTGAGTGAAGATGCTATAGGTCTAATTTAATGAAGGAGAGGACTCTCAATAAACTGCATGCTGAAGAAGCACGCTCATAGCTCAAACACAAGTACCACCACAGTGAGGTTACTTCCATTTTCTTTGGTGACCAAAGTCTGGGACATAATTAAGCCAAAAAAACACAACAACTCCCACATCACAAGACAGAAAATGTTGCATTTGATCCCTCCCACTTGCAGCTGCTTTTTGTTTTTATGAATATAACTCTGACTTTCACCGCATCAGTTAAACATTATTTTGCATGTGCACAGAGAGGAGAGATATGTGGCCTCCTCAAAAAATATTAAAGCTATTGATAGAGTAAAAATACTCCAGTGGATCATATTCTACCAGTGACAGCACCCACTGCGTCAACCCTTAAAATAAATAAATAAATAAAATCAGTGTTATCTGCGTGATCATAATATCTTACAGTTCCAGTTAACGGGCTCCTGCACTCTGATCTGCAGACAAAGCTTTTTCAGTACCAGTACTTTAGTGAGCTGCACTTTTGGTGCAGTAAAATACATTTCTGGCAGGGGGAAAAAATGTCTGCAGTGTGGTGTTTCTTTGATCTCAGAGAAGCAATGTGCCAGCTGTGCAAAGCTCAAGTGTCTGGCACTGTTAAAAGTAGAAGACAGTTAGCATGAGAAGCACTTAAAAATGCCTAAAAAAACAAAAACTGACAAAAATGGTTTCTCATTTATGGAGAAAATAAGCTAGTAGCGTTGACGTGAGGGATTGGATTTAGCAATTTCTCCTTCACTTATATATTACATTTTCTTTCCAAGTTCCTTGTACTTGAACACACGTGCATCAGTTGTTTTATGATAGGAAAGGGTTGCAGCAAAAGTCAGATTGTTAGAGCTCTGGTGAATTACATCTGATCAAATCACATTATCTGCATCAGTGTCAACAGGTATGGCTGTCGGGTCGCAGTGAACTTTATCCATGTATTGAGACTAAAATGTAGCTGTGAGGTTAGATGTGCCTGCACCCAGATGTGTGCATCTGAACTCTTGTTTTTCATTTTCTTCAGCGAGTGGGTAAGAGGTGACCAGGTGCAAAACAACTCGCAAACTGTCACACCGATATTTCAAAACTGAGGGACATTCTGACTGGGGCTGCAGTCAGTGATGTGTTGAGTCCATTAAGAACTGCAGCCAGGAGAACAAATGGAAATTTGTATTCTGTGGCGCTCAGGGAGAAAAGAGTGAAAGGAGACAAAGTCATTTCTCTTCCTCGGCTTCCTCGGGAATCACGTCAATTTCAGACACGTGCCGTACCTGGCCACCGTGTAAAAGTACCTACTGTGGGCTTGATGTGTGAATATATCAGAGGTTGTTAGGCTGTAGATGACCAGTTGGGAGATTTTAAACATATCATTCCTAACCCTTGTTCTGATGAAACAGAAGCATCTCGATAAGAAGTCAAGCTGCTTGGCATTTTTGCATCTTAGTCCACCAAGCTAAGTCAAACTACTAAAGTTAGACTAGTGCTTCAGGTAAAGAAAGATTTACTCATTAATATTGGTGAGAAATCCCATCTTTATTACTCAAACACAAGTTGTATGTAAGATGACTTGATCCAGAGCAGCTGCTAATTTGTCAGCTGAATTCTGAACCTCGTTTTTTATGCCAACACGGAAAAGACCTCACTGAAAAAATGTGAAAATCTGAACACCTACAATTCCATGATAACTGCTAAAGATTATGTTTTATGATTTCCATCTACTAAATGGACGGTGAGGCAAGAATTTTCAAGCTGCTGGTTTCAAGAATTAATCCTGACACTTGACTGAGTCTAATTTTGGGTTATATATCTGTACGGTTTGGATCAAAATAAAAAATAAAATAAGCAAACAACCACTTGTTCGCATCTTGAGTTGCGGTGTGCGCTCACGTACCTTCTTCCCCGCCTGCTTTTCCACCATGGCTCCATCTCTGTCGCTCCCAGGTTTGGCCATGGTGCGGCACCTGACTAGCTATGACAGCTACAGCACAGTAGGTTCATCATGCACCTGGAGACAGACGAGAGCAGCAGTGAGAAGCATTTAAACACTGCCACATCACAGTCTGAGTGGGTGACTGGCCTGCTGTTACTTGGTATAAACAGGCAGCGTTTGCACCAGACGGAGGCATGTTTAAATACAGGTACATTTAAATGAGAATTCTTCACAGACGCCGTTTACAGGCAAGTGTCTGCATCATGGAGGAAAGTAAAGAAAGGTCACTTAACCCCAGAGAGGAGCGTGAGTGAAACAGCACAGCAATGAAGTGTAACTCAGCTGTGTTTCAGGATGTAGGCTGAGTGGATCTGTAATCTGGGATTTTTATTGAAATTTCCATTTCACTTCTTGACACTGACCTTAAAAACCAGGCAGGAAACAACGACACCAGGCAGCATGAATCACAGCTTTAGGGACTCTTTAAATGTTCTGAGAAGAAAACGTCGTCACCCCCCTCCCTTGCTCCTATACACTGTCACTATGGTCTACTCTACAGTATAACCAAGCTCCTCTCTGATGTGGTTTGTCATGCGCACGCACACACACACACGAGTGAATGGGGGCACTGTGAACGCCTACAGTGTGGGGAGAAAGTTGAAAAAAAAAAACGCTCAGCTGAACATGAAGCAGATGTGGCCATGTGTCAGTTATCTTGTCACATGAAGATTGCCGTTTTCAGTCACAAGACCCTCTTCTCTCATTCTTTCGATGAACTTTCCTTGCTCCTGTCTTTAAAAAAAACAAAAAGTAAATAAACACGCTCCCACAAACAGCACTGCATCAGATTTTTTATAGAAATACCATCTCTTGGCTCTACGAAAGTACTAGACAGTGCGCTCTATATTAGGAAACCTGAGAACCACTGATAAAAGTTGTGAACAGCCTCCAAAAAAGACTGGGACAGCCCCATTACTCAATATGCACCGTGTTACAAGTACACTAAAATCTATATAGTAAGAAATGTCTTTTACCAAGAAAACAAGCTCATGGTCGACTTGTAAGCACTGTGCAGCACATACACAGCAAACTGGGTTTTTACTTGCTAAAGAAGAGTACCAATTTTCACAACGGTTCTGATGTTTTCTTCCATCAATTTATTCAATAAAATGTTATAAAATAGGGGAAAATGATGATCATAGTTTCCCAAATCCTAAAGGTGACCGTCTCAAATATTCACTTTACTGTAATAGAGGACCAAAGAAACTTAAAAAGAAAAATATCTAAAAGAAAATATTTACATTTGAGAGGCATAGAGTTTGGACATGTTATATAAAAATAAAGATAAAAACAAGACTCAAAATCATGAATCAATTATCAAACTAGTTCAACATTTATGTGGACTGGACAACTAAACAATAATGAAAATATCTGTTATATCATGTAACTTTTTAAACATTGTGTTTTTATTTTTTAAATTCATATCTTGTAGCCAAAATGGGGGTTGTTCATAAGAAAGAAAACACTCACAATTTGAAAATAAATGTACACATAGTTCAGCCCTGTCATCTGCAGTTTGAATTTTTACCATGAATCAGAATACAAATAAGAGGTCAAAAATGACGGGACAAAGATAGCCACAGTCTCCAAATGAGGCAGCCAACACTTACAAGAGGTCTTTCATTAGTCAACCTGCATAATTGAATTTTATACATTTTTTGCTATATTTTCTAAAAATCAAATCAACATCACAATAACTTTTAAACTGCCAGTTTCCAGAAACAGCCAGTGTACATCTACATGTACTGTAGATATCCAGGCAGGTTAGCCATCCTGTCATTTGGGTCTTTGTGCCCGAAGCAGGGTGTGTGAAATTATCCTGTGAGGCTACACAGCACATGTAAGCTATGCTAACCAACCTGAGATGTAAACAATGCCTTGGAAATGGAAAGGAGCTCAAATCTAAGTGGTTGCTTTCATTTATAAGAAAGGTAGAAAGGCACAAAAAAAGGACATGTAAGTAATGTTTGTGGATTCAAATGTTATGATTGGAGAGTGCTTGTCCCGTGAGTGGCCTCATCTACAGTGACACAAAACAACAACACCATGACGGTACAATAAACCCAATCCTATGTATGAAACAAGGCATTAACAGGAAGACTGTTCGGCTGCATATTAAGAAAAGAGCGGAGGAAACTGCTGCTGTTGGAACTTGTTTGGTGGTTGACATTTTTCTAAATGTATGTACTGTCAAGAAGTAATTTAATTAGAATTTTCAGAATAAGGCCTTCCTTATGAGCTTTGTAATGGACAGATTTTGGAGACCATGCATGTTTCTAAATTTGCTAAAGAAAACAAAAGATAATAAAAAAAAATTAGGTTAACTCTAGTTTTTTACTGCAATTTTATTTTGTGTGACTAAATACTCAATCATCACAAGCCTTTTTATGCTACAGCACTTTCAAAACGATGTAATGTTTTATCTATCAGACAGCAGGGCACATTTAAGAAGGTGCACTGGCCATTTGCCTTTGCAGACAGAATGCAGTTGGGTATATTTTCCACGCTAAATTACCATGAAAAAGATGACTAGACTTCTCAAAAGGAATCCAACATTTTGTTTCTTCGGATACCTTTACAACCTTTGCTGATCCTGAGTAATAGCACGGTGTTGACAGGTGTCGTTTTCCCGACACACAGCCACCGCCGCTCAGCCGAGGCCAGTGAGAGGTCCATCATTAGTCAGCAGATAGGCAGTATGCAGCGGCACCATCATTCAGGCAGCTGAAAGGGAGAATTGAGCGGCCCACAGTGAGCACGTCGGTGTAAAGAGGCTAGTGTATCGGGGGTATTAAAGCGGTATGGACAGCCCGGGACCAGACCAGAAAACAAACGCTGACAGGACTCCAATCTGGCCCAGAGACGAGGCGAGGAGGGTGTGACTATAATTACAGAGGTATTTGGGCACTCGCCAGTTTGGCATTCGCATTCACTGCGTTTCACGAGCAGCTCAGGGCTGCATAAGCCCCTGCAAGCTCTGCCATTAACCTTGGGCTGTTTCAAGTCGAGATCAAACCCTGCCTTGATGACTACTATAGTTCAGAGACTGAAGCAGAGATTATTTTAACACTGAATCCCATGTGGTAAAGAGTAAAAAAGAAAACAGAGATAGCAGCAAACTAGCTGACCTAACCTGCTCAACTGCAATGAAAATAGAATATGAAACTGCAGAATCACGACTGTAAAAAACGTGAGAGGTGTACTACAGAGAGATGTGACACCAGACACACTCGGGATGGCTGCTTCCTTCAGCCAAGACATCAGCAATGTGGTAAATAATTCAGCAGCCAAGGAAAAGACACTATGGAGGCACAACAAAATATATCAGGGCTGCAACTAATGATTTCATCTATAGAGCCATCTGACAATTATTTCTCAACTCACAGAGTAAACATTTTGGCTACAATATGTAAGTAGTGAAAATGCTCATTTTCAAGAGCATAAGGTGACAGTCCAAATATGTTTAGTTTATAATATCATTAAAATGAAGGAAGAGCAGCATCCTGGAGATTCTGCAACTACAGAATGGTTGGCATCTTGTAATGAAAATGTAATCAAACAATTGATCCTCCTCATCAAAATAATTTGATTAATATTATGTTAATAGACTAAGTGATTTACAATAAACAATTAATTAATAATATAATAGATCTGTTGAGTGATCGAAAATTAAACATATGCTTGAATACTTGATATTAATATAAACTATCTAAGGAAAAATGGCTTTAGTTCCAGATTCAAATTGTATTTGTTTTATGTGATACTTAATTCAATTTGTTTTTACTTAAGTTTTTTTTTTACTGATGATCAAACAAAACAAAACAATGTCTTACATTGTGCTTTAGGAAAGTGGGATATTAAATATTTTTAATATAGACAACAGATAAATGAGAAAATGGTTAAGAGATTAAATAATGACAAAAAATGATTACTTGTATTTGTAATTAACAAGTACTTCCAGCTTTATAATGTATACAATCCCTCTGTCCAGGTCACTGAAATCATGCACTAGGCTCTGTTTGCCATGTAACCACATTACTGTTACAGTTTTAGTGGTGAGCAAAACATGGTGACAATCAGAGCTGGAGGTCAATTTACTTTCCACATCATGTTAATTATAAATATTAACTGTTTCTAATTGATCCTCCTCAGGCTTGGACATGACACCCTGAATTTGATGGAAAACACAGGTTTGAATCTTTCTGATCCTAAATATCCACCTGCACAGACTGAGCTAAGCGAGTAAAATCCCAAGTGTGCTGGCTGCAGTGCTGGTCCTTCTGAGAAGCAGATGTCTCTGTATTTATTTATAACCTCATGTTCCTGCACTTTAACTCCACTGGTTCCTGACTAACGACAATAACAACCATTTCCCTGTAGTGCTGAAAGCATGTTGGCCCTTACAGCAGAGAGGCAGCTTCAGCGCATGTCCTTGTGTGAGTGCAGCAGGTTTTGGGGGGGTTTGAGTTGAGTTGGTGTGGAGATGTGTGGTGGTGGCAGCAGCGTAGCTGGGGTAGATGGAGAGCACATACAGTACGGTAACCCGATCCACAGACTGCAGGATGGGACAGGGAGGGAAGAGGGCTAAGAATAGCACTGAGCCTGACACACAGAGCGCAGAGTACGTTCACCACCGGCACCAGCACCAGCAGCAGCAGCAGCAGCAACAGCAGCAGCAGCAGCAGCAGCAGCAGCAACGTTACTCCACTACAGCTTCCAGAATGCTGCCTGCTGTGAGCTCTCTCACACGCCATGTGGAAAATACATGTGATTTTCTCCTGGCCTCCCATGAGGCAGAACACACAAAAGAAACCTACTGGAACAGTCAGAATATATCACTGCGTGTAAAAAATAAAAAATCAGATGGATTCTTTGGCAGGCTATTTAAATCTACATTAAATCTACATTAGGGTCCGTTTTTTTCCTACAATAGGAGGCGAGGAACTCGTTCAATGAGACGCACTACGCTTGCTGCGACAGTAAACAGCCGGTCACGTGGTTGTGGTCCTGTATGGCGTCAGGCTAAATAATGGGGGAGGTCTCTCTTTCTCTCTCAGCTGCGCATCCACTCCCAGCCCTCGTCTCCTCCTCCTCCTCCTCCACCGACTCCCTAATGAGAAGCAGGACAAAGCCAGGCGCAAAAGGCCCGATTACTGAGACTACAGGAGAGGGGCAGGGAAGGCAACAATACCCAGCAGAGAGCCAGCCATCTTCAACATGATCACACACACACACGGGCTAACAGCATACATGCGTACATTACTGACCAATTCATGTGCCTGCAACGTACAAATACCTCCCACTGTGTACAGCAAATCTGTTATGTGCCCTAGAAATGTCCAGTTCAATTATTTTCTTGTTAACAAAACAAAAAGAAAATCCTGTTCTTCAACATGTTACTAATCCAAATTACAGTTGAAATAAAATAAAACTGATCATTTGCTTGTGATGAATAATTAATTGAATTGACTCACCGTGTAAGAATACCAAGTATGTGATGGTTTACTTCATTTTGAATGAATTTATAAATTGAACATTGGGTGTGTGGCTGTTAGATTAAGTAGGCAATTCAAAAATATTAAAATGACGATCCGGTTATAACAAATATTTTATTGCTGCATTTAAAGAAGCAATAGAAGAATTCTGGATTAATTAAATAATAGTTAGTTCCAGCAATAGTCCTGTAATAATATGTAAAACAGGCCAGTTATTGTAGTGTTAAAACTGTACATAGTCTGAATTCTCATGCAAATTTATATTTAAAAACAAACAAAGCACACATCCTTATTTATTTGTGTCATTTAGCCTCATTCTTGCAATGCTTCTGCCTTAATTCTAAACTAAATTTAAAAGCATAATGTTTCATGCACAAAGTAAGTCCAGCTCTCTCCCATCACCGGGCTGTCTGAACTGTAGGCACATTTCAACACGGACAAACAAACAGCGAGTGACACTGGATGCCTCGAGGCGTCTGTTCACCTCTCACTACCCTAACCCCAGACAGACGAAACACGCCTCCTACAACCAGGGTGTCTGGCCTTCGTTCCAGTAGTTGTTCGCTTGCATAAAATGAACCAAACGTTTTCCTGGGAAGAGGTGCAAAGCTCTGGATCAGCCTCTCCCAAAGGATGAAAAGCTCCGTATGAACAGGCACAGGTTGATTGCTGCCAAAATTTCACAGACGCAGATACATTTTTATCAAGGTGCCAACTATTCTTTTATAGCAAGTCATTCAGCAGTAAAAAAAAAAAAATTAACCACCTGGCAAAACTGTCAAAATGTTCATTTTGATGGGAACCTGTTGCACAAGTTGACTAAATGGTTCATTCTCTAGTCTACAGTACATCGAGCATATTCTTTTTATTTTTTTATCTAATTTTTCATGTAATCATGTTAGTTTGGCAAAAATACTTTCAGGACACCAAATTTTCTGGCTTAATTCATAATAATCCAAGCATTAAGCTGTTGTAAGACCCAGACATAATGTACTTTATGTGCCCTAAATGTGTATTCTTATGTAAGATTGAGTGCTGAACTGTTTCACAGCCTTATCCATCACTTAAAAGCTTCCATAAAAAACAGGAATAGCCCTAAATTTACAAGGGAGAGGCTCTGGGTAGGGCTTGCACACAAATCAAAAGCCTCATAAAATAGCCTAATGTTTGTGCGTGAGAGGCGTAAATAGGGTTAACTTCACTGGCAGGAGAGTAAGGCTCAGTCCGCTGAAACACGCCCATTAAATTGGTCTGAGAGAGCCCGAGAGTCTTAAGAAGCCTACTGCCGCCGCTCTGAATGTAGGTTAATGATCGGATACCCAAGGAACGGACAAGAACAATGGAGCCTTTACTGCTGATTATGGGTTAAAAAGGAGGGGTGAGGGAATGGGGGAGGGATTAGAGCAAAGGTTAGGACCTAGGCGTTGAGCTCACATGACTGAACCAAACACAGGGGAACTGTTGCAGTTCAACTTTCAAGGAAACTTCAGTATCAGCAGCAGGAGTGGAGAAAAACGCTTTGCTGTTCAGAAACCTCATTCAAATATTCATAATTGGAAATAAATATCACATGTATGTCATTTAACTTGTGAAAAAGCTTAACTTTCCTAAATAACGGTCACTTTTCAATAAACACAAGCAGAAAATAAACCTGACGACTGAAAAGTTATTTTAGATCTTTCAAATAACAAATTAATAAATCTGCTTTGTCATTTTTGCTGCTACATAAAATAATCATTAAAAAAACATTGCTAACAAGGTGTCACAACCACAGGGGAATCCCCACCTACTGAACCCCCAGATGAGCATCTAGCAGGGCTCAGTCTGAAAAACACAAACTGGGAGGGAAATGTTCTGTCGGTTTTCATTATGACATTCAAGACATGACTCCATCTACACCTGTCACATCCTATTAGGCTTGACGAGACGTCAATCCGATCACGGGCTCGACACACGGCCTCACGAGCTGTGCCAAAACCACAGCTTTGCAGTGCCAGTTACCCCTTGGTGAAGCCCAGCATGTGAAAGGTTGACACAGCATTTCCATCTTCAGATGGGGCAGACACAGCTCATGATCAATGCCCGTGCAGCGTGGAGATTAAGGAGCAGTTTCATTTCTGCATATTCACCGTTGGGCTTTTGAGATGGTGCAGATAAACCTGTTGTGACCGTTTACAGAACACATTCAGGATACTTAACTACTACTATTACTTTATCATGCGCATTAATAATTAAATAAAGTAAACTTCCCTTGTGTTCTTGTTACACAATGGCACTCTGACTAAAAGGGTTATTTGTTGATAAAAGAGTATGCACACTGATAGGGAAGAAAACAAAAAGGTAACATTAAGTTGGTAAAGGCATAGGACCAGCTTTTTTTGGCAAAGCTAAAACAACCAACACACACTACAACATATGCTAACCACTTAATATAAGTAACACATCTTATTTATATTATACCTATAGTTCACTCACAGTTAGCTTTTTCATCCAAGTAATGCAGCACAGCTGACAGAGCCTCTCAGTGAAAGCTCATCAAATGGCAATTGATAAAGCTGGCTTACAAGCTATCATCATGACGCCTGTCAATCACTTTCAGCCTTGTGTGCGTCAGCGTCTCCAATGCTGGCTCGCATCTACCAAATCAGGTCACTTGCTGGCCATGGGACAAGACTTTTTGGATTTTACATACAGATTGATAATATTCTTTATTAATTAAACAGAAGATCATTTCCTTGATAAACATATTGCTCAATTGGTCTATTAAACAGCAGGAAAAGGGTGAAAGAGACAGAAGACGGAAAAGAATAACCTTGCTCTGAGGTAACAAATCAGTCCATTTCCAACCAAACTGCCATTCAGCTTTGCATCAGAACCAGACTATTCATTTCAACATCTCTAAACTGATTTGGATCAAGAAAAGTGGGACTACTCCTGGTACTGTCAAAAAGGCTAATTTAACACTTTATTCTGTGAACATTTGCTGTATCAGGAATTTGAGCCTTTCACCATTTACAGTACCAGAATTTTACACCAGACCTTGGACATCAAATGGACAGCTGGTCTGACTGCCTCACATTTTAAACACTCAAGGGCAGTGAGTGTGTGGAGACCAAACATTTAGAGACACACAAGCAACCTCCGACTTCACTGAGATTTCAGATTATGTGTTGCTGAGGTGACTGGTGCTAGCAAAAAATGACTCTATCCTAGTAGTACACCCACATTGGTCTAAACATATATCCAAAAAAATATTTTGAAATGTTATCAGCCAACAAAAAAAAAAGCGGTAAAAAAGGGTAACTATTGGCAGCACTGGAGGGCCTTAACAGTGAAGCAGATGTAGCCATGAGACACATATCAAATTGTTAAGAAAATGTAGCTACGAGGGGATAACTGCATTTTAATTTAAGTTTTTCCTGATCTACATTTGGACATTTTGCCAATGTATATTTATCAGAAGGGCGAGAAGAAAAACGATGTTCACATCTGGAAAAGGGAAAACAAAAGTGGGAAGTACTTTCTCCTGGGCTGATGAAGATATTTTTTCATTTTTCATGATCACATTATTACTATTGCCACTTAAATATCACCTTAAGCGCTGTCATTATTTTTAACCACTTTTATATTCAATATTTTTTATGTTGTGCAAATCTGAACCTCACCCACAAGTGGAACAGTTTCATTTCTTATAAGCACATAGTAATATGAACAATAAACATGTTTCATTTATTCAATCTTTGGTTATAATCCAGAATTAAAGTTTAAAATTATCTACAGAACTTTGTGTATGAATTGCTATGAAAAGAAATTAGTAAAATGTTTATATTTATTGGTCTATATGATGGTTACAGGGGCCCATTTTAAATCTGATCTTAAAAATAACTTTAACTTTAATGAAAAGCAGTACACTAGATGTTGGTTTCCTTTGAATACATGCAACACATCTGAAAATGAAGTATTCATAGAAGCGGCCGAAGTGTTTTTAGCTCAGATTTAAACATGTAAAATGGAAACAGCACAGATACGATTAGTGTTGAAGCAGCATGAATAATAAACCAATGATTAACCAAAATATGACCATAGTTTCAAAATTAAGTTTGAGGTCAGAGAAATGCTATGTTTAATTCCTAACACACAAACCCAATCAAAGAGACAGAAATTGTCCTGTGAATTAAATCCTCGTTTAAAAGCAGAAGGGTCCTTGGCCTCAGAAAGCATCGTCACTGTAAGAGCCAGAGTAAACAGGATATGACTGCTTTCTTAGGCATCAGTAAAGTGAAAGCAGCCCAGCAATGAAGTATGCACACCACACACACCCACCAAATTGTCTTGTTCCCCTCCTAAACCTTTAACACACATGCTTATCTCTCAGCTTATTCATAAAAGGGAACTTTGAAGGCTCATTAATTATTAAAAACCTGGATCATTATATTATTACAATCCAGCTTTTCCTTTCTTCTGCATTGTCATGCTATACCCTCCCGCAGGAAGGTCACAGGCTCTCATCTCAAATAGTCTTTTAAAAAACAAAACAGAAAAAAAAGCACATGGTGGATTATCAAGACAACATCAGCCGTTACACACCGAGATACAGCACTCAACGTACCAAACAAAAACAACGCTCTGCGCACATTCAGCTGCTGGCAAAGGCTAGCACACGTTGTGTAATCAGGAGGCTCCACCCTCTTCACTCACACACACACACACACACTCACACACAGGGCCTCTCGAAGACGCAGATACTCGGCTGACGGAGCCAACTGCAGATAGGCTGAGGCCTGGCTAGAGGCGCTTCATATCATAAACGGCACTGGTGCTTTCGCTGTCTTGTTTGAACTGCAACACAATAAATGTGGTCTACAGCTTGAAGTGAAAGTGATACTGAGCAGAATTCAAAGCTGTCTGAAATAGAGGAAACAGATGATTTCTGCCTTTGGGATTCTGTTTTCCCCGTTTATTAAAAGCTCTCTGAATGTTACTCTACCTTTAACACGACCAAGTTAAAAGGATTCCTAAACAAACACCTGACCAACAATAGCCTCAATAAGGACTGGCAGCTATTTTTTCTAAAACACTGAAGTGGTACTGTTCTTCACTTTGCTGAGTGGGAATGAGAGTAAAACTAAAACTCTGACCGTTGAGGGGGGTTTCCCTGAAGATATGGCCCTGGTGTGATCATTCAAAACAAAAAAAGAGGAACTGCAAAACTGTATTATCTGGTACATTGTTTAAAATGTCAGTACTTTCATAGCTTTATTAGGATTCACAATATCTGATGAACAGGGATTAGACACAGAAGACAATATGTAAGTCCAACCATCTCATAGTCAGCTACGCTAAGCCTCTCATGAGAAACGTTTTCAGCACAAAAGGCCATCATGTATAGGATTCATGCAGACTCCTCTTATGGTTCGCATGAAAAGAGCCAACATTCAAGGAAAACACTGGAGGTACGTCTTTGTCTGCCATCATACACCTTTGTTTGTGTATGTCTACCTTTTCATGGAGAATAATGACTGCTATATTTCTTAACACTTTCTTTTCCATTTCATAGACCTGGATTTAAGCCTGCTGGAGAAACCTGCTTAATACATTGTCCAATGTGTCAATGCACAAACCTTTTGAGATCTAAAAACTTTAAAAATCTAATGCAAAGTTGGGCACAAAAATTAACTAATAAAAATAAAAAAGATAGCAAAGGATGGTACCTTATCTATCCTGATAATGAAAAAAAAAGAAACCTGCTGCGATGAAGAATAAATCCATACGGATGAAAACGACGCAGCACCTAAAGCACAGTGGGGACTACTGTACGTCCTTACATAATTGTTCCTGCTCCGCAGCACCTTGGTCAATACCCTATTCTCTAACTAAGAGGCTTATAGTCTGTCTGGAAAGGCTATAGTGGATGTGGTATGGTTTCCCAGTTACACGTACAGTAGGCTCTTTCTGTGCTGGTGTTTACCAAGAGAGGAATTATTGAAAAAGGTTGAAAATGTGTTACGAAATCAGTCATATCTGTGTGACTGGACAATGGTTTATAAAGAGGGCGTGTTAATGGTGCGTATTTCAAATCAAACAGTCCATTATGCACCTCTTGAGGTCCTATTGCATTGCCTTTTCACATACGCCCCCACCCCCCTTTGCTCGTATGAGCATTTCCCCGGATTGCACGTTTAAAATTGATGTGACTGCAGACTCTCCTTCATCCGATTTTCATGATCTGGCAGAAATTAGAGGAAAGTCTGATTTTTGTGCATCCAGATCTGTCGCTCAATGCATCCGGGTGGGATCACAGAATGAATGTTGGCGCTGAATGCTGCCAAGATAGACGGAGAAAATAATATTTCAAAACTGACAACATCTACTTCTCTGACTAAATGTCATCAAGTTCGTCAGACTAGCACCAGAGATATGCAAGCTACAATTTTTCATCAGTATTGCATCATTACGTTTATCCAGTGTTCTAATTCAATTTATAAGGTTAATAATTTTACTATTATATAAAATACAATTATGTCGACAACTCTCAAAATGTCTAACTAGCAGCTGAAAATGAAACTATCCACACTGAATTCCAAACTCTAAATCTTTATTTTTAGATAGATAGATACTAATTGATTTTGATTTTATGCATTCTGTCTCTAAAGTTGCATCAATAAATGACAAGACTCTGTTCCATTATTTGACAAAATGAGCTATGGCCCTGTGGGGAAGCAATAAAAACACATCCAATGTCTGAGAGAAAGGAGGACGGGTATAAAGAAGAAACTTTGGAGGTGCAACAACAAGATCAAAACGAGTCAGTCAAGGAAACCCTGACAGAAATGATGAGGAAGAGGAAATTAAAATATCTAACAGCAGTTCAACAGAAATACTCGTCTCTGACTCAACAACAGGTTGTATTCTGTGGTAGTTGGACTTCAAAGATTATACTTGCCAAGAAGCTTGTGAAATTGACAGTCATCAGTCAAGGTCAAACTGTTTGGCCACTGGCCATTGTTCAGTTATTTGTTAGGCATGAAATTTAATGGTTGAATTAGTCAGCTGGCCTTTACGGGCACAGGCACACGCTTTAAAAGTAATTTTTAGCTGCAATCAGTTGCACCCATATGTCTAAGCAGTAGCTGTAGCACCAAATGGTACCGCTTGTTGAAATATCACTTTTTAAAATACAATATGACTGATCAAGTTATCAAGGTCATTAAAATGGCCAGAAAAATAACTACTACACTGAAGGTCTTGCATGTTTGGGGGCAAAAATAGTGTTTGTGATGACAGACAGTGGCAGTCGCTCAGATAACTGGCCATGGCTTCAGTGTTTTCAACATGGCCTCCATCTGGACTTAGGTGAGCAGTGTATTCTAAATGATCCATTTCCAGTGTGTGCCAAAAATTTAAGAAACACATGTTCAGTACGTAATGACAAATGACTTAATGATTTAGAGACAAATTTGCACCAGTGTTGAGATGAGTGCATCCTAATGTATTGACATGCAATATGCCTACCTAGTAATTGTAATGCACCACAGTTTATCCATGTGAAGCAGCTTATATTTATAGTTGATTTGAGTTCTGCAGAACACAAAAATCTGGCCTCGCGTCAATAGTGTAGTGATGAGATATACTACTAGTATTGGTCTGCACATAATGTTTTCTATGTTATTCCTGTGTCCAACTTCGCGCCCAGCTCACCTCATGTGCGCAGCTCAACACTGTGTTCATTTTGAGTGGAGGGTTATGCCTGGAACGTTTCTGTGTCTGGAGTGACAGCGATCAGCTCCGGTGGCCACATCACAGACGTGCCCGGTGGAATTAAGCCATGACAGTCATGGCTTTTGGCAGAGAGTAACAATGTGAAGTAAAGTACAAACAAGAAGGCTTATTTTTACAGCTATTTACTCCTTCTTGTCATTTACATATCATAATTTTTGTGATCCAAAAAAATCATATGATCAATATGATTCAAACTGCATGTTTTGAGATCAGTTGCACACATATGTCTAGGACTAAATAACCAAAGTGGACAGTTTCAACAAAAGTAAAAGGTTTTAAAAAGATAGCACTTATTGGATTGCCTTTGTGTAGCACTGCAATGTACCTTTTGCACTTCGCAAATCCATTCAAATCTGATATATACTAAGTATGGGCCTTTTTTTCCAACAAAACGGCCGACAATCGACTCGAGCTCACCTCGCTAAAAAGACAAAAACTGAAATGTCGGGGGCGGGGCTTATGAGATTTTCATGTGCATTTGTGAAGTGTATTCTATCTTTCAAGTTATTACGCTGCCTATTCAAATAAACCATATCAAGTGCCTCTTTTCCCCTAATGAAATAAGATCAAATAGTTTAAATAAAACAAATAAATTTTTTTCTGAGTGGGATACTTTACCCTCACACAAGTTCACACGTGAGGAGAGCGTGCACGCGCTGCTCAAAGATGGAGGCAGCAGCTCTAAATAACAGGAGCAAGGTTTGGGATAGTTTTACCAAAGTGAATGAGAAAGCAGTGCGGTGCAAATTATGTGGCAAGGAGTATGCTTTTCAGATACCCACGTCAGGGATGCAGGTTCACCTTAACAAAAAAACACCTGACACCGTCATTATCACAAAGAAGCATGGGCGCTTTCACCGAAGGAAAAAAAAAAAGCCCGACAATTAGACAAAAATTCCATTCCCTAATGTATACGTATATACTTATATAAATACATGTACGATGTGTGTCTGATGTCCACAAAATGATAAATTAAGTAGAAATTAATGCCATACTGCGATCTGAGGAGCTTTCAGTTCCACAGAGATTTGTTTATACTGAGGTTTAAAGATACAGACCTTTTGATACACAAGGCAACAGAAACACATGTGCCATCATCAGAATTTCAAACACCTCTAACCTGGCAGAAAGACTGAACTGTCAGAAAGTCAAACATTTCAGAGTGACTGCAGTAAATAAAAGGGCACAGCTCAGCCTAAATGACGCAACAAAAAGGTGCTGCGGTACTGGAGGCAGACTACCCAGAGCACATTACAAAAAAAATAAATTTTAAAAATTTGTATGGCAACATACTGCAACATCAAATATTTTCCTTGACCCTGCTCTCACACTTCAACCTTTTGCACTGTGGGACTTCTCATGCATTCTCAGTCAAATCACCATCTGACATGTCTGTGGTTGCCAAGTACAGTCGTGGGACTTTTATCCATTCCTCAATGTGGACACTAAAATAAAGCCCACAAAAGAACATGTTTGGCAAAGTGTGTGGATCTGATTACACAGGCTAAAGCTTATTAATCCTGCCACATACGATCAACTACACACCGGCTGTGCAGACCATCAACGTTGGCACTGCTATGCAATGGTAATTGGAGAAGAATAAGATTTATTAATAAAAAACAGTCTACCAGCTTTACATTGCAAGGGCAATGACTTGCAATATTGTAGTTTCGTGTAGTACCTATGTAAAAAGGTATTAAAACGTAAAATTTAGCAAGCCAGTGAATAATGGATTAAGTATCAAATACATTTAATTAAAACTAACATGTTGTATGTATTACTCTGCCATAAGCTGTAATTTACAGCCTGACAAGTGTTCATACAGTGATGAGAGCACAGCAGATGTCTCAACTGCTGCTTAGTTAAAGCAATAATAAACATAAAATTAACTACATTATTTTTAAACCACTTGTACTTTTTACCTGCTGCTTTACATGATCATCAAGGACAACATTTTTACAGATAAGTAAGTAAGTCCTGTGTGTTAGATTAGTAATGTCAAAATGTGGTGAGTCATGGAGGACTGGAAGTATGCATGCTGTCATTCAACCCCAAGTATATTACCACAGGCAATTTTTATCAATTAGTACCTTCTTTAAAGGTGCGATAATGAGAGATGCGTATGTGCTGTTCCTCAGTCTTACATGGTAATCTGTTTGACTTGCAGCTTTTTTAAATGAATTATTGTGAAACTGTGTGAGACTTTGTGGTGACTGATTGCACAAAAACTGACTGATGCCACCACACGACGCACAGGGTGAATTCAACTACAGAAAATTACCAAAAATCAGTAGGCTTTGACTGTAAATTTTCACAATTGTCTTTTAGAGAAAGATCAACTGTATTCAAACACCCCTTTATGGCTGATAATGGCTTTGGTGACTGACATTAGTTTTACATAAATTCTAGTACATGGTGCAAGACGAGCATGGATTAAGATTTTTTAGTGTTGCATTTTTGTGCTTATAATGGTAGGTTTTGAAGTCCATATATGTTTTTACTCTTGAGATCACTGAGTTAACAAAATGACCTTTCACCGACCACAGCACGGTTTCCTTTGTATTGTTGACATGAGCTCTTTCTTCTTGTGTATAATTATTTCATGATCACAAGAAGTGATCAGCAAGGGAGAGACAGACTGTTCTCTTGTAATAACAAAATTCAAATAAATCTCATAATGCTGAGATAATTATTTTGTAAATAAATCATATTAAAAATACTAACCCTAACCATTTTTAGGCTCTCTGAACATGATGTATAATATATATATACACATATATTATATTGCTAATATAAGCCACTTCTTCTGTTTTGCTTTTAATAATTGTATTATTCATGTATTCATGTTTATGTCTAATATATGCAAACTCCCTGGCAAAATATTTCTCCCCACTCTCAAAAGGATTACTACACAATTGATTATGTATGTATGAGATGAAAAGCATTTAAAAACCGTGGCAATTCTTGCACGATATAGTGCTGCTTGTGGCTTATGGGTGTTTATTTTTAATAAAGCTCCATTTAAGTGTATATGAATACTGCCCCTTCATAAAAGAGCCCTTTAAGCTCTTTAACTCTACGTATTTTAAATTAAACGTTCACGTTTTGCTGGCTCGGAGCGGTCTCTGCACGGACAGCCATGTAAAAAAACAGGCAGCTTTTGTATCAGGCAACACACCCCCAAGATGTCACAGTCACGGAGGATGGGAGCTCCTGCTTTTCGAGCCATGCTAGCTCGTTGTCTGAATTAGCAAATCATAGCAGTATCTGGCTATGTATTATTTGTGGCCATTATTCCCACACCACCGTGCTTGGGTGTAAATAGACGTCTCGGTGTTGGCTGGCTCGGTGCAGACAAAAACACCACCCACCTCACAGCAACGTCGCTCCGCGTTTTTTTTTGCCTTCAATGCACACAGCCAGCAGTATGTAGCTTAAAATGTTCAACTTGGCTCTGGTTGGTAAACACACAGAGGATCGTCAAACGCCTCGATCTTAAAATGTGCCTCACGAGTAAATAAATACGTAGCGTGGTGTCGCTCCGGAGAGGTGGGAGCGAAACAGAGCGCATTTAACTTCGTGTTTAAATGGTAATATTCAACACGAGAGCACAGCCCGAGACAAAAGCCCACTGCAGCCCCCTTTGCTGCCCTCACATCGTCTCCCCCTCCTCCCTCCCTCCCCAGCGCTTAATCTGGCTAGCTAGCTCGCTTCTTCTACCAGCCGTAACACTCCGACATTTTCCCATCGCCTCTCTCTTACACTCGCGTCTGCTTTAAGAAAATAAACAGCGGGCGGGTTATTACAAGCTGATTTTCTTTCAGGTGAGGGGGTGAAGAGAAAGTAGTCAGTGTGTGTAACGCACGTGGCACAGTAACTACACAGCAGCAGTCACACGCAGTTTACTTCACGTTAGCTTGCGCGCTAGCTTGGATTTTTTTAACCTCCCCCCTCCCACGAACCCCCCCTCCTTTTTTATGATCCGCGGCAATGAAACAGCAAAAAAACACACACTCTCTCTCTTGCGCTTACCTTCCCGCCGGGCTGCTCGCTCCCACAGACTCATTCGGGTCCGTCTCCGGTGTGAATATTGCGCAGTGTAAACTGTTATTTCCTAAATATCGGACGTTAACCGTCGCCTACGGCCGCGTGACGTTCATCGCTCGGTTTGAAAACATCGCAGCCGTTCGTCGCCCGTCCTCGCGCAGAAAAGCCCAGCGAAAACATGCAAGCGTCGCTCTGATTGGCCGAGCCTGAGACACGTGACTCATCCCCCCCCCCCCACTCCGCACCGAGCTTATAAAGACTCCAGTCTGGCTGCGTTAGACTCGATTCCTGGTGTGTGTATGTGAGGCGATTTAGCGCTTATTTATTTTCACGGATGCTGTAAGTAAATCCGCCGTTTTTATACATATATACATATAAAATTAAAATAAAGGTAATTTAGGCGATTATAACGTCTGTGGCTCGTAACGGCTGCGAGCTGTTGAGAGGAAAGGAGATTGAGCACGGTAACGGCTGGGCGCTTGACGTCATCTTTTCCGCTGCCGTGTTGCGGTCAGCGGGAACTTTCTCGAAAAATCACAGCCGAGGTTAATATTAAATAATAGCGTCTCACGTTTTTTTTTCTCACACTCTCTATCTCTCTCTTCCCTTTTCAATGTGAGCGCTGCTTCACGGTTGAGCCACGCTGTCGTTTAAGAAAAAAAAAAAAAAACGAGCGCCGCTTCGTCGTAGCGACCAGCTGCGACTCGGTTGCGCAGTGACATTTGCATCATGGTGTGTGTGGCTGTTGTGCGCATGCGTCGTGGTGCACACTGTTGTATGTTGCAGAGCAGGCTTGAAAGTCGCAAGAGGAAACCGGAGTGGGGGAGGTGCACCGGCTAGACACGAAAACACCACCGGGGCGTGATGGAAATGACAGGAGCAGTTGTAGGAAGGCGTGTGGAGGGCATTAAGTTTAGAGATAACCTGGAGTTTATGCACGAGTCAAAAATATTAAAGGATGTTAATGACATTTTGACTTATGAAAGTGCCCGTTAAAAATAACTGGAATCACGTACGTATTCCCGTTAGCTTCCATTAATTAAATCCACATTTTAGTTTGGAGTATGTGGCCTGTTGATATGTATTTACATCGAGACAGGTTGAAGCACAATATGCAAGATATCTCCAATTTAATTCTGGTGATAATGATAAACCTCTAATTCTCAACTTTTTATTGTCATTTTGACTTCTAAAGTCAAATTACACTGATAAGTTTATTTAGTCTTCCTATGCCCCATTTTTGTTGGCTTGAATCAGGATTAGTTGAATCGCAAGTACAATATATTTCCAAAAATGACTTAAATTACATCAGGAGTTGTGACAACAAATATTTAATTGGACATTTCCCTTTTGTGACAGTTTGTATTAAGTAATTACTGTTTTGGGGGACCAGTATGCAAACATATTGTGCCACAGTTGCACATTATAAATGACAAATTACAATGCATTTGTTTGCATGTACTGAATGCTTAATATATTTTATGAAAGATGTCAGACGGCTGTCACTTCAGTAGCTCTGACAATAGAAACTGTTAAATGAGCCTCTTTTCTTTTAAAGCACGGCATCATGTGGTATAAATTGTTGAACCAAGTAAAGTTGTATTTTTCTCCAACATTACAGCAGGTTACAGGATTATATGTGCCAGGAAAAATACTAGATTACTAGATTATTACTAATTCTTGAAATTACCTCAAAGATACCAAGTGTCATGCTTATGTATTCACATATCAATAGATGCTGTAGTAGAAGTTGCAGGCAAAATAATATATACAGTTCATAACCTCATAACCTGAACCATCAGATGTATTTTCAGTTGCGTTCCTTTCTCAGAATCCTTTAAGTGACACACTGACACCTAGAGCACAGGTACATGAACAGTTTATTTACATAATATGTTTGAGTTCAACATATCAGCATCAGGGACAAGACGTTTTTGAAGATGGAGGCTGACTGTCTCCAAAAATGTCTACAGGTCTGCCCTCACACCGAAGCCTGGACCTTTAGGAGCCTCTGTCAGAGAAGTCAGTCCACCTGCAGGCTCACAGGAGAAACGCCCGCTCCTGTAGAAAAAGGAAAAGAAAATATGTCTTAATGTGTAATCATTGTATGTACCGCATGTAGTACATCCCACAAACGAACCCCATTGATCCATTGGTAAACATCGTTAATTCATGATGGTATTTTGAACATACCTGGGCCCAGGTGGTGGGACTCTGCCTGCTTTAAGTTCATCAATAATATCCTCCATGTCCTTCGGTGTGAGGTCCTCCTGGAAATGTCAAGAAAAGAGTATAGATCAGAACAAAGCAGAATAGTGTGCTGCTCTTCATGTATAGTGGTGTGATGTTAGATCACTAGTGTCTTTACAGTTGTTAAACCTGTATGAGTATCTTCTATTGCTTTTTTAACAAAAGCTGTAACTTTCCAAACAGCAGGTTTGGAAGTTAAAATGATCAATAATAACCACTTTAAAATGTCAATAATTTTGTTGTCAGGGATGTTATGTTAATAGTCAGTATGTAGCCCAATTTTTCAATATCATGTATGTAAAACCAGTTTTATCCAGAATAATGACAAATGTTCTAAAAGAAATAATGAACTATCAATTAAAATCCACTGCATTAAATCAATTACAGTTTCCCTAAAGTCGATGCTGAAAAAGGCGTGCCAACTGTGGTAATTTGTCAAATTGATCAAATCACAAAAGGTAGTGTTTGGCAACTATTCATTAATAGTTTTATCCAACAGCACTTAAAAAGGGCTTACTAACTGTATTACTCTGGATTTCATAAGACTGTTGATGTGCATAAAGACTGAATGAGGCATTTAGATTACTGTTTGTCCAACACATTCCATGTTAAAGAAAACTAAATGCCTGTAATTGATGACTGAATTAATATGACTGACTGCATGCATTTCTATGTGCTTATTATTCACATAAACGCTGAACTCTGGACTGCTTTATTCTTGGTGTTAGCACAGAGCATCTTTTCTGCTTCTAATGATCACACCTCAGCAGTTTGAGGTGGTTCCGAAAATTCCACCTTTTTTCTCAGTCGTATTTAATTGGGTCATTCACTTGTGCTCAGTTTGCAATATCCAAATTCCCTGTGGCGCTTGGGAGCAGAATAAGTTTCAGATAAAGTTTAACCACAAATCCAAATGGCAAGCTGCACATCTGGTTCATAACGTTATTCTTTTTTCCAGACTGAGGTCATGGAAAAGACTGCAATGCTATTACAGCCATATTCTTATTCATTTAAGACTTAATATATTTTTCTGTCACAGTCTTCATTTGTTTTGAGTCTCACAAGTGCAGACTGTACAACACCTGCATTGGCTTCAAAGAAAAAGAAAAAAGTAGCACTCCTGAAACAGCTGAGATATGTATTCTCTGAGGACATTCCTTTAAAAACTCATTTTAGGTTTTAACCTAATTTTGTTAATTTAGTTATGATGTTCAGTAAGGAAACCATCTGCACAGAATACTCCGGCACTCACATAATAGTTGTCATTGATCTGGACCATTGGAGCATTCACACAGGCACCCAGGCATTCCACCTCTATTAGCGTGAACATCTTGTCAGGAGTAGTCTCTCCAACCTTGATACCTGTGGAAAAACCAGTGAAGACGTGCTTTATGTTCAGCTAATCTCATTTGGGAAGCTGCAGATGATGTTACTGAAATAGCAGTACAACATGACATTACACAGCTGTAACACTGTGCAAGTAGTACCAAAAAGTATAACCTCACTATTTCACTACTTGAAAGAAAAAAACAAATATGAAGGAGCTCAATTAAATGCCACACAGGCTGAGTTAAGTTAGCAGTCGTCTAGCTTGACTTCAGTCTTGTATGTCTTGTTTGCTGCTACAGCTCACTGTTGTTTGAATTGCAGAGACAATTGTATATTTACATGTTTGTTCCCCATTCTCTGTTTATCTCAAATATACACAATAAAAAAAACTGTTTTCATCTGAGTTTTTATCTCTTTAAAATGGAAAATGACTCTCTTACCCAGTTTGTTTTGGATTGTCTCCAAGATGCTGTCTGAGTTGCAGAGCATGCAGGGTGTTGTTGTGCAGATTTGAATAAAGTATTTTCCCACAGGCTGACGCAGGAACATTGTGTAGAATGTCGCTACTTCGTACACTCTCATTGGAGCAATTTCCAGCACCTCAGCGACCTGAAAGAAAACAATTTCAAACGTTCAATTAGGTTATCTCACGTGACACATTAAACTCAGTGGTTCATGAAAATGTTATCCAACAGCACACAGCTGTAAGAGGAATCACTGTGCCTTGTTCATGGCGGAGATGGGGAGCCATCCATGTTGCCTCTGGGCTATATCCAACACTGGGATGGTGGCTGCTTGCTTGTGTCCAACAGGGTACATTGAAATGACTGCCTCAATCCTCTGCAGGGGCAAGGAAAAACATTTTATCATGAATGTGGAGGTGCTCAGAATGAGAATGATTGTGTTTCTCACCAATTAGACAAATTGACAAGACCAGCCCTCATGTAAAAAAAAATAAGTGAAAGAAAAATAATCCTTGTTTTATCTCAGTGATAATGATCAGGTGTTCATATTTTACACTCCATTTCAGTGGCAAATACCCATTTAACAAAACAGATGGAAACCCCCTGAGTCACATTTCAGCTTTCTAGATGAAACATTGATTTAAAAACAAAAATAAAAAAACAACACAATGGGGAAATAGTCTGACTAAAGCTACACTATTATGAAAAAAATAATTAAAGGCATAACAGGTAAGACAACATAAAAAAATTACATATCCAAGTTAAAAGTAATACTGAACACAGACATTAACATTACCTTTTTGTTCTCCTCAGTGAACTCAAAAGGAGTATCAGCATTGTTGTCAGGAGTGTCCCTGTGCTGAAACACAAACAGAGGACAGTGTTACAGGACAGTTCACATTGTTTACATCAAAGGCAGAACTACCATTAGTCATCAAATAATATTTAACGGCTAATTTATATCACATCCCATCATATAAGAAATGTGAATTATGGATACAATTTTATTCCACAGCTGCCACTTTCATGTGGTGAGAGGCTTATGAGCAGTTTAGTTTCTAATAGTATCTGATAAAATATGAATAACTTATCATGTCAGCCCAGAGGGGAAACAGGTGCTGCTATCAAACCACAGAAAAGACTGAACACAGACAGTTATTTCAACTTCTGCACACACTGCCCCCTTGTGAGCAGCAAACATCAGTTGTGCAATTAAGAAAAAGAACAACTTTCAATTAAATGGAGTATGAAGTTTAAGATGTAAAAAAAAATAACATTCCTGATTGAAGAGGAGTGGTTCAACGACAATTCAGCCAAACTGAATTTTCCTCAATTACAGACTAAAAACACCTTTACTATCCAGGGATGCTGAAACCATGGTATGTTTCCATTACGTGAGAAAACCACCTGTGATGTTTTCACTACAGAGCATGGCTCTAATAGGCTCTACAAGCAGCTCCAGGGATGAATTAAGAGCTTTTGGAAAACTGATACCTTTGAGATTATTTCAGCAAAAAGGAAGAACAAACATAATGCAGAGTTATGCACTGATCATATTTACACAATAGTATTAGTAGTAACAAATACAGATTATAGAGTTACCTGTTAATAGGAGGCAACTGATTATGTTAAGATTATTATGCTGAGTATGTAAACTAGTATGTAAAAACCTTTGTTTAAAAAAAAAAGGCCAATTTCAAAAAGACTCTATATTAGACGATTTATCTCCTAAATGTTGAACACAGAACAAAAGAGAGAAAGGTGATTTTGATATATTTCTTTCATTTACTTCTGTTTCACAAGATCCCAATGCCACATCTGTTTCATTTAGCCATTCACCCATGTATATTAATGTGTACCAAACTGTAAGGTCACAAAAATAAGGAAATAATGGACTAATGCTTTGAAATAATACAACAGATTGGTGTACATTATCATGTGCATGATCTGTATTACAGCTGAGGTCACCATAGTTATACAAGAGGTCAGTAATGGTATAATTAACAGGGATGCAGATCGAGCTAATTCTGCATTTTATTCTAAATGTTTTGATAACTGAGCATCTATTTCAGCTGTCCCTCACTGTTGTTTGTTCTTCATGGTTCCTCAGTGTTTTTACTGCTTTTCTGTGTAAAAACAATCTAGACTGAAATCTGAGTGACTGAAATTAAGAGTGGTAACATAACAATATTCAAAAATATCCCATAAAGTGCTGATTCTTTGAAACCCATTATGTTCAGTTCAACTCCTGAAGCTAACTGTCAGATGTTCAACTGATATTAAATATTTAAACATGACTACAAATTGAACAATTCTGGTGGCTTCTCCATATCTTCAGAAAAACTCACCACAAAGATGCCACCAGCTCCAGCACGGGCAGCAGACTGATGCAGACTCCTGACCTGTCTAGCCTGCAAATACAGAGAGGAAAAAAAAAGAGGTAAAACGCCTCATAGTGTATGAAGTGATACATCCTGAGAGAGGGAAATGGCAGGAATTTCCCATCTCAAAGGATGACTGGTGTAATGAAAAGTCAAATGGAAGAGAAGTTACAGTAGAGGTCAAAACTCAATAAAAACAATTACCAGGTCTAGTAAAAATTAAAGATCTGACAGTTATCATTCCGGTATCGACCACCATGACCGTTAACAATTTCAACGTTAGAAGCAAAACAGCACTTGTTTATTTAGGCTTTTAAACATACAGACAAGAAACAAATCAAAGTTGTAAGTTGAACAGACTTGGTCGCACTGAAGCCCTGATTTTGTCACCATTTTGAATGTATGCTAAAATAAATCACAAATATGTAAATTTTCATGACCATTGACACATTCCAAGAGTAGAAATACAGCACACACATTAGCACACATACAGCACACACATTAGCAATAGATAAATCCTTGATGTAGTGTTTTTATATGGCTCTCTGCACCACTGCATTCTTATATTTATACCTGCATAATAGTTTAATTTGATTGACTATAAATACTACGAGGAATAATCAAATAACATAACAGACTCTGTAAGTACGAATAATACAATATGTAGACAGTAAAGCGATAAAACAGTAAGACTGCAATGGTGCAGAGAACCAAACATGCACACACATAATTAAATAACGTCTTTTTGAACGTGTAAAATCAAAGTGTAGGTCAAAGAGTTTCATATCGTTAATTCTGACAGATAGTTGCTCGTGTGCAGAATAAATGTTCCATTACATTTTTTGTTTTGTCCAAAAATCACATTGTGAACTTTTGACAGCAGGAAGCTAAGTTAGCCACACGCTACCATTATCCAACATTAGCATGTTAGCTTAGCCACTTGCCCTTGTGAGGAGTCACGGCTTCTTCTCTGCAATTTATCGCGAGTGGCATTTAAATCTTTACCCAAAACCACAGTCTTACCGTCTGCGACACGGCAGAGCGAAAAGCAGCGGACAAAAACATGTTTTCCTTGCGGTTTGGTCCCGGTGTGATAGCTAACGGACGGGACAGTAGACATCAACACTGCTCAGGCTCGATTGAGAAGGTCTTGACGTCAAACGCAACTACGTCAGTGAAGCCGCTGCGTAACTTAATCGATCCCAGATTGAAATTTGAGATCGAAAACAAATGATGCCAGTAAACATTTGGACATTTCCTCTCCGAGCCATGTTATGTAACCTGGATGGTTGTTCACGTTGCATGTTTACCAGTGGGGACAAATACTCAAAAGTGCATATATAATAAATTAATATAACAATGAATATGATTAATAACAACAGTAATAATATAGAAATAATAAAAAACATTTATTTGACACTTACAAAAACAGTGCTACAAAGTTCTTCTTAGTAAAAAGAAAAAAAGAAGGCCCATCTATACACCTATCTGTCTATATATGTATTTATCTGTAATCTATAAAATACATCAAACTAACCCCAAGAGCATTTAGGAACAATGCCTTAAAGATCAAGGAACAAAATGTATATTCTCCCATCACCCTCCCTGTCAAATCAAACCTCCATGTGTCTTCCTGGATCACACAACATTCATCCCTTTGTATGCCTCCTCCTCCTTTTCCTCCTCCTTCTTGCTTGGAAAAATAATGCCATCAACAGGCCAGGGAGGGCTCGTCCAATGAAAAAGTGGGAGTGCTGCACCACATGACTTGATTGGCTGCACTGGCCCTAAGCAGACAGGGAGAGAGTCTGCAGTTCTGGGATTAGAGGTGGGTCCTATGCATGCTAAATTGAGTTGCTTTTTCACGGAGGCCTTGTAGTGTTCTTACCTCACCCAGGAGGATCCAGACAGATCAGCAGTGACTGCAGATTAACCCATATTCTGATTCTCTGATGATATAGGCTTGCCTACATCTGTCCTTCCACAATGGTTGTTCCTGAATCTCAGGACAAAATGTACTACCCTCCTGATGAAATGAAGAGGGATGCTCACGTGCCTGATTTCAACTCCTATCTGGCACTGTACAGGAAGTCTCTTGAGAATCCAGAAGGTAGGTCAAATACGCCTGTATTTGTAGTCCAGAGCTTGCAGCATTTCCTTGCATTTCACCTCCCCCCAAGCCTGTTTGCATGTAGTGTTTCTCTGTGTTTATCTGTTCTGTCTGCAACCTGTAATACTGAAGTTACGTATCACTTTGTTTCAGCTTTCTGGAAAGAGATTGCTGATGAGTTCTTTTGGAAGAAGCCAGCAACGGGACCAATGATGCAGTACAACTTTGATGTGACAAAAGGGGGCATTTATATCAAATGCATGGAAGGGGCCAAAACCAACATGTGCTATAATGTCCTGGACAGGCTTGTGACGGAGAGGAATCTTGGTGAAAAGGTTGCCTATTACTGGTAAGCGACAGCGTCTGTCTGGGATGAATTATAGCTTTGATGGGAAATACTGCCTGCAGTTATGTCAGGTATTCCAGTCAATAGCAACTGTTGTGCCCCGTGTGCCGACCCCAGTGCACCAATGTAAACCTGAGCAGCACAGTCTCAGTGCCTCAGTGTTTCAGTCCTCTGAATCAAAAGAGAACATTTAGCAGGATGCGTTGCAACATTTTTCAAGATTTCATTTGATTTAGATAAAACACATTTTACAATCCAGCATTACATTTGTTCGCAAGAGTCGTGTTAGACTCATAAAAACATATTTTGGTGTTTTATTGCAGCACAAATTCTACTTCTATTCTAATCTTAAAATAACAAAAACCTAATGAGAATCGTGGATTGTTTTTCACAATGCAACTGATTTCAGTTGCTATATCTTGCTTGTAAACTCTAAGCTTTTGACATCCACTAATCTCTTTCAGTTGCTTTTTATTTTACATTAGCTTGCCTCTTACAGCTTCATGCCCTCATCAAGTCACTAGTAAGACACCATTTTATGTTGTGTTATGGCACATATTTGCTCTGTCAACGGAAGAAGCTTAGCAAATAGTGGTGCCAGCTAAGCAGAAATAGGGGTTTAATGGAACTGGGCACAGTGGAGACCAGTCATCACCCACACAGATACTGTAACACTGTTTGCACTGCATCAAAGCACTTATATAATATGTCTGCTTTAATGTTTATCATGCCATTTCAGCGCATCAGAAGATGCAGATATAGATAGCTGTCTATAACCATCTTTATATTAATTTATTCAGGGACCAGATAGTTTGAGTTAAATACTTATAATATGACTTAATATGACTTTAGCTCACACCACGACCAAATATTGTTTGTGAAACTATCTCAGATTGTAGCATTATGCAAAAATCACAACAAAGTATTTAAAGTCAATTGCATGCTCATTTATTTCACTTGGAACTGCACCTGTTATTTGCAGGTTCTAGAGTCTAATTGATAATGCAGCCTTATACAATCAGACCAATACATACTGGCATTTGAAAAAAGTCGTAAAATTGCCAGCTACAAATAGAAATGTGAGTTTCTCAAGGAAATTGTCTTTACAACATTATGTGACTCAAGTTGAGGGATTACACCTACAGTATGTATTAGATTAAATCCCTTCCACAATGTTTATGTAATCAACTTTGGCTTTATAAATTGAGCCATGCTTTGAGTTTGAATAGTCATTATTAATGTTACATGTGATTGAGAAGGGTTTCAGTGCTCTGTGGTGACAGGTGTCCAGTGGCTTAAGTGTCATCCTTTGAACAAACATGGTTTTTAACAAAGAGGGATTTAAACCCAAGCTTCTTAACCCTTTCATGTGTTCGTAAGAAATGGTTTGAGCCTCAGAAAAACTAAAAAATATATTGTCTGTCTTAGTGGTTAAGTGAGTTTTTTTTTTCAGAAAAACTCAAAAATATATTGTCTGTCTTAGTGGTTAAGTGATGTAACAAAAAGAGAAATATCCTGTTAAATATATCACATAAAATAAATCAAATCCAGACTAACACAAGAAAGAGAAGAAAAAATCACAATAACAAAAATATTCAATTCTTGTGCATATGTAAAATATCTTGTAATGAACATACAGGACATTCTAAGCTTTGATTTCAAAGTATTACACGTGTCCAATCTGAGATTTACTGGAATTTGCACAAGATATCTGCAGCACAGCAGCTAAAAGCAGCTTCACCATTTTTGGATTTTATGGCAGGCGACCTTGGAGGATTGGTGGGTTAATATTGTTGCAGAACTATTTTACAAATCTGGTGATCTATGAATAAGTACTATTAGTTGAAACATGTGTAATGTGTTCAGCTTTTTTGGTCTGTGTTGGATCTCAAGCAGCAGAATACTGAATGAGTGGCAGCCGTCAAAGAGGTTTTTTTGGGAAAACCTGAGAAAATCCTATTACAGCAGTCCAGCCTACAAAAGAGAAAGGCATGTATTAGTTTTCCTAAATCTTGTTTGTAAGTGAATGGTCTAATTCATGACATATTTTAAAGTGGTAATAGGCTTTATTTGGTTATTGTCCCAAGATTTCCACTATGGTCTCTTGAATGCATATTCAGAACTAACAGGAGCATTTAGTGGCTGATTTAAAGAGTTCCAGGAATTGACCCCCTCCACATCTCTCATACACATTTGCCAATAAACACAAAGTGATAAGATCTTTAAGCAAAATAAGATTAGTCATTCTGCTGCAAGTCTTGATGCATTTATGATTGCACAGTTTTCATTAATGATTTATTTCCCCATCATCGGCCTGGAGATAAGATCGATGCCAGGTTGTTACAGTGTTTTGGCTTCTGTCCTGCACCAGAGGGCTGCCACCATGCTGCCTGCTGGCCTGTGAAACATTGTGCTACATAGTTTTCACAAACAACTGTCCTGACAACTGTCCAAACCCAATATAGCCCCAGCAGGAACAGGTTGTCTCCTCTTTGAACTCACAGAAGTCACACAGAGGTTACTTCTGGAGGAGAATCTTTTCTTACTTTTTCTTTGTTTATCGTGAAAGTATTTAACAAAGACAAATGCCAAGTTAGCCCTATGTGATGAACGTACACCGTCATACAATCTAAGACAGGTTTTGCATTACAGTAGCATATTTGGGTTGTATTTCTTAGGGAAGGGAACTCACCTGACCACCACATGACCATCACCTACCGCCAGCTGCTGAGTCACGTCTGCCGTTGTGCCAATGCTCTCAAGCAAATGGGTGAGAAAAGAAATATTACATCTCAAAGACAATATACTGTGTCAAACCACCTCTCCTTGTCTTTACATATATATATATGATATATGTAAATATATATATATATGTGTGTGTGTGCGTGTGTGTTTGTTATTATAAATATAAGGATTATCTAAAGACTTGCCAAATGTCAAACAAAGGCATTGTCATTTGGCCTGTGACCAGCATGTCATAACTCACCAGACATGGCTCTGTGCTGCTTGCCCAATGCATGTGTTGCATATCTAACATACAGTACAGCAACTGGACCATATCCAGCAGTCTGAAACTCACCCTAAAGCTACACTGCTAGTTTGAGAAATAACCCAGATGAAGCCCATATGTGATCTTTTTTTTCACTTGTTTCTTTGTTCAAGGTGTAAAAAAGGGAGACAGGGTGTCCATCTACCTTCCCATGATCCCAGAGCTGGTCTACACTATGTTGGCCTGTGCTAGGATAGGTGCTGTTCATTCGATTGTGGTAAGTAGGATGATAAGCAGCCAGTTTATTCATGAAACTTATGTTTGGCTTTTGTTTCACCCATATTGGAGAAGCAGGTGAGAGGGGTGTGCTTTGTGAAGATGTAGCATCATTTAATGGGGGCATGTTAACAAAATATAGTAGATTTTATTACTTGACTTTCTGACACTTGTTGTCGTTTGTGGGAGTTTTTGGAGACAGAAAACTTCTAGCTTAGCTTTCTCTGCTGCTTTGACCCCATTCTCAGGAGAAAACACAGAGCTCTTGCCTCTGTTAGTCCAGACTGCCGTGCTCCTGTAGTTATCAGCTGTTTACTGTGTGAACGCAGCGCTGGCAGCACCTGCACTCAATATATGGGTCAGACATTTACTGGATGCATCCAACCTGGGAGGGGATCAGAGTCTGTGTCAATAAGCATGCCAGCGCTATTTTGGCGTTTCCCCGTCCCCATGCATGCAAAGGTTAGCAACCCTGTTAAAAATATCTCCAGGCTGCTCCAAGGTCCGTTTCATGACTTGCAAAGGCCTGTTTTTGGCAGACCCAAGCATGGGTGACCTTGTCTGTGCTTGGTCATTGCTGTAAAATGTCCAACTCTGTTTTTATCATATTTGCTGCAAACATCACTTTGCAACTTAAGTGTGTCTGGGAGAGCGCCAGCCTCTTGGATTCTCATGTGACTGTTAGTAATAATCATAAATTAACTTGGCATGAAATGAAATCATGGATGGAGCCAGACAAGACAGCCAACGTCAGTCATACAGTGACATTTTGCTGAGTCCAGAATCATCAGTGACCTGATTCATAATGCTGTCATCAACACTGAAAATGTGTACTTGGTGAACTATTAACCTTGAGCACAACAGTGTTTTATGGGAGATGTGGCGAATGACAACCACATGAAAAATTCTTGATAAATCTTTGGTTCATTGTGTAACACTGAACAAGGTGACTCCTCCATACATGGCAACAAGAGGCAACAGCAGGCATCAGAGCACCTGTTGTTTGCCCTACAGCTACGTAATTTTGAACTTAAATGGCACAAGTAACAATTAAGTAATAATGGTGGAAGCTTAAAAATAGTGTAACAGTATCACAGTTAGGGAGCACATAGTTAGTGTAGCATAAATATCAGTTATACAGAAAAATCTGACACTTGATATTAGCCACCATAAGCTACTAATAATATCAGACCAAGCTAGACAAAAGTAAGACAAGGAATGTTGTTTTTCTTCTTTCAGTAGTTATGTAGTTGTATTTATGCTGTTTTAAATTTATATTTAGAAACTAATAAGAGACACAGTTGGGTTTTTGTTTTTTATTTTCATTTTGGATTGCAGTGGTTACAGTAGTTATATTATGAGAAAACTGAACAGATCAGTTTTCGGTCTGTGACAGAAGATGTGAAGAGTTTGTTGATGGTGAATAGATGTGATTCTGCTCAGTGCTCTGTTGCCAAAGCAACATCAGGCTCTGCTTCAGTCAAATGTGAAAATGTAAAACCAAAATAAGTACTGGCTTATGAAAAGTTGGGGCTCTTTTTTTGTAGATCTGGCCACCATTTCTGTTGGTAATAAATAATACAACATTGCACAAACAAAGTTACTGAGATCCAGGAATGCAAAGAAAAACGTATTTGATCCAGCAGGTGTATCAAAACAAATTTACCCACGTTTCCTGAGCAATTTTATTTCTTACCCCTGAATAAAAAGTGAAACTGTTTACAACCTGTTATGTTTCTTGACCTGTTGGAGTTTCTTGTCTATTGACCACGTTGATGAGTAAAATGCCAGCATATTCAATAGAAACCTGCACAAACTATGATTATAATAATAAGAACCCAAGTTGTAATACACCAGAATGACCCTTTTAATGCCATAACTACAACAATATTTTCACCTTCAGCCTCTCTCCAATGTTGTCTTGTCTTTATCTCTGCATGTTCAGTTTGCAGGTTTCTCCTCAGAGTCTCTGTGTGAGAGGATTATGGATGCCCAGAGCAGCATCCTGGTGACAGCAGGTACGTCCGGCAGCCCAGCTAAGAGCCACGTGGGCTGACACAGCAGCACCAGGATGTGATGCTTCACAGCGCTCAGGGGCTGTAAAACTGGTTTTCAAGTTGTAAAGTGACTCAGTGTTTAACCAGTTAACTGTCAAAACCCGCCGGCGGGTTTGTAGTAACATTCCATAACTTATTAAATCATATTTTAT
>JBAJHX010000062.1:6449050-6468523 GCA_037176925.1 Amniataba percoides
AAATCATATTTTATCAATTTTCATTAGCATAAATTTATCACATAAAATCGCCCCGAGGGTTAAGTGGTTAATACCTCCTCCCTGCAGGTTCACACACCTCATTATCTGTCTGTCCATCTATCTGCCCCGCTCTCTCTCTCTCTCTCGCCCCCTCCATCCTTTTGTAATATACAGATGGCGTTTATAGAGGGGAGAAGTTGATCAACCTGAAACAGATTGCGGATGAGGCTGTGGAGAAGTGCAAAGAAAAGTAGGTCCTGCTGACAAGGCCGACACTTTCTCTGTTTTCAGCAGACGCCCTTATTTACACTAGCTGCTGGTAATGGGACTCAACTAGTGGCATATGAGTCACTGGACACACACACACACACAATGTCCCATCAACTGTTATCAGTGATGTTGAGGAAACACACCGTCCTGTTTCCACTTTATGGGGTTGCTGGGCAACATGGGGGTGATCAGACTCATCAGGGAAGACCAGACTGTTTGTACCCCCCGTGGCAAAACAAGCGTGTGAAGGATGTGAGCTGAACACAGCATCCTGGGAATGGTCATCTGGAGCTGGGGTGGGGGGGGCGGAGAATCAGGGGTGTTCAGAGGTGTCATTTCAAAATAAATCATACAGTCATATTGTGTGATACAAAACATGCCAAAGCTATTTTTCATGCACAACACAAATTTCAACATAAACATTTTGACAACCATTATTATGTTTGCTGTTAACTTAGTATTATGCTTTGTACTTTTTTAACTTAATAGCATGTTGATTTCTGCTGCTTTTGTCTGTTTTTAAGACAAATATTTAATTTGTACAATGATACTGAAAGGTAAAGTTAAAAAAAAGCCCCCCAAAAAATGCTGGTAAACAGAATATTACAGATGCATGAGATGTCAGATAAAACGTTTGGTCCCAAATGCTCACGTTTTTTAAATAAATGGAGAGCTTGGCAACACAAGCACACAGCTTTCAATGCATTTTATAGCCTCTCACACATTTTTTAAAAATGTCTTCATAGAGGGTCATCTAGCGTCACTAAATGCCTTGTCGTTAAGCACCACGCACTGAGGACAAAAAGTGGAGCTTCATGCAACAAACTACAGGTAAGATACATTTTGAATGTCATGGCCTAATATTTTTGTCTGCAAAAATATGACAGTCTCTGTAACAAGTAGTGTGATGTAATGTCAGGGTGTAAAGAGCCACTGAATACTTAAAAATCTGTGATGTTTTAAAACCTCAGAATGAACAAATCCCGCAGAAAGAAGGCTGAACTATGCTGAATTCATTTAGAAATGTTTAATCAACAATTTCATCACAGTGTGCTCGTGTTCACTTGTTGATTCAGTGATTCATTTATCTGTACAGATGTGACAAAGTCCACAACCCACAGAGAATCAGCTAAAACAACAATTATATATCACCACAAAAAAAAAAAAACACGTTCTCCTCCCCTGCAGGATTCAGAATATGCCTCCAAGGGCCTCAGTAAATTACAGTCGGCTCTAAAGTGACACGGTGTGTTGCCGCCTGTGCTTTTGGAGCTCAATTTCAAATGTGTAATGAGGAGTTTTATGTGCTGCATTTGTTCCCTGGTGCGTTCAGACTCCCTGGGACTCGGAGTGTGACGTGTGGTGGGATGACGTGATGAGGGACTCGCCTGAGGAGTGTGAACCCGAGTGGCTGGACGCTGAGGACTCGCTGTTTATCCTCTACACCAGCGGCTCCACCGGCAAACCCAAGGTGAGACGCCGGTTTATACCGAGTTTATAGTTTATAGTACACAAAGTAATTGAGGAAATGTGGAGAAAAAAAAACACAGCACTAATTTTCTGCTTGTAAATTCCCAGGAAAACCATATCTTTTAAACCACAGCATCTATTTTCCTCTCTGATAAGCCTGTGATTGTGTTAATTATGCTGGTTTTTACATAATCTGCTGTGAAATAGTGAGAATTGAGGGTTTTCTGATGCCGAGAGGCATAAATGGCATCACTAGAAAGCACAACAGCTGCAGTTGTGTTTTGTATTCTGTGGGACTCAGAGCATCAGATGGTCTGAAATTACCTCTCTGTCTTTGTCTCTCTCACACACACACACACCTGCACTCGCGTCTCCTCTGCCAGCATCGAGAGCCCATCTCATTTTTGTCTGCTGTCTTTGTGTTGGCCAATTATCCCCTCATTCACGTTTCTGTCCCCGTGCGTGGTACAGGGTGTTCTCCACACAGTCGCCGGGTATCTGCTCTACACGTCGCTGACCTTCAAATACGTTTTCGACTATCACCATGACGACGTGTACTGGTGCACCGCAGACATCGGCTGGATCACCGGCCACTCCTACATCACCTACGGCCCCCTTGCGAACGGCGCCACAAGCGTCCTGGTGAGTCTGACAGAGACTTTGCTCACTCTCAAGAATCCCCCCACTGCAGCCCCTCATAGCAGCACGGTGGTGTGTGTGTCACTCTGCTCAAATATGCATGTGTGTGTGTTTTTTCACCTAGTTTGAAGGTATTCCAGTCCACCCTCACGTGGGCC
Source organism: Amniataba percoides (assembly GCA_037176925.1). NCBI lineage: Eukaryota > Metazoa > Chordata > Actinopteri > Centrarchiformes > Terapontidae > Amniataba > Amniataba percoides. The sequence continues at coordinate 6,451,588 of JBAJHX010000062.1, forward strand.
GCTTCTGGGAGATCATCGAGAAATACAAGGTGACCAAGTTCTACACGGCTCCTACAGCCATCCGCCTGCTGATGAAGTACGGACGAGATACGCTGCAGAAGTAAGAGCCCGTGACCTCAGTGTGTCACAGAGTCCGACCTTTAAAACACAGCTTGACCTGACAGGGGGTCCACGTGTTTTTTTCCACCACAGGGTTTTTTCTACCTTTAATGTTGAAAGAATTCCTTCTTTCCTCTCATTTCTCAACCCCTCAGTGGTGAGGCGAAGAAAGCAAACTGTAAATTTAATATAGCTTGACTGTTATAAAAGATTTTTTTTTTAGTCTGTCAGCTCTCATCCAGCATCCAGGAAGCAAAAACAGTCTCAAGCTCATCTTGTAAGCTTCACGATGGAAGTAGAGGACATTACTTGTTGACTAACGGTGCAAAACTACAGCTGAGCATAAAAAACACTTTCCTAAAACACATAAACACATATTGATAAATATGGACCTGAAGCCAGTTTTAGCATCCAAAGTTGAAAAGTGGGAAATAAGACTCCAAGATGTCACTGAAGAAGTTCTTGTTCTGGCACATAATCATTAATAAAACCACAATTAGTTGTTTTTCCATCTCAGATTAAACTAAATCAGTGAGCTTTAGATGTGCTGGTGTGCCGATTTTGTTCCCTTTGAACAAAAGTCAAAGAAAAGCACCTGCAAGTATTTCCCAAAATACAAAACTATTGCTTTAATTTCAAACATCAGCGCCTAACATGTCAAATGTGATGACTGAATGTAAGATATCTAAGGGACATTTTCTCACTTGCCTCTGCCAGGTACGACCTCTCCAGCTTGAGGATCCTGGGTACCGTTGGCGAGCCGATCAACCCGGAGGCGTGGCAGTGGTACCACGAGGTCGTCGGTCAGGGCAGGTGTCCCGTGGTCGACACTTTCTGGCAGACAGAGACTGTAAGTGAACGCACACTTCAGAAAAAAACACACACTTAAACTGGTATTGAGTTGTTTTCAGAGTCCAGTTTGGAGGGTCAGAATTATTTACTTCACTGAATGTGCTGTTTTAAAGGTGCAGGAAACATGATTTAGAGCCATGTACCTTTACTTTCTTGTCATGTTACTGAAGATCAAGTATAACCAAATACATGATTTTTCTCATGGTATGGTATTGACATTCAAATTAAGTGCAAATAAAATCGACCACTGGAACAAAAAAGTCCAACACTTCACAGTGGGCCATTGTTCTCTGCTTGGACCTAGTTTTGTCTCTAACCAAATAGAGGCAAAAAGGCTTAAAATACTCCTATCTGAGTCAGGAGATAATGACATTTCAGTAAAAAAAAAAAGAAGTAGGATAAACTGAAGAAAATGGATGGATGGATGGATGGATGGATAAAGAAACGACAGAGGAGCAATTTCCGGCAAATTACAGCAATTTGTGACATTTCTGAGAGTTGCCGACCAGACAGCACATCTAACCAGCACACATTAAGCTTCAAATTCACATTCACTTTGAGCTTCCTCTCCTCTTTTTGTTTCTCCACAGGGAGGTCACGTTTTGACCCCTCTGCCTGCCGCCACGCCGCTGAAACCAGGCTCTGCTGTAAGTGACAACATCTCCTTCAACAGCATTTATAACACACCCACATCCCCTCCGGCGAGTCTCATCAATATGCTGAGAAACAGACCCATCAGTGTTTTTAACTGAACCGACGCATGGGCGAGATTTCATATAAATTTCATACTTGGCTTTTCCGCGTGCAGATTACGATCCAGGTTACGGTGCGAGAGAGCCGGCCACACAGGAAAAAAGTTATCTCACATTAAATCCGCATCTCATATTTCAGACCTTCCCTTTCTTCGGGGTAGAGCCCACGATCCTCAATGAACACGGGGAGGAGCTGGAAGGCGAGGCCGAGGGTTATCTCGTATGTTTTACGTTTTATTCCACTCAGCTTCGCTTTATTATAGTGTGTTTTATTTCATTGCATTGTCTCTATTCTTATTCAGTGTGATAAAGTTTTTCTGAATTGTATTAATCAGCGATTTTTCCATGTGTAGCGTTTTGTTTTAAGAAGACCCTGTGTAAATAAAGTCTATTGATATATGTAGTATTAACGGTAGGAATAGCAGCAGCAGTAATACGTCTCTGTGTTTTGCTGCAGGTATTCAGGAGGCCCTGGCCTGGAATAATGCGCTCTGTGTACAAAAACCACGAGCGCTTCGAGAACACCTACTTCAAGAAATTCCCGGGCTTTTATGTGACTGGTGATGGTGAGCAACAACAAAAAAAAAAAAACGCTTTACCTGCTGTCTCTCACAAAACGGGGAAATTCACCCTGCTGCCACACGGATTGAGTGTAAACACCAAAGAGCTTCTTGAAGCAGAGAGAGAAAAAAAGATGCTGTTGAAACTCTTTTAGGTGTTAGACAACTTGTTTCTTCCTCTCAGGCTGCAGGCGGGATAAAGACGGCTATTACTGGATCACAGGAAGAATAGACGACATGCTGAATGTGTCAGGTACCAAGAACCTCCAAAAATGTTCACTCTGTTATGTAATATTACAACATAACTTTAAAATGCCCTTCCTTTTACATCTTAAACATCTTTAATGTTAATGTTCTGTCACTTGATGACCTTGTACTCGCTGCCGCCTCCTCCCGCGTCTCTCAGGCCACCTGATGAGCACAGCGGAGGTGGAGGCGGCCCTGACGGAGCACCCGGCCGTGGCGGAGTCCGCCGTGGTGAGCCGCCCCCACAAGGTGAAGGGCGAGTGTCTCTACTGCTTCGTCACCCTCAAAGACAGCCGGGAGTTTAACCACACCCTGGTGGAGGAGCTCAGGAGACAGGGTGAGGCCTCCACACAGGGCCGAGAGTTTTTTCATGAATGTGATTTGTAGATTCAGAAGTACGTCATATCACATTTTCTTAATTGTTGAATGGTTATAAACAATAGCTGTTATATACTGTTACATATGATATCTATGGTACATTTATATGAATTTATTTATGTGAATTGAAAAAAATATGGTCCACAAAAAGACCTTTGAAGGAAAGCAAGTGAGTTTTTGTTTTCTTGACCAGGACATATGTATACATAAGTCCACAAAGTTATCTGAAGAAATGATCTGTAAACTCCACTCCAGCTTTTTTTTCAGCACTTCGCTGAGTCCTTCTCTGTGCTCGTTTGACAGTGAGAGAGAAAATCGGACCAATCGCCACGCCGGACTTCATTCAAAATGCTCCGGCGCTCCCAAAGACTCGCTCTGGTAACAGTTCGGCACCTCCTCAGGTCGACATCCTCGTCCTCTGCTCTCCTCCTCAGTAACACGTGTCTCCTCCTCCTCTCACTCTGCCCCGTTTAGGTAAGATCATGAGGCGAATCCTCCGGCAGATCGCCCGCAACGAGAAGGACCTGGGTGACCTTTCGACCTTGGCCGACCCCAAGGTGGTGGAGGAGCTGTTCAACCAGAGATATGAAGCTGCAGCCTGAGCAGACACCTCACCCTCTGTCTGTCTGTCTGTCTGTCTGTCTGTTTGTCTGTCTGTCTGTCTGTCTGTTTGTCTGTCTGTCTGTCTGTCTGTCTGTCTGTCTGTTTGTCTGTCTGTCTCTCCTCATGCTATGCAACGGTACAGACGCCTGTCACAAAGTGCTGGTTGTGGATCAGAGTGTTTGTGTGCACTCTTTGGGACTGAATGAAGGAGCTGGGATCAGGAAAATATGCCTCTGACATTGAGATGTGTAAAGTTGATGTTTTATACGGAGGAAAGAACAAAGAAGAATCTATTAAAAAAAGTCAACTCAAATGTCGCTGGTGCGTTCATGTGGATGGTCGATCTGTGCGAGCTCCACACAGAGAGACTATCTTTTATATTTTGTTCAAAGTCTTTTAGGTTTGTGTCTCATATCGCTGGAGGGAGAAATGAATCTTCTCTTTTTGAATCTTGAATAAGCTTTGCACAGATTTGTTTTTTTGACTGACGACTGATGTATATTTCTGACCTGTAATCCACTGATGTGACTTGAGAATAAAGTGTGTAGTCTGCGCGTCGCCTTTTGTCCTCCTTACCTCAAAGCGTGGCAGCTGATCGACGCCCCCGTGTGGCAGGAATCGCCCCCCGCAGCTGCTATCTGGTGGTTTACTGTAAAAGCCTCTTCTACTCTGCTGCCAAGGCTCTGCGCCTTTTGTCTTTTAATGATGCGCACACGTGGCTTTGATGATGTGAAGTGCAGCTGGGGAGCAGCGATTATGAAGGGGGGGAGGGAGAATGATTGAGGGATGCAGAGGAGAAGAAAAGAGAGGGCTGTTTTTTTATCTTAAGTGCAGTGGATTCTTTTGAAATTACAACGATCAGTAGACAGAGGAAAAAAAGGGAACAATAATGTGTTTTTTAAGGGATCAGATAGCAGCAGGTTGTTATGAAAGTAAGTCAGAGGGCCTGCTCTCTTATCTGTCTGTTAATGTCAGGAAACGTACAGTCTGTCCTTTGTTGTCTCCTCTACACACCACACCATGTCACATGCATGCAGTGATGTGTGAGTGTGTGTGTGAGTGTGTGTGTAGGTGGGGAGGACGAGGAGGAGAAGAAAAAAAAAAAAAGAGCCCAGAAACACAGCAATGGGCGATGTTACATCATCGCCCCCAGCAGCAGAGGAGTGGTTACCATGACAACCTGTTTCCTCCCCCTCCAACTTCTTCAGCTCCCCCAACCCCCCTTCTTCTTCTTCTTCTTCTTCTTCTTCTTCTTCCTGGACAAAGCTGCCTTTGCCTGCAGGTGTTTTTTTTAAACTGGACCAGGTGAAGGAGCAGCTCAGCTCCTAGTCTCTCTCTCTCTCACACACACACACACACACACACACACACACACACACACACACACACACACACACACACAAGTGTGTACGCAAATAAAGGTTTCAACATTTTCTGCATCTCTTGACCTTCTTTATGTCATTGGAAATTGGTTTCAGTGACATGATATCAATATTTATGAAAAAGTAGTCATGATAATGTCTCTGCCGTTTATAGAGAGATATCGATTCAACTTTAGGAGGGTGTGTTGTATAATTCTGTTTGAGTCGTAGTGCATTATGTGGAGAGGTGCAGTCTTTTATGAACATTTTTATCACCGCGTGTCAAATTCCACCTTCATATCAAGAGATACAGCGACACAAAAAGTTCCCCTCTGAATCTAAACTGTTGACCATCAGTCCACAAAAATTAAATGCAATCAGAATAACAACAATAAAGGAAGAAACATATGAGAAAAAAAGACCTCAGCTTCCTAGATGAGATACCAGCAAACATTCATTCAACATTTCCTCAATATGTGCACAACACTTGTGCAAAAGTCTTTAAAATATAAAGGACAAAGGAAGTGGTATCGAAATTGATTTTAAAAAATCAAGGAAAGAAATCAATAGAAACTGAATAATAGATAATACATGCGTGAAGAGCAAAACCAGCCATGATTGAACAAAATCTAAAGTGATATACTGCAGAACAAAATCGTAATTCAGCATCGCATCCAGTTCTCACAACTAAAAATGATTTTCCAAATGTGGAAGAAAATATGCATGAAAATCTTCAAACACAGGTAAGACTCCAAAGATAAAATCACAAACAGCAAGAACGATCAGGGATGAACCGAAACGTCTGAGCAACTGTTCTCTTGATAAAAAACACTCACCTGTGCAAAGTAAGTAATCACAGTACTCTCCTTTAGATTCATACCTGAGATAAATTAGATGGATGGATAAGACAGATTGATTCTAATGGTGCTGGAGTGGTTCATTAATAATTCATCGTGTGCCATAATGTCATCATCCGCTGCTGTTTGGGCTCTGATGTGCTGCTTGCTCGTCGATATCCGGCCGACTGTCACTTTGTCAGGACTGCCCTGTCAGCAGACAGCAGTCAGACTTTGTGAAATTCAATCTCTTTAATTCAGTTACAAACACCAAGCCGCCGTGTGTGTGTGTCAGCCGGATACCTGAGGCCGATATTTGATCATAAAAATGCAGAACAACGAGATCAGATGTCTGTGCTGTCCACCTTCGATATGACACACGTGATGTGGATGTTACAGTTCTAATATTTATCTGAGTTTAATCTGAAAGGATGTTAAAATGTCCATCGTGATTATTTTGATTTTTGTTCAGATTTTTCTCTTTTTCTCTTTTCTGCTTGGTAGTGGTCATAGAGTTTATCGACAGCACTGATTCTGATCATATCCCAACATTAAATTAATGGACTGTATAGAAATAAATGTGGTGGGGAGGAGGCACCAGACATTATGCCGTTTATCCATCTGTCCATCTATAGATAATGGATGGAAGGATTATCAGGATGTTATCAGAATTACAGAATCATCATGGTGTACTCCAATTTGAATCATTGCATGTTAACAGAAGACAAAGCTTCACATAGACACCAAATCGCAGAACTAAGTTCGAATCAGCGTTACTAAAATAATAAAAAAGATATCAAAACGAGTCAGGAGGTCTTTGATTTTTATCTATTAGGCTTTATATGACATGTTTACACATTTTCCCTTTCTTTCAAGGAAAAAACAAACCATGAAAATTGATGCTATGGATGAAGAAATGAAGTTGAATATTATGGTAATTGTACTGATATGACCAGTATTGACTTTTGTTAGCAGGTCAGAAAACTAAATCCACTTGTGCCTCTGATGCTAACATACCTCAGGGGGGCTGGGTTAATAACAAAAACTACAAAAATCAGTCCAGTGTGCAGCCTACAGATCCTGAGATAACACCATGACAGGCCATTTTAGCATAAAAATGTAAAATATTCTTTATAGTACACAAAAGTTTATAATGGAAAGTGGAGAGTGTTTGCAAACGCACTTTAAGATTTCAAACAGGCGTGTTTCTATCTTAGTCTGGGAGGAAAAAAGGGAGAGCATTATTGTGTGTGAAGCGTTGTAACTCCTCTCCAACCTTTCCTCAACCCCGTGCCGCTTGAGGATTTCGGCCCAGAATCCCTCCTCATTGTTTTTGATGTTGTATCACGCCGCCTCTCAGAGAGAGAGAGACTCAGATGTTGCAGGACCCGGAGGTTTCACCGCTTTACATCCCGGCCTGTGCAGAGGCAAAACCCCACTGAGAGCAGCACAAAGATGTGGGCTGTGTGTGTGTGAGAGACTGGGCACATCCAAAGCAAATTACACAGACAAAAGAAGAATCAAGGAGGCACCAAATGAATGGCGTCTTTTTGTTTTTGCTCCTCTAAAGAAAGACAGATGGTCTAACTGAACTTGGAGCCTGCTGGACATTTGTTATTTTGAAATGGTACTGTATGTTGAAGAGGATTTCAGACAAGCTGGTGGAGGTCAAGCACAGGTCAAAGATCAGCCAGAAAATTATTTTGAGTGTTTTAGTGTGTTTAACACTAAACTGAGGGCAAAAAATGTGGTACATGTCTTAGATATCTTGATATTTACGTTTGGGAATACCATTTGTGTTACTTGTGTTACACTTTTTAATTGAGTATATTTATTTGGCAGCTCTGGTCACCAGCTACTGTAGAGATTCAGATTTGACATTAAAATATAATTCAGCATCGAAGATCAGACGTGGTTGTGTCTGGTTGGGGCTTTTTATCACAATTAAGACGTCTGAGCTGGTAGCAGTTGTGCCAAATTTACATTTTCCCACCAACTTTACAAATCACGGTCTGTTTTCAGGAGAGAGCAAAACATTGCTCTTTTCATCTTTTCAGGGGGACTGCTGCATATGTTTAAAAACTTGTAAGAAGCCCTTTGTGGCTCCAGTGGGAGCTGTGCCAAGTGCCAAAAAAATGCCGCAAATGATGTCATTTGTGTCTACAGACTACAAGTTTCAAAGTGACTTATTATCACGACACACATGAGGAATGTAGCAGGTATTGACGAGGAATTCAAATATATGGGATAAAAAAAATCTCTGGTCCTGCTTTAATAATTTCGACTTTTATGTTTTTTTTTTTAAATGTTGATCGGGAGTGTGAATTTTCATGTTATAGGAGAGGGAAAAAAATCAAAGGAGCTGTCTTTTCTGATGTTTCTGTTCAAACACAAAGAGTTAAACATGTCCGAGGTTTCGCAAAAAGCAAAAAGGTCAAGAAAAGTTTGTACAGCTCCTTTCCTGCCTCACTGATCATCACACAGCTACTCACATTTGTCACATTTAGCCGACACAAAGCTGCAAACCACTGGATCATTACTTTTGATTCTTTAAAAGGATGCTGATTGATCATTGCTCTGCTTTCAAATGATTGGACTCTTTATTCCAGGCAATCAAACCTTTATCATAGAGATGTTCTCCTTTAAGTACATTTTACTGAAAACACTTTCAGTCAGGCAGACCTCTAACTGCAGGACAACGTGAATACCTCCTCTGCAACTTGTTCCCCAGCTCACATGATAAATCATGACTATATTCTGCCATGTTTCTCGTGTGTTTCGCTTGCTGGACGTATTGTTTCTGATGCCACGCCAGCCTGAGCGACAGTCCTGCTGGTTCAGTTCAGGGTTCAAACGGCCGTCACACTCTTCAGCACAAAGGAGCTGCCTGTTCGCTCGTACAATAGCGCATTTCTTGTGCAGCTAAATTCGCCCCCACCCCTTCAAAAAAAACTTGACACCCAGCCCCTGCCACGCTGTGTCCCCAGCTTGAACGCACAGTAGCTGCCACCGCTCTGGTCTGCAGGCCTCGACGGGAGCTTTTGGAAGAGAACAGGCTTTTTTTTTTGTCTTACATGAATAATGATGTAACAGAAAGTGAGGAGAAGTGAAGGGCCTCCAGGCAAAGCTCGCGCTCAATATGAATTCTCCTCAGGGCCAAACCTTTTGCCTGCGTCGAGCGCGGGGCTTTTTTGTATCGTTGGCATGACAACCTCTCAGCTAATGGCACAGCCAGGCCCATTGTGCCGCTCATTGTCTGTCTGAGGCCTTTGCACACAGCTGCAGGCATGTGCAATTTGGGCTCCAATTTTTGACAGATTGCACGCTGAACGGAGCGGCTTCGAGCCTCTGAAAGGTTAATTCTGTCAGCAGGACACATGGAGAACGAAGGCCGTTTAGTCAAATGTATGTCAGATTGTACATGCTGCTATTTGACTGACTGGAGAAAAGGTTACTTAATATTTAACACCTTTAAACAGTGAACAAAGATACTGATTTAGACACTGTTCAGAGATATTTTGGTGGTATTCTAGTTAAATTTTCTTGTTAATTATATCTTATGAAAAGGTGTACAAGTTGGTACCAGTGGTTTTTTAAAACGTTAGTAGACATTTATGAGGTTTAGGGTAATTGTTAGAGTTAATATGGATTAAGCTCTGAAAATCCATTGGATTGCTGTCTCATCATGTTTCCCACAGGAGTTGGTGGAGATGAAAACTGAGCTAAAAGAAGATAAATGTTCATCTTACATTCATCAGGTGGACACAAATGCGTTTCTAAATAAATGTGTGGTGTGTGAATAACTAACTGTTTGCTAACAACATCACCTTTAAATGTTTTATGTCAATGCTGCGTTCACAGCTGCTTTCCATTGTGAGACAAAAAACATTGCAGCTTTATGGTCACATTCGCTTCCGTCCTGCAATTATTTCCTCCACCTCTCTTTCACTTTACAAGTCACAAACCAGCTGACTTTATCTGGTTTACAGTGGTATGATCAAAAGTGAGATCTTGTTGTGATTTAACAGAAACAAACAGATCAAAATGAAATAACCACATCATGGTGCCAACCTGAGTTTCTGCTTTGTCAACGACAAGCAAACTACTTTTAAAATGCTTTTTTTTTTCTGAACAGAGCTCGGATCGATTGGTGTTCTCTAGTGTAAGATGGAGTGTTTGGTGTGTTGGTATTTTGCTCGGAAGTTTCATAATTACAAAATATTTGAACAAATATTTTGGTGTCTGAATCCGAACAAGACTTGATGGGACTTTTCTCAACTGCAGAATCACTTTTCTACTTTCTTCTTCTTTCAAACAAACCAGTCTATGTACAATAGACTCACATCTGTCTACCTTTGCATTGTTCTAGTCCCCACTGGACCTCCAGTGTTGAGACTGAACCGTCAGCTGAGTCCTCAGTCAGCAGCTGCAAAGTCCACAAATCGAGGCGAAAGAGGAAACGATAGGCTGTTCTCATCTGTTTAGTCAAACACCCAAAGATCTGGGAACACGAGGGGAAACTGCTGCAAACAATCTGACAGAGGCGACCCAGACAGCCGCCGCTGCATTATTCATAGCCAGAGAGCAAAACATCGCTCTTTTTATCTTTTTCAATCACAGTCAGACGTCAGGGCAAATATTCAAAAGCAGCTTCATTTAAAGAGCTGGTTGAAAGCCGCCGAAGGTTACACACTCACTGGTGAGCTCGGTATACTTCAAAAGCCCACCTGAGCCGTTTGTCAGCTGTGTTGTGGCTGCGAAAAAAGAGAAAACTAATTCATATTGATTATTCTGTTAGAGTTTTTCCTGCCATTGAAATTAGAACTTGCCTTTCCAGTTTTGATTTATTCACAGATCAGCATTTTGGGATTTCAGACCGTCTTCAAAACACTGAAGAAAATGACATCCAGTTAAAGTTTTTGCAGGTTTGAATCCATTTTAAAATGTGACTTTCATGTTTTTAGAAAACGACTTTGGAAAAGACAGTGTAATAAATTTTGGATCAGCGGTTATTTGTCACTGGCTGCTGTGACAAACATCCTGCAGCCTTTCTGATGCATCATTTGTTTTTCTTATCAGTTAATTGGATTAGTTTCAGGTGACTTTGTAAAGTAGTGTGAGATTTCAGAGCTGGGCAAAAACTGTGAGGGGATGTCCGGCATCAATCACAAACATAATCCAACTTTTAAGCCGCTGTGCAATATTGAACTGCACTCTGATGCATTTTCAATCCAGAGATGAGATGAAAAATGAAGAGCAGGTGATGATATAACACATCAACCAGCACTTGTTGTTAAATTTCAAAAACCTCGCAGAGAGCAGCCAAACTGCAGCCTAAAATAATAAAGCTGATGGCGTCTGATCAGATTTAGAAACACATACAGAAGATGGCGCCGAGTTTATGTACATTTCACATTTGTGAGCATTTCTAAGTGACACGAGCAGACGAGAGTGACAGAAACTGGTCAGAAAGGCTGAAACGTCACAGAAGAAGGTCGGGCAGGCTGAAGGTTTTATACACCGGGGAGCTGATGAGAACAGGTGTGGAGGAGACACCCATCCAGCACACCTGTTCCCAATCCCCTCATGAGACAGTGATGAGGGATGGCACACACACACACACACACACACACACACACACACACACACACACACACACACACATTAAGATCTACTGATAGGGACAGAATTTCAGGAGGGTGTCAAAAAGGTGACACCATGACATGTTGTGTGAGTAAAGTTAAAGTACCTTACAGATAAACTGTAGAAACAAGGGTGAAAACAGAGGATAAAATATACAAACATGAAAGCAGATGTAAATGAGAAGCAACACATCAGAAAATGTCATTTGTTGTTGCTTATAGAACATTTGTGGGTATTAAAATTTAAGTTTTAAGTCGTCAGATTTGTGTGATTCAAAGATTCACATTTTAAACAATCATAAAATAAGAGACACTTCAGGAAATAGTCTGTATTTTTCTTATTATGAACTCATCCCATGAAAAGACCAAACCCCAAAATAAACTGAGCCTCAATGACGAGCAAAGTACCATCTGTGTGTCCAAAGCCTGATACATCTTATTCCTCCGTGCCAGTGAGCTCCATTGTCGTCCAAAAGCTGCTGAAGACACATCAATGAGCCACGCTGCTCCTTCATTACCATAAACACACACACTGCGGTTCATTCTGAGTCAATCCCACATTCACCATCCTGCTGCTGGAAATACTCACCAGAGCACCAAACACACTATTTATTCCTGTTTGACTGATGTTTTCTTAAAAAAAACACACAGTCACCAGCTGTTTCAGGAAACCACTGAGCCTTTTAAAGATAGAAGAAGAAAAGATTTACGTCTTCAGTAGAAACACAGACGAACACATAACAAAGGTCAACAGAGGCGAAATGGCCGATTCATTGTTTTGATCTTTTTGAAAATACAGAAAAATGCCAATTTGATCTTTTAAACCGACGAAAACCAACAAGAGACGCAGAATGACCACAAAACACAGGAGTCATTTTAAAAAGATAAACACTTTAAGCTCCCTGCGAGGCCTCCTGCGGGCTGTTTCCACACCTCGGAGGCTGAGAGCTAAAAAGCTTTCGCACCAAAGGTTTTAGTTCGTAAAAAGCAGCAGAGGCTTGCTGGTAATGAGCTGAGTGCCGCCTACAGAAGCTTTACTTTCTGAAAATGTCACACATTAAATTTAAAGTGGACTCGTCCTCCTGCAGGGTCTCTACTGTATTTACTTCTATCTCACACAGGTCGCACCCTCCTGCAGCTGACATGGGGCATTAAAGCAGAGTCCGGTGTTTCGAGAGTGTGTGTGTGTGTGCAGGGACTTCAGGGTGGTGTAAATTATTCAGCGGTGGTGGGTTTCTCTCAGGGCAGATGGAAGTGAAAGCAGAGCGTCTTCTTCTCCTCCTCTCCGCTGACCCGCTCAGTGCCATCAGCAGCTCCCGGCGTGCAGCTGGGCCGCATTAATTATTCATCGTTCTAACTCTGTGAAAGGTATACGGAGGCCTTCAGCTCTCTCCCTGCCTCTCCCCTCCTTATCGCTCGCCTCCTTCCTTCAATCAGCCGCTCTCCCTCAGAGCCAATAAAAGCTGCGAGCTCTCGGCTGAAAAGCGAACGTTTTAAATTTACAGATTTAATTCTGTATTTTGCGCTCAGATGTTGAAAAGCTGAAAATGAGCAGAGTAAAACTCGATATCCAGGTTATCTGTCTCTGATAGCTGACAGCGACACCACACTCAGGAGGCTGCTGCACCTTAAACACACACGTTTCATACTTTTCCTTTTTATTCAAGGATTTAGACATATATTTTTATCTATTTCCAGTCAGCTGTGGGGATATAACCAAGTACATTTACTCAAGTACTGTATGTAATACCTAATATTTTTGGATTAATATCATATAAATATAGATTATATTATTGCTGTATTAATGTGTATGATTAGATCTTATTGCTGTACATTTCAGCCACTTTTCAGGTTACTTTTTAGGTGGTTACAGCAATGAATGTCTCTGTTTTTAGCTTTATGATTATACATTTTCTAGATAATCCAAGGGAGATTTAAATAGTTTATTTAGTCTAAGAAAAGGGAAACGTTTCCCAACTAATTTAGGAACACTTTGTCTGTCACTTTATCCGCAGTGACAGATGGAGGTTCAAGGTTTTCACTGGATGTATGCAGGCGTAGAAGTATAAATAAATAAAATAAATAAATAAATAATAATGCATAAGATGGCTGAATTAATTTATCTGCTTCAGTTTCAGGGTCCTGATTTTGTCCATGACAGCTCACTGTGACACTTGAATGAATGCATCATAAATGTGATATCATACACAGTTTTAAAGGCATAAAAATAATCACACAGAGCACATTTATTCATCATCACAGCTAAGCGCATGCTAAGAAATAGCAGAAATCTGATTTCTATTAGCGGTCGGTATCTTGCGTGACAAGCTGAGTAACATGAGTAAGGTGGCACATGTATGACCATGATGCAAGAGGATTTGACTTCTGGGAGGACACAATCTTCTCTATGTGTGTGTGTGTGTGTCTGTCCCCCCTGACCCACTGTAATCCTGTGGTCTGCAACTGTAATCCACACACACACACACAGTTTTAGGATCAGTCTCTGAGCACAAACTCAGGTCTAATGAAAGAGCGAATAATCTATCATGAGCTGTATGTAACGTTTATCGTGGAGAGAGACAGAAAGGAGACACGACCAGCAGAGGGGGAGGTCTTGTAAATACACATTCATGTTTATTACCATTTATTATTTACATAAGACTATAGATCGTTAGACTTCTTGACATAGACTTTTCATTTAAAACATTCATTTTTTTTTTCACAATCCCTTTTTCCCATCAAAAGAAAAAGTAGTTCATATCCAATAGTAACAACTGTACAAAGACAGCCTGGTAGGTACAATAATTTACTTAAAAATTCTTCTTATTTAAGTCAATGCAAATCATGTGACAAACAACAAAAACAACAGCTCAAGAGTTCCCATCACGACAATTTTTTTTTTTTTCCCCACAGCGGAGCCGAGTGATCACAAATGACTAGAGCTCGTATGTACATGCACTAAAGTGCTAGTGTTCAAAAGGCATGCAAATATTTGACTGATATTTGTACAACTGCCTTCCAAATATGCATAAGGTTATTCAGTTTGTCGTCACCCATCTTCTACACATCTACGGAGCCAAACATTCGTCCCGACGTAAAAATAAATACGTACAAGAAATGACATCATGTGTCTCCGCTTCAGACCCGATGAAGCGGAGGTTGTTTTTTTTTGTTTGTTTGTTTGTTTGCTTGTGTTGTCTTTCCTCTTTGTCGAAACTGAACAGAGGAGGAGAGCTCTGAAAAGGTAGGCAACACAAAAACGAAGGTATGCGCTCGCTGAAAGGTCGCCTGAACGTGACCCGATGCAACGAAACAGACATTTTATGTAGAAAAACAGAAGAGTGTAAACTGATGAGAGAAGAACGGTGTAAACTTCATACAAATGCAACAGCTGACCTACAGTTTTCACCTGAAAAAAGGTTCAGAATCGTGACTAAAATATACAAATATGTATTAAATACATATATACACACATGTGGGGTGATGAGTAACTCAAGTGTGTGCAGGCACCTCTTATGGAAATGCAGTTTTTTGTCCTTTTTTTGATGATATTACAGTACATCCAGGTGCTTCTGTAAAGAAGTTCTGGTTCCTCGATGGTCAGCTGGTGCTACTGGGTGGATCGCAACCCCCCACCTCCCCCCTTCAGGCTCCATCTATTGGGAGTCTCTAGATTTTGGGGGGCTGGTGGGGGGGGGCTCTGAGGTACTGGGTCTTTTTAGGCTGAGGTGGAGGAGGGTGAGAGGAGGTAGACGGCGGACTCACGCTGGCTCCTCGCCCTCCAGGATGGTCTTGCGGTGTCCCAGCGGCGGGAAGGTGAACCTCCTCTTCGAGCCCTCGCTCCACTTGGGGGAGGAGGAGGGGGAGCGGGCGGCCCAGCGCGACGGGGGTCGGCGGTTGGCCGGGCGGGCCGGTCTCAGGAAGCAGGAGTCCAGGGGCGGAGCAACCGGAGAGCGAGGCAGGTCCTGCCAATGACAAGGAGCTGTCAGAGAAAAAGGGGGAGGGGAGCAAAGAGCTGCCCGCGACTGCTCAGCACCAAAAGAAACAGGAAGCGATTCAAAATGAGAAACATAAATGAAAGAAAGTGAGAGATGAGTGAGAGGAAGGCAAATATAAAAGAAATGTGTCAAAAAGAAGAATAACTTTTATTTTTCAGGCCATCATATGATACTGTTTGTTATCTGATCTTTCTTCAGGCATCATTTTAAACTAGCGGGGACAATTTATCAGGTTCATCTGTACAATCTACAGACAGGTGACAAATTAAAGGAAAAACCTGACTGACTCCGACAGTGACGGGACCAGGTGCCTCTGTAACGCTGCATTTTAGAGGAGTCACTGCAAATCAAGCCTAAGTTTTCCTCATTACCTTTATCCAGTGATGAAACATTTCAATCTTGATGTGAATCGTACGCTATGACCTTCACAGTCACCAGATCTCACCTATGGGAGATTTTAGAGCAACGTGTCTCCGCCATCATCATCAAAACACTCAATGAGAGAATATCTTTTGGAAAAATGGTGTTCATCCCTGCAGGAGAGTTTAGAGACTTAGAAAAGGAGAACTGAAACTGTTCTAGCAGCATGTTGTGACCAATAAGACACTTTCTTTTAGTTTGTCACCTGTCTGTAATCCTGCAGCTGATCCTGATGATCTAAAAAGCTCCAGAGACAACTGAGTAGAGATTTCTTTATCAGCTGCTGAAGGTGTGAACTTCTAGACCAGATTACAGTCATTTGGATTGATAATGATTTTAGACATCTAGGTTGCATGCACAACCACCCTCAGATCTCACACCTGCTGCAAGATTCAATATGAAACCTAGATTTCTAAAAAACTTTCACCTTCCAGACTCATTCAGCCCAGTTTGATCATATTTCTTGTATTTAAAGTTACATCTTTAAACCCTCAAATCGTCAAATAAAAACAAACTCGTATGTAAATGAGGGAGAAAAGATGAAAAAAACAGATGAGGTGCTGACAGCTCATACGAAGGCATGATGAGCAACGAAAGAAACAAACCCCCAAAAGTTTAACAAAACCAACTTAAAGCTGAAGTGAAATGAACCAATGAAGGCCACAGCCTCACAGTCACCTAACAGGAACTTACCATCTGCTCAGGTAAGCACCGGGTCAGATAGACGGGCGCAAGCGTGCAAATAATAAACACACAAAACAGTCTTTTAGGGTCGCCTGGTTACTGCTGACACGCACATTTACCTCAACAAGTGTTCCCAAACTTTCACGGGACATCATTTGCTGACCCCCACACCTTCAGTCACTCACAGATTAGAGGACACCTGAAGATTTGCCCCAAAATCAGAACATAAAAATCCCTTTTTAGAAAGTCCCACATGTTTAAAAGATCGAAATCTTGTGGGACGCAAATAAAACAACTTCAACAAGCTTTTTGTTTGTGTAACCTGAACAAAAAATTCTGACCTTTCAGAAACCAATCATTATATCTGACTCATCCTGACGAAAAAATGTGAGAAAATCTGCCAAAGTCCCTTGAATTGCACCAAAATCTAAATCACATAATTTTGTCTGAAACACCAAACTCCACAGTCATACGACCATCTTGAGTCTGGTCGTAAAAATGCAAC
>JBAJHX010000062.1:6468623-6479285 GCA_037176925.1 Amniataba percoides
AACAGCTGAATCGACACTCCTGCCACATTCAGGTGCCTGATGACACACAAGCAACTTCTGTGATGTTAAAGGACGCTGCCGGAGTCAAGCGAACGAGGAGACCGACCTGCAAAACGCCCAAACACAGATGTCGTGTGCTCACATCTATTTATGTTGACATCGTGCAGTCGTAATGTCACGATGGCTGAGGTGTATAACACAGAATAATGCACACGCAGGAGTTTGTAAATCTGCTTCAACGCTGTGTTTGCATATTCTGCTATATCTGCTCTACAGATGAATGGAGAAAAAAGACTTTGTGCATCTGTCCCATGGATGACATAGAAAAAGTGAGGGAAAGAGGGCGATGAGGAGAGAAAAAAAGTGGCCTGTTGGCGAGTATTTTTCCCCTTCAGAATGATGTCAGAGCGTGATTGGGTGAACGATCACACCGGGACATCACACCACTGGCCTGATTTATAAATAGCCCATCTCCAGGCGTTAGATTTCGACTGAAGGGTGGCGGGACATCGAGCCCGCGAAGCAACAATCTAGTTCTGCTAAAAATACACAGCGGTGAGGCTGCAGCAGTGGCGTGAGAGGATGAACTGAGGGAAGAAATGGATGAAAAAGACAAATCCACCAGAGAGCGACGCGTCACACAACCTGCAGGCGGGGAAACAACAAGTCTCAGAGACGGGTGGGCGGCGTCTCCATCAATAAATCATTTGTTTGTGAGTACACTGATGGATCGTGTGCACACCGAAAATACAGACAGGTTGTTTTTTTTAATGGGCGGCTTGTGGGTTAATACAAGATTTCCTATGTGAATCTAATCAATCAGATCACACAGAGCCACAGATCATGCACCAGTGATGTGTACAGGAAGTCAGTGGACAGGTGTGGCTACTGAAAAACAGCAACGTGAACAACTTCAACCCTGACTTCTCAGAAAATGCTTCGACCTTAAAGGAGAAATCCACCTTAAAACACTCAAAGACACTGCTAAAACAGATAATGCCACTGTAATCATCATTTAGTTTTTGCTTTAGAGGCAAAATTTCAGTGCATTTATTTTCTAAAATATCAATAATTATGTCATTTAAAATAATGTCATTGCATGTATGTTTCCTTTTATCTTTTATTATATCATTACTGTCCAATATAATCAATTAATTTATATGTATTCTGTTATTGCTGTTGTTTCTGCTCTTAACACTGTTTTGTCAAATTGGGAGTTCAAGATCAAGTTTGGTGAATTTTTTTTCTGGAGTGGCCACAATCCAATAACAGTTACCAATAAAACAGCAATAAATTCAATATAGAAAAAGCAGAACAAGATATTTATTCACTAAAAACTCCAAAGCTGTTTAAACTACACATCTGAATACACTTTCCTTCAGAGCACTGGTTTGTGTGTGTCCTCAGAAATTAAGGCTGCGGGTCCATTAAATGCCAATTAAGCCCAAAAATTGTTCGGGAAAGTAAATCAGGATGTGAAGTGAAATAAAGAATAAAGAAAACTGAATTTTAGCACTCGTCACAAAAATGGACAGCCTGATAGCATCCTGTCTAACAGCGTAGGAGCATCTGAGGGTGGATTTTCCCTTTAAGCATGCAAAACGGACCAGAGTAACCAGTTAATATCCACCAGGCATCAAACACAACCCCGACAGGTGACAGAGTACAGAAAGTGATGAGTGTTAGCAGCTCTCTTCTTCAGTTAGTCTTTGGAGGACTTGTTAGTGTGAGAGGAAATGTCTGGGAGGGGGTGGGACTGTAAGAGGGAAGAAAACACTGTGTGGACAAAAAGGGTGAAAACATCACAGTCCATCCAGTTGAACACATGGTGACACAAAGAGGAGGACCTGGTAGAAACACATTGTTAGAATAATCCAGAAAAAGCCGTACAGGGTCCCAAAAGACAAGAACCAACCTGCGCTGAGGAATGTGTGTTTTTTTTTTGGTTTTTTTTTTGTGGTGTCATGTTTACTGGTTCATGCTTTGGTGTGAAATTGACCAAACTTGGACGTGACCAGTAATCAAGACACAATCTGATGACCCTTTGAGTCACATGAACTGAGTCTGTGAGTTTTCTTTAAAGGACCATACCGGCGCTTTGGCAGGATTCATCCCATTAATGGAAAATAATACATATTTTACATTACTAGCACACTGGTTTGATTTCTTTTCTGTGCGGTATGACAATCAAGTTGCTGAAACTGCTTCAAGTGAATACTCCTTAACAGTCAGCGTTATTGTATATATTATACTGCATCTTTAATGTAAACTTTTTTACCTTTAATATTGCTGTTGTTTGCTTTTTTTGATTACTTTTCTCAAGCAAGTTTCCTAAAGTTGATTTTCATACCGTGCAGGCGGAAAATTTGATCGCAATCTAATAATCTAAAAATGTATGATATGGTATTTGGAAAACAGTAGATGTGATTTATGGTTAATGGACTAAAACATGCAAAAACACCATTATAGTCCTTTAAAATAAAACAGATGATCTAGACCAAAGAAACCGAGCATGCGTGCATTAACACGAAGAAACAGATGGATGGCCGTCGCACAACTTTTGACACCACGCCGACGGCTTCACACACTGTCACTCTGCTGTCCTGTGAAGCATGCATTTAATGAAGAGGGTGAGGAGGGGGAGGTCTGCAGGGCGTGAGGTGAGAGGTCCGTGTGGCCGGTGAAACCCACCGCCAAAAGGTCGTAGAAGGAGGAGGAGGAGGAGGAAGAGGAACTTACATCACGGAGACAAGCAGAGTTAGAGTCCCCAAGGAGTTGTTAGTATGACAGTGTGGTTCTGGATCAGAGCACAGCGGACAGGGAGGAGGAGGGAGAGATAGAGCCCAGAGAGGGAGGAGAGAGGGGGAGGAGGAAGAGGGAAGATAGAGCGGGAAATGTTAATCGGTAAAATCGGGCACAGAGGAAGAGGAGATACATGATAAGTCTGGCATATCAAAGCTAAAGAGGTTTGACCAGGAGAAATAAAACGTCTGATTTCAGTCTGCAGGCCACACAGAAAGCAGTAAACACACACCCATTCACTTTAGACCTGGAGAAAACACAAGGGGGGGGTTTAGGGACTTGATGGTATGACCGGACATTCAATATGAACGGCTACAAATAAAGTCGGGTTGGTTGATGTGACAAAATACACCAAAAGGCAATAAAGTCTGTCCACCAGGAGAGATTTTCCAACACTGGTCCTACTCATGTTGGTAATTCTTTAAGCTGACTTAATATTAAATTATACGTACCATGGATTGCAAACAACGATTGGTCCGTATCCACACACTGATGTTTTCATTTGTTTAGTTAGTGGAAATTTTAGATGGTTTGAATGTGGATCTTTGTTGATGATACTTTCCTGTGTATGTGTGATGCACACACAGATACTCTGCACATCAATCTATATTACTCTGTTAACATATGGAGAGCTTAAGTATCGTGTTATTGTGTTATTTTGTTCTGTTCAAGCTGTCATTCACAGAAGTCACAGCATCACTCAGTCGGTCCATAAACTCACATTACAGACTAATCTCACTCTCAGTGAACAGCAGCTGGTGAAGCATTGATATTAGTGGACATATTTATCATTTATGGGATTATGTTGCTGACTGTTCATGTCATGGTCTCATATATTCTGTTTGCGATTGGTACATTGTTTGAATGTGCAGCTTTAAAACAGAATGACCTATTTCTCTGATGTTTTAATCCGTCTATGGAGAGCCAAATATGAGGCGTGCCAGTGCATACAGTCTGCATTTTTCTTTCTGTTTCATCATTTAAACATGACCAGAAAAATGGTTTTCTGTCTGTTATTTATTTTTCCCACAGGTCAGATGAATGGGTGGTGAAAACGGCCCGACCGACGTGTCCGAGCGCTGAATTCATCGAGTCCAATCTGCGCTTTTCTTGGTTTTACTTTGGTGTGGAGAAGATCAAATCGCTTCAAAAACTGAAGTTGAACATTTAATTGGAGAGTGCAAATAATGAGGAATTACGTAACTTTGCAAGTACGATCCCACTTAGATCATAACTGTGAGATCATTATGTTCACTTCTCCCAGTGATCAGACACATACATCAGGTTTCGGTCGGGCCTCTGTGATAGTTAAAGCACAGAAATAAAAGCCACACTACAAGAAAGTCACTACAGTGAAGAAGAAAGTACAGAGGAAGAAGAAACCTTAGAGAGTGTCTACATACAGCAGTGAAAGAAAGCTCAGTATTATTGAAGAGGGTCAAATATTTTGACATTACCATTTCATCAGTCAGTGCTTTCGATCTGAGAAAAAAGCATTAACATTTTAGTGATATTGTAACGTAATCGATTAGCTTTTTCTCTGATTAACCACAGATGCCTTAAGGTTTGTCTTCAACCATTACAAGGAAAATCCCAGGCAAAGTCATGAATATCACTGCGTCATAAAACATGGGCCCCAGATCAAATGAATGATGAAGCGATGAATCCAGTGCGTCTGCATATTTACCTCCATACATCCAGACTGTCCTCTGTCTGAGTCGGCCTGCCTGCTGCTGTCTCTGCTGTGGCCACTCTGTCCTCCGGCCTGCAGCCTCCTCTCCTCTCTACAGTTCTGCTCCTGCAGCTTCTTATTAAGGATGCGGGCTGTGTTTTCAGCCAGCGTGTAGCCCGGCGGGGCCGACAGGTCCTGCCGTATGGTCACCACCTCGGGGTTTTTGTCCCCCTGCGTCTCCACAATCAGCTGCACGGGGCTGGGCGAGCGCCCGCGAGCAGTCCGCAAGCACTCCTGTGCGTTCCTTGGCTCCTCGGAGGTGGGGGGAGGGGTGGGGCGAGAGCGACTGGGGGACTTGTTGAACTTCTGCATGGCGTCATAGACCACGGGGGTGTGGTCGATGATGTTGAAGAGGCTGGAGAGGCCGTCGTTAATGGTGGTATGGACGGGGCTGTCACGGGTGGTGGTGGAGCGGGCCCACGCTGACTCGTTGTTGCCCTTCTGCGGTGTAGTGGGGGTGGGAGCGCGGCTCACGTTGGGTAGCTCAGCCTTGTTGGATGTGGACAGTTTGCGCTGAAGTTTGGGGGAACCGTACTTTGGCGAGCAGCAGGGTCGCTCAAACTTGCTCTGGACAACAGGCGAGTACTGCACCTTCCTCAGGCTGCGTGACGGGGAAGATATGGGCGTGCCACCGCCTTTCGGGGTGAGGCAGCGGTGGGGGCTGCTGGTCAGGTTCCTCAACAGGTCCGTCTGTAGACCCACACTGATGGTCTGGGTGGTCTGAGTGCCTCGCGTGGTGAATCCGTTGGTCTGGCAGGCGGAGTCCCGGACAGCGGGCCCCGGTGGAGAGCGGATGGCGTTTCTCACAGAGATGGCCACCTCCTTCATGTCGTCACTCAAGTTTCTGGAGAGCTGAAGCTCCAGAGACGAGGTGTAGCCCACCGTGGGGCAGATAGGAGACTGGTTTGAAGGAGTCCTCAGCCCCCCACCCTCCAGAAGCCCACATGGCCACCTCCCACTGCCGAACACCTCGTCTGGCCCACCGGCTCCCACCACAGCCTCTCCCCCACCCCTGGCTTTGGTCCCTTTGGCGTACAGGAAGTCCGGATCTTGGGCAGTAGGGCGCTCAGCTACCCCAGATCTAGTGGGGCTGTGGAGCAAGTGGACCCCACAGTGCTCCACCCCCACCCCGGCCGCCCCTGCTCCGTTGCCCCTCAGCGGGGACTTGTGGCAGTGCTCTGGGCTGCTCAGGGTGCTGGTGGTCAGGGTGGCGCTGGTGGTGAGGAACCAGGAGGCCGGCTGGAATGGATCGAGAACGGGCTCCCCTCCCCGGGCCTCGGGGGGTTTGTCTGTCCAAACTTCCCGAGAAGGACCCGGGCCGGGGGCGGATGATGGGAAGTCCCAGCCCTTATTGTTGAACTCCTCAATGTACTTGAGGTCGTCCGGGGACAGAGGCGGGGTGACGTCGTCTTGGCCCTGATCGCCGTGGCGTGTCTTGTCAGGGAGGAACGGCGAGCTGTCCATTAACCGCTGGAAGTCGCTCATGGAGCACACGGACTTGGCTCTGGACAACACACACACACACAGAGGTCATTAACATCAACTTTAGCTGGGACACTGAAACCAAATATCTCAACCCAATCATGATCTCATTTCCTTTGTATTCCCCATGCAGAAAAAAAAAGTTTTTTTGTTTGTTTTTTTTTTAAAGCTACTTTATGCTTTCAAATGGTCTGAATTATTTAACAGCATAGTGAGTTGGATCACTTCTTCGCCACTAGAGAAACTTTCACAGAGAAGTCACCCGGGACTCACTGTCACTTCGAGTAACAGTTAATAGAATCAACAGCTGATCTCCGCAGGGATCGATGTGTATGTATGAGCCACGAAAGTGCAGCAGGAGGCCGAATAATCCGCAGCCAGTGAGACCAGTTGTTGGTGATATATTTACTGTTGACATCTATGAAAATGCATCAGCTTTTAAAGAATAAAACACTCTTTGAACTCAGTTTGTGTTTGAAGCTTTTTCACGAGGTTACCTGAGCAGACTCCCGCCGCCCATCTCCTCCTCTGGATACTCGGGGTCACCTTCTCCCTCCGAAATCTCATTTAGAGCCTGAAATACAGCAGATACAGCAGTTAGATCACGTGAGAAAAGGTTTCAGTGTGGCGTGATTTATAGACAGCAGCTTCTGGAAAGACATGGTGGTGATGTATTTTTAAATAAGTGACTGACTATAATCCAAGAACAGGGAATGAAACAACAGCTAAAACAAAATAAAAAAATAAGGTGGCTCATTTTAGCCCTACAGTTTAGAGAGGTAGCAAATGAATGTACAAATTGATAAATATACATTTTTAGCATACAGACACTGAATAATTCATTTAAAGGACTTGTGCCCCAGTTTTTAATGTATTTTCTAATATAACTCTTTAAAGTCAGCTTCAAACAAATGTCTTAACCTCCGGATTAGTTACTCTATTTTATTTTGGTAAAGCAGGTGCAATAAAGTGTAATGAAAATAAAATGAGAACAAATTAACCAGTACACATACACAGTTGTGAATGGAGATACTCCTCTCAGCTAGAATTAAAAACAATAGTCTGTTCCAAAGATGCATTGGATTAATTTTTATTACGGAGAAGAGTCTTCCAGCTGAGCACCTAATAACTGGTTTTGTCCATAGTAGTGTCTGGATACTTTTTTTGGAGTCCTTCAGTGACAATACTTAGTTATGCTGAGATGAAAGAAGAGAGAATAACACACTGTGAGTTCAGTTTGGTTCAAACTTTAAACACAAGACACGAGTGTCAGGATGAATTAGGGTTAATAACACAATATCTTTGTATTACTGTGTTTGACCTTTCTGCTTTAGTGATTTGAACTACGGCTGTCATTGATGTAAATGTTATCACTTATTAACTAATCATTAAAAACGGCCAACAAGCAATACTTCCAAGAGCCCGAGGTGATGTAAACTGTTCTTTATATCTGCCCAATAGTCCAAACCTCAAACATCTTAAATTTGAAGGTTTTGCTTTTTTTTTGTTAAACAAGACTAAGAGTCTACAGACATGCTGCACAGTAGTGCTCTGAGGTAAATGCTAAAATCAGCATGCCGACATTACCACAGTGATAATGGTGCGATTCAAATGTTTGGTATAAGTGTAATGTTCACCATGTTCACCATCTTAGATTAGACTGCAAACACCCGTCTAAGAAAAGAGAAACTCAACGTGTGTGTTGTGTTAACAGCTCTGCCTCCTCCCTCCTGAAGCACCACGTTACTCAGTCTGGACTTTTACTGACACGACGTTACCTCCTTCATGCAGGGGAACTTCTTCTCACTGTCCAGTCTGGAGGGTGGCGGGACCTCCAGGCCACTGAGGGGGTCCAGAGACAGCGCATCCAGGAACAGGTTCTCCGTTGGGCCTTTGAGCCTCATGGCAGCTCCCTGCTCCTCCAGCATGGCCTCAGAGTCCGAGTGGGAGCGCGTGGGGAGGGGAGGGGCCGGCGTGGAGGCGCACGGGGAGCGAGGAGAGCGAGGAGAGCGAGGTGACCGGGGGGCGTTGCAGGGACTGTCCTGAGGGGAAAATACGCCTCTGTGGCCGGAGCTGCCATCTTTGATGTCTATGCCCTCCCCCCGCCGGCTGTTCAGCTCCCTCTGCAACTGCACAAAGAACGACAAATAAATGTGAGGGGATCTGTAAAAAAAAGTCTTCTTCCTCGCAGTATTAAGACACTGTTGTTAGGTGAGTTTTGAAATATTAAAAAAGGTTTTAATGTCTGAATCTCAAGATGTTTTGAGACTGGAAAAGGTTTTATTTTATATTGGTCATATTCATTTCAAATGTGATGTTTGTAGGAACCACTGATACTCCAGTGGAAATGACAATAAGGAGATGCTGCCCAGTATAATGGTCTAATAATGGTGTAATTTATTAGTCTAATTCTTTAAAACTTGCAAAACCCTTACTATATAAATGTGAAAGCTTATAAACCTTTCACATTTACAATATGTTCTTGTTCATATTACGTAGCACAGGCGTCACATATGAACACCTTGTTGTCTTTTAAGATAAGAAACTCTTCGACTGTGAGTCACTAACTAATCCACCTGCAACGTTCGGGGTTTAAGTGATTTACTTCGGGCTCCAGGTTAAAGGAGAACAGCCGCATCACTCATTCACGTTCACGCTGAAAGTCTGAGCAGCCCAGATGGCGACCTGCGCTTTATCGTTTGCTGCAGCATCGCTGAATAATGCATCTGCGCTTCCTGCTCGGTGTCTCCGTTCAGCAGGCGCATCAGCACTTTTCTGAGCTGGTAAAAGTGAGCAGTGTGCAGAGTGTGTTCCTGTTGTTATTATTCCAGTTCCTGCTTTATATGTTAATACTCTCACTCTCACAGCGGGCGCATGTTTCTACCCCCTGTCCCCGAACATCTCTCTCTCACACACACACACACACACGAGGTGAGACGCTGCAGTTCGTTTAATTAAATCTCACAGAGGACATCAATTATTCAGGAAACCTCAGTATTGTTATAAAGTACCAAACAACACAGAAAATAACCACCTCGGGGGGTTTTGTCACTGATCCTCTCTCGTATCTGCTCGAAAAAACACCCACATACATTCCTTAACAAGGCTTCATATCTTTCAGATGTGGTGTTTTTTTCCTCTGTAAAGTTTGTGCAGTTCATCTTAAAGTGGTTTTATGTACTTCAACTGCAGATTCGTTTTATGATCCATTATGCTGTTGATTATTCCTCTATTTTGATTTTATGTGAAAACTGTGAGAAAAAAAGCCCATTATCAAGTTCTAGAAGTCTTTAAATTATTTGCTTTGTCTAATTAACCTCCCAAAAGATTTATATTTCTTATGCTACTGAAAAAAAAGCAGCAAATCCAGTTGAAAAGTGATTATATTCTGTATGTCTTACCAAGCAAAAAAGTCAAACACTTGCTGGTTTCAGCTTCCAAAATGTGACGATTTACTTTTTTTCTGTTGGATGTGAGGGTAGAATGAATATTTCTTACTGTTAATCAGACATAATGAGTACAAGTTGTCGTCTGAGAAACAGGGATGGCCATCGTTTGAATTATCTCCTGATATTTTACAAACTAAACTGATTCATTTATGTACCATTGACAGATTATTTGTAATTGAAATAAATGTTAGTTGTAGCTCTGTGCAGATAATCGCATTCCCTTTCTCCACCTCTTCATCTTTTACCCCTCCTCTCACCCCTGCCTGTCCCTCCTCTTTTTTATCTCCCCCTCCGCCTCCTCCCTTCCTCTCACCCTCTCCATCTTGCGGTGGAGCTCCCTCATGCTGCCGTCCCACTCCTGCCGCTCCCGGTCGAAGCGCTCCAGCAGTTCGGCCCTCTCGCGGCCCCACCTCTTCTCTCCGTGCTGCAGCTTCCAGCGCAGGTCCAGGGAGGTGCTGTGGCTCTCGGCGAGCAGACGGCGGTGCTCCTCGCGCTCCTGCTTCAGGGCCCACTCTGGGTCTCTGGGCGGCTCCCCTTCACCTCCCTGAGCTTCGCCGCGCACGCTGCATTGCACCTGCTCCTCCAACTGGTCAAAGAGCAAAGACACAGCGGTGTTGGGTTGATTAGACGTATGAAGTCATTATTATGGTGTTCAGATTATATTTGCAAAGACGTAACCTGTGACTAGAAAAGAGATGCTGCTGTTGGATGTTTTTACTGTTTTTTTCCCCTTTTCTTTCAGTTCATCCCTTTTGCTGTTGTTGAGGTATAATTCCCAAAACTTATCTGCGAAATGCCGCGGGCACATAAGAAAATTCATTTTTTTGGGTGAACCTTTAATCTGAAGGTACAAAAATGTTCAAAAGACGACAGTTCGCAAAATGCCCACAACAACAACACAACACATTCTTGCAGACGATAAAAAAGAGACTCTCACAAAATTGCTTTGATCTGTTTGTGCTGCCTCCACCTCTGGATCAATATGTTTTTTAAAGTAGCAAGATGCATCATTTCAGAAAGTTTTGTAAAACCTCAAACAGTCGAGATATCGCACACGACATACGGACGAACAAGCTTTTGCTTTTTTGAACTTTACTTTTTCTTTTTTCTTTTTTCCTTTTCTTTAAAACCGATCTTTTGGTCTTTGAGTTTAATCGAAAAAGAAAACAATGATGGAAAATACCTGAAAACAGAAGG
>JBAJHX010000062.1:6479385-6502499 GCA_037176925.1 Amniataba percoides
TCTTTAAAACCGATCTTTTGGTCTTTGAGTTTAATCGAAAAAGAAAACAATGATGGAAAATACCTGAAAACAGAAGGGAGGTGCTTTCACAGCTACGAAGTTATAAATTAGCGTCAAAGCACAAACTGTGTAGCTTGTTATGTGTAGCCTTCCCATGACACCAAATTAACATTAATTTATGAATACGGTACTGATGAGATGGCTCACTGGGCCTGTTTATTTAGAAAAACAGCCTAAACAAACATATAGAGCACAAGCGGAAATGCCACAGCTGCATTCTTAAAAATCGCTTGTTCATCTCAGTGAGAGCAGACCGGGTTCAACCAGCATCATCCGTCTTTAAATATTAAAATGAACGTGTGGCGTTTAAGGCCTTTAAATGTGCAGATCTGTCGCTCAAACTGGACTTCCTGGATTGTATTTCACTGTCAACACCCCCCCACCAAAACAGAAACAGACCCCTGCATTGGTTTCAGTCTGAATTCACACAGAAACAAACTGATTCTGATAAGTTGTCACAAAGTGCTGACACAGAGCTTAAACTCGAGTGAGTCCTGCCCTCCAAAATTTATATTTCAAACCACTCGTTGGAGGAAGGGGGGTGGGGGGGTGCGGTTGGACTGAGGATACAGATGTACGGCGGAAATCTTCAAAGCTGCACAGCGACAGAGTAAAGTCACTCTGGAAGCTTCTCTTGTCCGGGCAGAGGAGAGCTTTGTAATCTTCAGACGGGCTTTCATCCCCCCCCCAAACATAATGGTACAAACCGGAGTCTGCGGCGCCGGAGCCGTGTGAAGAGCGAGTCAAGGCCGCCTTCAAACGTCGGCTTACATAACTCCCATTCACAAATGTTAGTCTTGTAAACTTTTATACTGGGGTTTTAAAACTGTCTGTATCCTGGGGAGGGTAACATGCACAGTAATAGCCGCTGTCTGATGTAAGATTTAAGACATTATAAATATAGACAGTTATTTAGGAGGCTTTGCCAGTGACCAAACCGGAGTATGACACACGAGCCGTCCTGAACCACGATATTAATATCTGGTAACAGTGACTCAAAAATCTTTACTTATATCCACACTGAAGTACACAGGTGGGGATAATTTTCAATCCTGCTCTGCTCTGCTGGGCTGTGTAATAATCTTGAATAGAAAAAAAAATAACAGCAGGTTAGGGGCATATTTCTGAAGTCTTAATCAGAACGAAGCACAGCGGAGCAGGAAAAGGACTTGACGCGGCGTTATCAGAGGAAACTTAAGTAAATGAGTTCTCGTCGAGGCCCCCAGCGACCTCTGCTCTGTGGTAGGATGTGAGCCATATAAGAGCCGCACAGATTAAGAGCACGGGAGTTAAAAAGATAATCTTCCTCCCTCTAACTCAAACTGCTTAATTGGCTCCCAAAAGCTGCAGTTTCCTTTTTATCAGATAAAACGGAGAGAAGAGAGGCTGCGGGTTTCAAACGTAATCTTCCAACACAGTGGTCAAGAGAACAACATATTCAATATCCTCAAATTGATTGTGAGCTTTGTCTCCCTCCCCCCCCCGCTCATCACGCTGTCGGGTTTTGATCGTGCTCTGCCACTCTGAAGGAGAGAAAATCTTGAGTTTAGATCAGACGTTCATCCGTACCGCAAACCACGTTCTTCAAAACAGCGAGGATTCAGCGTCTCTCTGTGTCATGTTCCCCTACGAAAGCTGTTCCCTTCGCTGCAAACTCATTTTTTCTTCTGCCACGAAACTGAAATGCAGTCTACCCAGCATATGTCAGGGTTAATTGAGGTGTCAGGATACGGATATTGTCTGGTCATGATGTCCACTGCCAATAAATTAAGGTTGGTTCTGTTGACAACTGCATAGAAATATGTTTTTAAATCTAAAGCCAGTCTGTATGCTTTCCTACTTTGGCGCCCTATGAAAGGGGAATATTAAAAAAAAAAAGATCACGACAGATGGCAATGTACACTGCTAACACTCCTGTAACAGTGATATAAATGGGCTGAAAGCAACACATACCTGCTCCGATTTTTTCACTGGGACTGGCTAATTTTTCTGACAGATGACGTTGTAACATGAAAGAGTTTGTTATTCGGCCATTTACCTTGCAGCAGTTGCAACCGAGGATCACCAGCATGGGAACGCCAGAAATCCTGTCTCATTATATTACTAAATTTCTTTGCAGCGTTTTGGCATCTGTTGAGTGTTCAAACTCATAAATTTGGTATTTGGAAAGATATTTCTTCATCTCAGCCCCTTTCAGCCTTCATGTTTTCACATCAGTTGAGATGATCACAGTCTGTTCCTAATCTACAAAGTATTTACACCCCAGTTAGGTATATAAATGAGCGCTTTAAAAGCTGTTTTGAGTTTTGTAAGAAATGCTTCGAGGCACATCGAACCATTAAGCAAAAAGCTGAATTAATTAGTTTGCACAGTGACAGAATATATCCATTACTAAGTGCCAAGCAAGAGATTCATCATTTTCTTTGTTGTTTTACTGGAACCCGTCCTTCCTATTTTAATTTAATTGTTGAGTGGTGATTATAAATTGGATTCTGCACATTTGTTTGTCACTTGTGATAGGAATTAAGACACAACTTCTATTCATTTCATTGCCGAGCTTTCGTGAAATTAAGAGACTGATTGGCACAGAGGGGGGGGGGGGGGCGGGTCAGCCGAAGTGACAGGTGAGAGAATATAAAGATTTGTTGTCCTGGACTTGTTACCGGTTTGCCCTGAGAGGGATTTCATGCGTGGGAAAGTCAACATGTTTACTGTCGCCTTGCTGGTTACTGAATGCACCGCTAATTTTCCACACCAGATTGTGTCCTGTCCCTTTAAGGTGGGTGCTGAGACGCCATCTGTACCTGGTCGACCTGGCACTTCATCTCTGCCCACTTGACCTCCCAGGCGGCTTTGTCATTGGCGTAGGACTGCTGCAGCTGGCATCGCCGCGTCTCCTCCTCCTGCAGCTCCTCTCGAAACTCCTCCAGCAGCGTCCGCAGGGCCTGCAGCACTTGTCGATTCTCGCCAAACTGCACGGAGGGAATCCAGACCAGACAATCAACAAAAACACAAAACTTCCAAAAAAGGTGAAACTCAAGACACACATGCACACGGCCATTTTTTCCCCCTTATCATGGTAGACATGTTTCTTGTTCTTTATCTGAGCCTGTGTCCTTTGTTTCTCTTTAAATCAGTCTGTAAGTGCTTTATAAACCAATTTACTTGAATTCCTCCATCCTGTTCCCCATCTGTCTTCAGGTCTTGTTTTTTTAAAAAATCTTTATATTTCCCATCAATCCCTTTCTTCCTTTACCGCCGTTAAAGAACTGCATTATGCACACATAGATGTCTGTAAATATAAAGTTGCACTCAAAATCCTACTAACTAATCAACTGAGATCAAGTTAAATTCCCACTGGAAGCTTTTAATAGTGCAGTAATTAAAGCTGCAACAAAAACCTGTTAGTTAACTACGATGCTGATTTATTTTAGTCTAATTATGATGCACGGGGTGTGAGAAAGTTTAGACAGTCACATTTAATATCTGCATTTGGGTTTATAATGGCTTCAGGCGAGGAGAGCAGCATGTGATTCGTGAAGTGTCTGCTCAGAGAGGTGTTTAGAGGCTTCAGCTTCTTGGCAGGAAGCAGTGAAGCAAAGGGAAGTGTGTGAGTAAAACATCACCTCGAGGTATCACCACGGCGTCACCGACTCTGCTGAGAACACGATATGAGCTCAGGTGCCAAAAAGGCCAGTGCACTTCAGTACAGAAGAAGCAGAGCCAGGAGAAAAAAAAGTGGTACTCTATTTTTGTGATTGTAGATTCAAGCTGAATAGACTTTAGGCTCATTGTTCTCCTGTTGTGTATCTAAAGATGCATCATATGAGCAGAAGAAAAACATTTTTCATTCAGTGAATTCCCTGATTAAATATTTGAAGATAAGAAAAGCCAGATATCTGCAGTTTAGCTTGAGAGTTAGTTAGTTCCCTTTGGAGTTTTCCTGGTTGATCTCCTGCTGTGTGTACTATTTCAGACCTAACAAACATGTTGAATGCTTTTTCATCCTCTTCATAAATCATTTGCAAAGCCGTTTTGAGATTATGTTTTGAGGCATTTAGCCTTCATTTGACAATATAAAACAGAGAGGAGATCAGTACAACTGTTTTTTATATCCTTATACCAGGTAGAAATCCATCCCTTATGTTTTGGACCATTTTCAGAGCAGAGGTCAGCATGATGCAGTAAGATGCAGTAAAATTAGTATTTTTAATAATTCATGTGCACATCTTTTGATCTGGGAGGAAACTAGAGCACAGGGAGGAAACCCACAGTGTGTTAGCTCAATCAGATCCAAACTCAGGATGCTCTTGCAGGGAGGTGACAGAGCTAACCAGAGAAATTCAATCATAGAAAGATATTTCAAGCTGATTTGAGAACTGTTATGTAAATTTACAGTCCTTGTTAACAGTCCTTGTCTTACATATATTAAAATATACCAAGTAGAGTTTCCTACACTAAGTGTGATGAAAGGCCAGAACCTCTGTGGGAACAATCTCATCATCTCATCTACAGTATTTACAGTATTTATTTACACGTAAGCACTCCAACAGTATCTGACGTTGGCAGTACCGGGGGGATGAATGAATCAGGATTTCTCCCTCACCAAGCTGCCAAACTGCTGAATTCAAATCCAAGTCTTCAGTAAAAACTTTCAATGACCTCTTTACGGCTTAACATACTATTATCTCGCTCTGGCTGCAAGAATTATCGCTCTGCTCCGCCGTAGTAGCCACGTGTGCTAATGCTTACTAAAGCAAGTCTGCATTTCTGCTCTCATGCATAAAGCTTAATATAGTCTACTGGGCGCGCTTGTTAAAACAGGAGTAGAGCAACAATGTCAGATCACTTCACAAACCATTTTTATGATGTTGTGGAAAAATCAAAACACAAGACCAAGTAGAGCACTTAGGCCTGCTTAATAATGCATCCAACCCAAAATGCCTATGTACTTTCTTTACTTTTACAGAGGGGCAAAGTTGTGACAGGCGAACTGAAAGCAGATCTCAACACACGCCATGTCCGGTAAAACGTCCTCCTCCGAATCATCCGGCAGCCTGAAGAACACAGCTCCTTTTGTCTGCTTCGCATGTAAACTGAGAGTCCTTGTTTTTGTTTGAAGAGTAAGCCCAAAACTGGGTGTACTCAAAATAATTACTGCCTCCAACGGGTTATCTAGGCCAAAATTCTCATTTGCATAGGATGCCAAACAGCTCTAATGAACGGCTGCCAAACATTCATTTGAACGCAATTAAAATGAATGAGAGAAATAATACAAGGCTTCGATGAATGTCCATCCAAACTCTCTCTGTGCACCAATTTACTGAGAAAATATAAGTTCCTTCCAGTTCATTCCCCTGCACTGCAACTTTACTCTTACATTCATCACTGTGCATGCGTGTGTATGTAACTGTGCATCTTACTGGCTGATACTGTTACTGTGTGTGTTTCTCTTGTATCATAGATCGATATCTACAGTACATTTAAGCTTTGTGTTTTATATATTTTTGTATAGTATAGAGGGGCTACAGCTGCACTAAATTGTGCAATCCTGTTTTGAAAAGTAGTAATTAAGCTTGTTAACTACCACTTCAAAATTCTTCAACTGAGTCTGATGCTTTTACTATTTTTTGAAGACTCGTCAAAACATCACAGGTCTGGGATGTCTGAAACTCTGTAAATGACGTGTCTGCTCCATCAAACATATGTAGATATAAACAAATGTGAAAATCTTTAAATGGATATTTCTGAATAAATAGCAATCCTCACATGGAGCAGGCTGAACTATAAATTGATGAGTTTGGGAAACTACTGGTGTAATTTTAATTCAGACATGATGGCTGCCAGATGCTTTCATCAGACAGCAATATAAAACAAAGATCACATTGTTTCCAAAGCACAATAAAACTTCAATTGTTTAACAGATCAGTGTAATAAAAATAATGAGTTGGTTTCAAGCTAGGTGTGTGCACATCTTTCAAAATAAATGAAACCCTCGTATCTCGGCTGTGTTTTGTTACTCATCAGACTGTAGGCTTAATCAGAGTTTATCTACCTGAAGGATTCTGGTTCACAAAAAAAATCTATTTCTGCAGTCCTCAGCTGTTTTTTCATCTAATTTCATCACTATAACATTCAGCTAAACCCAGAGGAGGAGAGGTGGTTACCTGTCTTTGATGCTGCAGGTGTCGATCAGGTGATGGCAGAGGGATGATGGGTGTGGTGTCGGGGACGTCACCCGGAGTTCGCGGTAAACACAGTCTGTCGTCTCGATCCGACTCGCCCTCCGCCTGCTCCATTATCACTCCCAGCTCTGGGACGCCCTCCAACTTCTCAAACTGGAAGAGACGACGCATCCATGAAAAACCTGTGTTTTAATTCATGCACTGTTTTGCTTTTCTGCCAGTTTTTCTGTTTCAGGCTCCCTGTCGCTGCGCTTTTCCCATCATGCAAAAGAAAGGAGACCCAGCAGTTAAATTTTGGGGCATGAATTGTTTTATTTTTTGTAACTGAATAAGCTCCATAAGGAGATACTGTTATTCACACCTATTTGACAAGGTGAGGTTCTGCAGAAAAAGAAATTATGAGAAAAGTCTGCAGGAAGATTCACTGTCCTTCCTAAACCTAAATCACTTAACTGTAACATACTTAATCAAACTGTACATAACATATATATATAACTTACATAATAAAGATGAAGTATAATACAGTGCCTATTGCAGTAGTATGTACTGTATATTTGGTGGTTTGATGCCCTTTTTTATTTGAACTTTAATGTAAACTAATGGTTGGATTTTTGCTATTACTTTTTTACTATTAGTTCCGCATACAAAGAGAAAAAGACAGTGAAGCGCTCTCTAGACCATCCTTTACAAATAAAGGTTGAATTAATGAGCATAACCTTGTTCTTGGCAGCATTTCCATTTTCTTGTGTGTGCGTTCTTTTATGTTTTTGGATCTCCTCTGTCATCGTATTTAATATCAGGCCATTATGTTAATTCCTCCATCAAAGTCAGCAGAATTACAGACAGTGTGCAGAAAAGTTTCTAAACCCCTATCCTACTAATGTGCCATCCAGGGGGAAGGACAGAGGAGGAACTGAAAGACTCGAGGGGCAAATGAGAGCCCAGTTGTTGAATGTCACAATATACGAGCCAATGAGGCCCATGATTTGCTGTCATATTCAGTCTAACCTCAAGTAGGAAAAAAAAACTCTATGAGAGCATCCATTACACAGATGGCTGTGAACCATCTGTTTTATAACATATTTTCCTCTCTCGTAGCGATTGTGGGCTTTAGAAATCCACTGACTTGAGAAAATGCTCTGTAAGGATTCAATGTCATGTGGATGTGGTTTAACATTCAGCAAAGTACACGTGGGCTCATTACTGCTGCAACATCTGAAGGCGCACATGACAAGATACTGCCTGACTACTCTGATCAGTCAGGACAGAATCAAGAGAAAATGAATGTATTACTTAGTAATATAAAAAAATAAATCATGAAATATCTCACAACAAAGCAGCGAGGTGAGCTGATGACACGAAATTTGCTGGAGCTGGGTGGACGATGTAAGCAATGACACCCGCACACGGCTCAGAAAAGATCAGTAATTACAGGAAGTCAAACTCCATCAGCAGAAATTTGGAGGAAAAAGACTTTACAGTCACGGCCAAACTGTGATCTCCGGGGGGGAGAGCTATGAATGCTTAACATTCACAAAAACGCCAAACAAAACGAATCGCAGAACACGAATCTAACAAATTAAGAGTTTAATCAACCAGGAGCACGAGAAGATAACAAGAAAGAGTGAAGCATCGACCGCCGAATCAACACGCTGAACAACAAATGGAGTCGCTCATCCATCCGGGGAACCAATTAACCAGAATATCAATCAATCCTGAGGAAGAACCTGCATCCTGGTGGGAAGAACAGCCTCAAAGTGACATCGGACTGACAGTAATTCAGGATGAGTCTGCTGCTATTTTCACCAACTCATTCCTAAAGATCGACCCAAATCCCAACCTGATTCGCTTTGTGACAACCGTGAATTTTATCAGACCCCCGACTCACCTCCGGGTGAACCGTCTCCTCTCCGGAGTCGTCCTTGCGGCCGAGCCTCCAGTGCATGAGGATCCACCTGAGCTTCATGTAGAAGATGATGCTGTTGCGTCTGAAGAGGCGGACCTCCTGCTGCAGCATGGCTCTCTCCTGAGTCCACGGCACCTCGTGGCTGAGTCCCTGCAGCTCCAGACCTCCACGCTGGGCCTCCAGACGCAAACGCTCATCTTCCTGCTGCAGAAGACACCAATCGATTCGTAAAGTCGATAGAGTGAGAAGATGAGAAGAAGTTTCTGAAGGTAAGTCAAATGTGACTAATATACTGTCATTGTTCATGTCGTCAATGTTTGAGCAGGTTTATTCATTTGAGAGGAACTTTACCTGAAATGTTTCATGTATGTGTCATCATTTAAAAATAATTATATCTCATTATAATCTGGTCCATGACTATTTCTCAAAGCCCAAATTAAGGTATTCATATAGCTTTTTTGGTCCAACCTGTTGTACAAAACCCAAACATATTTAGTGGGAAAATATTTACATGTTGCAAGCAAGAACCGGAGAATTTTTGGCATTTTCGTTTTAAAAAAATAATGAAAATCTTCATCTTCATCTTCATTAAAAGCATAATTTTGTAGGAACACATGTGGTGCTGACCACATATTTAGGTGAATGAAGTTGTGGCATGTTGCAGTTGCTCTGAAAACAGCCTAGCACTAACTAACCCACTAACTGTGGGTTTCAGATGTTGACACTCAAAACTTTCTTCCCTCTCCAGTGGTGACACTTAATTAAAATTATGTTCAAACCTCAGCAAAGATAGCAGAGCAAGTGAAGTGTGATACCGGGGTTCTTATGTTCATAATGGAGAGGCATTCGAACATGGCGTGACTGTGTGCGTCGTTGTACCTGAGGCAGAGAAACGACAGGTTCCCGTTCCTCCGTCGCAGCTCTCAGCCTTCGTTCGTGATCCAGACGAAACTGGATGTCAGAAGCAGGCGTGTCCCGGAGCTGAACCCACAACAGCACAGCACACAGTCACTACCAACACTTCGGATAAACCACTTCACATACTGATGACTCTCTATCGCCCTGTGTGTTTCTCTGTAAAGCTGTATTTGATGGGCAAACAAACTCACAAGGACTTGAGCATGAGATAATTACACTTATTTTATCTCTTCTTATTTGTTCTCTTCTGTCTCCAAATTCACTGAGCAGGACTTAAAAACCTCAGATGAGATTGACTTTCGCACAAGTGGAAATGAATTATAACTTCTTCTGCAACTTCTCAAGAAATTTGATCTTATGTTGTACATTATTTTTGTCATTCAGAAAAATCAAACAAACTCTTGCAGAAATAGCTCAGACAGTTTGGGAAATATGCTTATTGACTCATTCAGTTCAATGAAAAGGCCGACAGCGCTCCCGTTAGCGTAGCTTAGCATAGAGACTGGAAACAGATGGAAACAGCTAGCCTGGCTCTGTCCAACGGTAAAAAAAATTATCCTCCTACCAGCACCTTTAAAACTTAAGTGTGAAAATGACTTCCTGGAGTTTTCACATCACTGTGAGGTTGCTGGGCAACCAGCGGAGACTCCAGGAAGTCACTGCTGTCAGCAGAAAAATAATCAAGCACATAAACTCTTCAAAATTACAACTTATTTTTTTCATTTTCATATTTGTACAGATTACAGCAAAGCAATTAAACTAGATGTGTTCATTAGTGAGCTTCAGAGGTGCTGGGAGGAAGATCTTCTCTTTTTGTATTGAGCTAAGCTGTTTCATGCTAAGATAGCTTTTTATGCTGAGCTAAGCTAACTGGTTTCACATTTACTGTACAGATATCAGAGTGGTATAAATCTCCTCTGACTCCTGGCAAGGAAGCGAACATTTCCCAAAATTCTGAACTCTTATTGGCTACGTGATTTTTAATGATCTCACTGTGATGGGTAATATGATAATGTTACCTGAAAATACCTGAGCTGCATGCCGCTGACAAAACAGCTTCATCTAAATAATTTCTTTCTGACTACAGGTGAAGAAATGTTCATAGGGGAATGAGATGCTTATGTTTATGGTTTTGGATGTAATGGTTCTTCCTCGACTCGTTTACATCCCTGTCTGTCCTTGTGCAAACACTGAAAGTGCAGACTCTGACAATTTGGAAATTGCAGCGGTCTATAATGCGATTTCTCTCTGCAAACGCCGTGTGCGGGCGTTCACTGCAGCCTCCAACAGTAAGTTGAGCCGTTCAGTGTGTACTGACCCTGGATCACCTCCCTGTCAGCCCAATGTCAAATGCAAATCACACAGGCCTAAAGTGCAGCGCTAATCCTGCCATATCCAAGCTGCTTTCCCATTCATTCATTTCACCTCACAGATTACACTGCGGCAGAGAGCACAGGGACACAAAGACATCCACACGAATGTGCTATAACTGTAACTGTAATAGTAATGTGTCACATCGCCACTGCCAGTGCTCTGCATTACATAACAGCGGGCAGTTTCTCTATGAGCACAAGCATGAGGCAGCGATTATGAATCACAGAGTCCTGCGATTACACAGCCGGTTTATTAAACAGCCGAGTCACTGAAGGATTTAACAGATCTGAGCTGATGTGTGCTGCAGAGACGTTACCGCTTGCCCTCTTTGATTGTGCTTTTTGATTTTCTCCGTGTGCGTGTATGAACTGCGCTGTGACACTTTTAACATGCGTCTGATGTGCTGACTCGAGTCGTGACGGCGCAGCCAGTGATGAATTGGTGCCAGAGGACATCGCTACAGAGTGCCCTGTGTGCAGACTTGGTGCATACAAGTCTTAATATAGTGCAGCTGTGCATGGCCGCTGTCTCACTTTGTTTCAGAGGGCAACAAACTGTCTACCAGCAGATTTTTTTTTTATAGCTCAACATGCAATCAACAAATTGGGTGCCATAAATGAGCTCACATTTCAGAACTCCTCTTAACACAAAATGTCCAGGGGCACATGGTACAACTTTATAAAGCAATAAGAAAATGTTGAACTAAAAGAGTCAAATCAAAACAAAGAGAAAATAAAGATCAGTGGCTGTAGGAGTGGAAATTTAGTGTGAAAGTAGAGCGAGTGGATGAAGTGAAATCGTGTTCAGCATCAAAAAGTGACCGTGGCTGGAGTTTCACTAGACATGCTGGACTGAGGGGCCTTCTGCTCATAAAAAAAAACCCTGTGAAAATTTGATCCTGTTATTCTAAATTAAGCTGTATTTAAGATGCATTCGCCTCCGAAACGCTAAGAAACAATTCAGAATTGACTTTCGATGGATAAATATGGAAGTACAGCAGATACACTTTTTTTAAGATCGTATTTGGAGATCGTTTTCTTTTGTTCCTTTCATTTTGTCTTTCTTTTCAGTTAATAACATTTATAGTCAAACTACTCATAATTGACCTGTACCTGTAAAGAATTGCAAAAAAACAAACCCCAGAAGTGCCCAAAACATTTTCTTTTTCAATATAATTATACATAGTTTGACCATTGTGATCATTTTCAAGACTATACTTGTCTATATGTCTCTTATTTTGACTATGAAAAATGTTAAATTTGAACTAAATTGAAGATGACATGGCTTTGGAGCATCGACCTGCCCTGCCGAGCTGTTTCACAAAAGCTGCAGTGGGAGAAAAAGGACTAATCGCTCTTCAGAGAAGAAACCAAACCAGATTTGTCTTGGAATCAATTTAAACGATTATAAAATAGAGTCCAGGTCGACAGAAGGCCCGTGTGGGGCTCGTGGTGGAGCCAGTGTCAACTCAGTCCCACAGGTGGAAGGGAGATGGAGGAGGGAGGAGGCACTGACCTCTGCTCTTAAAGCCAGGGGCCTGTGGTACCTAGTGAGTCCCGTGGCTCCCCTGCTCTGGGCCTGGCCCCCACCCTGGCTCTGGCTCTGGGGCTCCACGCCTCGCTCCTGTCCTAGACGCCACTCCAGCTCATCCCTCTGACCGGACTGTGAGTGACGTGGGGTGGGGAAGGGGAAGGGAAGGAAGGGAGGGGGGGTGAGGACGGTGGGTGTAAAGGGGTTAGGGGGATGGGTGCAGGATACAGGGGTGCAGGTAGTGGTGGTGGTGGTGGTGGCGGTGGTTCGGGGGAGATGTGTGAGGTGGATTGTGGACAAAACAGACAGAAGACAACAAACGGGGTGAGGGGACGAGGAAAGAAAGCGGGCGTGGGGAAGGGACAAACAAAAATAAAAAAAGAGAAAATGGGTAAAGAATATAAGCAGAGGTGGGGGGAAATTAACTAACAGACTACACGGTGTGGAGAAGAACAAACGGACTAGAGTACGAAGAAAAGCGCAAAGAGAAAGACCAACTTAAAGATGACGGCGTATGAGAGAGATGAGAAGAGAACGAGAATGAGGATGAACAAAATCATGGGCTGAAACATCTGGCAGGAACACAAAGAGGAACAAAGAGAGGGAGTCGGGGGGGAAAAGAATGCAAAACACTTGTTATGAAGCGCATGCAATGAGGGATACATGAGTCCAAACCAACAGCTGAGAGATACCACGGCAAACTGCAGAGCGAGAGCTAGCACGCTAAAGGTTTTCAACACATGCCGGTGCACAGCCGAGTGTGTTGGAGAAGCAGTCAGCTAAGGAAAGTTGCGTACGATGCACATTTGTTTTGTTTTTTTCCCCAGACATTACAGCATTTAAAATACACTGGAGGCATTTTAGGCTTCAGTCGGGCTTTAAAGGCAGCGCCGTGTTAGTTGCCCTCTTTTGTAGCAATGCCCACGTTTTATTTTTGTAAGTGAGGACTCATCAGCTAGCAGGGACTTTACGTTGCTGTGCTAAATACAATTTCAATCCCCTGTAATTACGACCCAGCATCTCAAAAAACTGGAAACCATTATCTTGTATTTGCAACATTTTCATCTAGTCTTTTACCTGAAGGTCTGAGGATTGAATTGCTAGTATAATAATAAAATGATGAAAACTAGCGTTTGACAGACTGATGAGTATGTGAGTTTTGTTAAAATCAGATGTTAAGTCATATCTATCATATACAGATGTCCTAAACACTTTATGAGATAATTACAAAAAAATACACGTATATGTTGGACTTTGTGCACAAGACTCTTTGGTACCTCCATGATCAGTATCTTGTAATTATAAGATGCTTTTGTGGATTCGTTATTATGGGAAAATGACAAAATACATAAGTCATAATTGCACTATTTATACTTTAATCTCATAATTATGCTGTAAAAATCTCATAATTACAAGATCTGAATTTTACTTGATGGTCTGGGTACTGAAATGTCATTAAAGCATCTACATGTGATCCTTTGTTTTGTCAGATGCATCTTATAATTACGAGATAGGAAAGTCATACTTAAAAACACTTCACAAGGTAAAGATAAGATTAAAATCTTAGAGTTACAGATCTCTTTACTCTAAAGTAAACATATTTTAGGACTCTGGAGTAATAACTGTGAGAACACATTTCTTTTGTTTTTTTACTTGACTGCACTTCGAATCAGATCTTAATTTACAAAATCTATCATATTTACACTCGCTCTCTCTCTCTCTCTCTTTGCTGCTGCAGTGATATTTTTTTTCTAACACATTTCAAACAGCCTTGATAATCTTCCACAACTCTCAATGGATGGAGGCCTTATTGCTTTGTGCAGGTGTGAGTTGTTAGTACAGTGGTTAGCTTTGACTAATCCACCCAGCTTCACCCAGACTAACCAGCAAGTCCTACAGGCAGAGGAGCAAAGCAGAAAACAAAAAGTCATTGGATAGAAT
Source organism: Amniataba percoides (assembly GCA_037176925.1). NCBI lineage: Eukaryota > Metazoa > Chordata > Actinopteri > Centrarchiformes > Terapontidae > Amniataba > Amniataba percoides. The sequence goes on from JBAJHX010000062.1 coordinate 6,493,300, forward strand.
GAGTATGGAGGCAGCTTCAGTCTATTATCTCTACAAAGCAGATTGGGTTCTTGCGGTGAGAAATGTTTGAGGAGCTGTTTGTTTTATTCCACACGACAGTCGGGCTGATTAGAAAAGACATCCAAGATGTCCGCCTGATCATGCAGCACAGAGATAATGAACCTGCTTTGGAAGAGTAAACAGCATGTTGACATGTTGACTGAGCTGCAGGAAAAACAGGAACAGAAAGCGGGATGCCAGCCAGCGAGGTTCTTCCACAGGCAACTCACACAACGCCATGCAACTCTGGCTGAGACTCCTTTTTTTTATTGAACAGAGGTTATTTTAGACAGTGCACACATTTTTATGGTTTGTCTCCTTGGCAACACCGTGGAGTAACCAATCCCACGTGTGTCTGCATGTGTGTGATGACATGTTGTGCAAACATAATAGCTACACCATTTATTTGTCATAATGAGTCCTACAAATGACAGCATGGTGTAGCAAAGCTGTAAAGAGAGGAAATATTTACTGAATTTCATCATGCAACAGTTCACTATGTCAGGAAAAGCTTTGAACTGAGCCAAATGGAAGAAGCTGCCATAACACCTTTGGTACTTACGCCATTCATACCAAGCACCCTTTCAAGCACCCTCCTAAGCGCCCTCCCTCGGCCCTGGCTGACTGGGAGCAGGGCGGCTGCAGACAGTGAGTGCAGGGAGAAGGAGGCAGGCAGGGCTGCTGGCTATGAGGATGTGCATGGAGATGCAGATGTGGATGTGGCAGCAGCGGGAAGCGATGGTGGTGGGTCAGGGGAGGGTTGGCGGTGGTGCCAGTGTGGTAGAGCTGGGTGGCTTATGTCGGAGCGGGGCCGGTTATATCACCCTGTGCTGGCACTGGAGGTCTCGGGAAGGGGGGGCTCTCAACGTCTATTTCCTCTTGAGGTTTTAAATGATAGGTTCGGATTTTTTCAGATCTCTCAAACATGTCCCATGATGGTCTGATCCCAAATGCATGACCAATCCAATGCCTGGTGCACTGTATGAAACTGGGGACAAAATCCACTGTCCTCGCTTTCCAAAAAAAAAACATTTTCGGTCAAAGTTCATTTGTGGCCTCAGCAGTCTGTGCTAGCTTAATTAAGTTGGTAATTTTGGTAAGACAGATCTCTCCACCACAACTCAGTGAGGAACCACTGCAAACCCAGCAAAACACAAATAATAAAGTGATATTATCTGTGGCAATTTAATATTCATGCAATTCAAAAGGCTTTATAAAACTCTTTTTTTCAAATGTATAACAACAGTAAACAAACTGGTGTGTAAAATTGGTGCACTCCCCCATGAGTGTACATTTGCATGAATAACAAGGACTGTGGATTTTCTTCCCTCTTTCTTACATCACAGTTGCACCACTACCTTTAAGGAGGTACCAATGCACAAATGGGCAGGGGAATATTTTATTAAGATAGACTTGAAAAAAATCCGAACCTATCCTTAAAGCAATGTTGTCCCACAACTTAATGAGATTCCCACTGACAGGCGAGGCTGCGGATGGTGTGTGTTCTGCTAAAGATGTACGGTGCTGCCACTGTCTGTAATTAGAGCTGATTTCTCTACACACAGTGCTGACTTAGGATCTCATTTAGCTTATTTTGGCTTTAAATTGTCCCCTAATGACTGCTGCACTCAGGGACAGTAAATCAAAACCTAAATTAATTCTCACATTTATAAATACATCGATTACTTTTTTCATAGTTAGCTCTGTATCTGGATTCTGCCGGCTACTCAACATGATTTTAAAAACTAAATACTTTTATCTACTCATTTTTTAAGGCAATGAAGCCATCTGGCGTGAAAAGATTTTAAAAGAACATCTTGTTTGCAGTGCTCTTAAGAAAATCTAAATTTTGACTAAATTATTGACTTTTTTTTTCCCTTCATGACGAAGTGTCATATTGGCTGACAGACCTTCTGCCTTAAAATTGATATTCTGCTTTTTGCAAAAGAAAAAAAACAGCCACAGAAACAGAAAACATCTAATAGTACTGAAAGATGTCCCCTTAAAACAGTAGAAAAGGTCACAGGGAGTCTAGCCATTGAACTTACCTGGAAGTCGGTCACCAGGTCTCTTCCAAAGGTGCCGATGGGGGAGTCACGGGACATGGAGGTGACAGTGGACAGGAAGCTGCTGGACTCTGTGAGGTTTGGCATGGGTGACAGATCGTCCGTCCTTTCTCTGAGCCCCTCCCCTACGTGGTCCAGCTTCTCCATGAAGATGTGGAGCTCGGTGCGGAAAGCCTTCATGCGAGTGTTGATGGTGTCCAGGACTTGGGTGTCTGGTTTGCTTCCAGACGCCGCCCCTCCTTCTAGGCTCTCTCCAGTCGTCACCAGCAGCCTGCCCTCAAAGATCAGACTGTCGGTGTCCGTGATCAGACGGTCCACCGTCTTCCCGAGCCTTTCCGCCTCCCGTTTCACGTTGGTGAAGGACTCCCGCTCCTCCCTCCTGCGGTTGGCCAGTTCAGTGGCGCTGAGCTCGCTGCCATCTGAGGGCTTCATGCTTCCGAACCCTGAGGTGGTTGCTGTTTTCTCAAACAGGTCTTCGGAGTCACTCTCGCCCCCAATAGGGCCCTCTCTCTTGGGGTGGAGGAGAAGAAGTCGCCCGGCCTCCTCGTCCTCGGCAGCCTCTCGCCGGCCTGCGTCGCTCTCTGCATCGCTGTCTCGCGGGCTGCCGGTGCGCAGGCCCAGGTGCGCAGCCAGGTCGCAGCGCTGGACGTTGGACATGAGGACTCGGTTCTCGTACTGCAGCTTCATCACCTTTCCACTTAGTTCGTTGATCTGCATCCTGGCCGATTTAAGCTCTTCCATCATCATCCCGCTGCTGGAGCCATTGCCGTTGCCCCCGTTACCGGGTTTGAATAATCCTCCCTCAGTGCCTTCCTCGCCAACAGGCCCAGAGCTGCTGCTGGGGCCGAACTTGAAGCGGTTGAGTTCAGATGTCAGCTGCCTGTTGTGGTCTTCAATCTCTGAGATGGAGCGGCGCAGCAGCTCAGCCTCCTCCTCCACAAATTGCAGGTGGCGCCGTAGCTCACTTGCCGACTCCAACGCATCGCCGCCGTATGGTGACGAGGGCATGCTGGAGAAGGGTTCCCGCCCAAAGCAGTCTCTTTCATACTGACAGCGGATGTCTTCGTTTTCCGCCCGCAGGCTCCGATTCTCCACTTCCAGCTCCACAATCTTTCTGCCCAGGATGTTCGCCTCCTCCTCCACCAGCTTGAGCCGCAGTCGCAGCTCGGCCTCTCGAGTGGTGTGAGGACCGCCACCTGAGCACTCGGCCAAGGGGAGTGGACTGTCCACGTCCCCGTAAACTGACTTGTACTTCTGCAGCTCCTGCTCCAGTTCGTCCTTCTCTCGGCCAAGCTTCGCCATCTTTTTTCTCATCAGGCTGGACTCTTCTTTGCAAAACTGCAGCTGGCACCTGAGGTCTGCACTGTCCTCCTACCATGGTGATACGGATGCCACAATTAAAAACTTAATGGGATTAAGCTTGTGATATATACTTCTATTATTGTGAACGAATCCTCTGAAAAGACCAAAACCAATCATATGTGAGATTTTCAATACTGCCCTTACTGCCCTTGCAATACTGTCCTGTCTGTGGCACTCAGCCCCAAAGCTCATTCATTCTTACTGCAGGTGTAAATCTTGAAAAACAGATATACATAAATATATATGGGCTCTGTGGATTTAAGAAAATATTCTGTCAACAGGAGTAAATAGCGCATTTAATAAGAACTATTTTCAGGTGAGTATTCACAGCAGCAGGACAATGTATGCCGACCTGAGTCATAACAAACCATGTTTGTGGTAATAAAGATAATTAATAGTTTGGTGCAATGGTGTGGCAACAATAATGCTTTATTGCACAGAAGACCAGAAGAATAAGACATTAAAAGGCTTTGGCAAAATAGACAGCGCTTGTTAGTGGGATAAGTTCAGTGTTGGTTTTGGTGTTTTCATGGTATTTGCTGACAAATATGGAATATAATACAGTAATAAGAAACATACAACATTTGTGAATTTTGAATTCAGGGGAAAAGTACAGAGAAATACATCTTCATTTTTACCTGACTTGTGGGTTTCTTGTCTTTGAATGTTTCTCTGCTCCCTCGTCTCCTCAGTGCAGTCTGTAAAAGAAGCATGTAAAACATATAATCACATCCTCCACACTGATATCAAATTATTCTTCCAACTTTCAGTGCTGCTATAGAAGGGTAACGAAAAACAGTAAAAACCAACACACAGTGCAGCGATGAAAGTAATAAAAGGGGCTTTGTGAATCCAATAGTGAGGATCTCTGCAGTTCACGCTATCGATATTTGCATATAGCCTGTGTTTATACAGACTTGGGCAATAACCTTCAATTAGAGTAATGACGATGGTACCGCATAACACCAATGCGGTGGAACAAATGTGTTTAACATGTACACCAGCCTCCTTAATGTGAGGCAGACTCTCCCGAAGGCCAGAAGAACATTAATCTATGTGGATTTCTTACATAACATTTCCACCATCAGGTCAAAGCTGAGTCTAACAAGGAAGTATTTACTCTAATGCAGACTGCAGATCACATGACATAATTACTGTCTGATTCATGCACATAGTAACGGTAATAGCCTGTATCAAATGCCAACATCTGGTTAGCCTGTCGGTCGTACAGCAGCAAAATGAAAGGACCCAAACATGGCGGCTCCGCTCAGTATTAAGTTCAGAAAAACTTCAGATGATGATGTTCTGTCGTGCCTTTTGATATGTGATGCGCTTTAGAGCCCATTCAGAGCTCACTGTGACAGACGTCTTATCCAGGCTCAGATTCAGTGACACATGGCGCTTCCACAACACTCTGGGGGGAAGCATCTGTCTGTCCGGCGGGGGAATCTGTCCTGTAGCTAATACTAAGCATAGCACGCAAAGCCAGGATAAAACAGGGCCTTCTGCACACCAGCTTAGTCTTACCCGACTAATAAAATCATTCAGTTCTATCCGTGCACTTTCTTTCGTCACTGGTTGCGGCTCCATAAGACGGTAACAAGATCGACAAAGGAGGGAGGAAATGAAGACGGGAAGAGAGAGAGAGAGAGGAAGAGGAAGAAATCCCCCTCTATAAATGCAGAGTGCCGAGCTTTCAAGTGTGAACCTTTTTTCCAGGAACAGATTGCTGCCCTGGCAGAGTTATTTAAAGGTTCTGATGATCAGTTGAGCCGAGCTCCTTTCTAGGAAGCATAACTTGACATTAATATTTCCGATCTCAGGGCAGCAATCATATTTCAATGCTCTCTTACTTCAAAAGGCATGACATCCACATTGTACTGAAGATTATTCTTGATAGAATTTTGAATCATTGTTAAGCCTCCAGTGATAAAATGCCAAAAAAAAATATAAGTACATAAAACAGAGAAAATCAGCAAAGCGACACTTTTGAAGAGCCAGAAAATAAGTGAACATTTGCATTTTTGGTTGATGTTCAATTTATGGTTAAAACAACTGTTTTTTGTACATCTTTTATTTAACTGATTGTTTCATCAAATTCTTCTTCTTTGGAGTAAACTGGAGAATACTGACATGCTTCACATGTGTTTGCATGTTTTCATTTATTTGCTGGTTTATATGTCTTCGTCATGAGGAAAAGAAAACATAAATTAAATGACTGGGAAAACACAGAGATCCTTTCATCAGATGAATGTCCTCAGCTGGATCATATGATTATCATTATGTCATAAGGGGTTTGCCTATTACACAACAAAAGATGCTATGTGACGATCTGTGAATGTGAACATTCATTTCAGGCTTGTGTTGTATGTAAAATGTTATAGAAATGTCACTGATCTGACCTTGTTCCTGTCACGCCCCTTTATAGAAGAGCGACTCAGAGTTGAGACCAACGTGTTAAATTACCACCAGATTACTATAAAAAGGGTTCACGTATGAAAGGAGAAGTTTGGTTTGACTTGTAAATGGTTGTGGTACAAGAAATCGCCTGTTTACTTGTGTATAGTTTGATAAATGTGCTTAAACAATCGACATAAGGCGCCTTTGTGGTGTTAGATACTGTTCCTCGACTTTCTCTTCCACGTGATCATAGCTTGTATTTTCAGATTCCAGTTTGATTGTTTTTATGTGTGAATGAATTGTTTGCTTGCCTCAAACTGCCACTTGACGGATGAATAAAGTGTTTTGAACAGCAGATAATTTTCCCCCAGTTAAGACCCGAGCCAGTGAACAGAACATTATTCATCAGAGTTTCAGCTGCTGCTGTTTAAAGATACAATGGTCCTGTTCTGCTTCTCTCTCATTTTAGGTCTGTATAAAGCAAACTCCTCACTGTACGAGCTCTGATTTCAGCCAAAATAGACCAGTAGGACAGTGTGAATCATTCATGGCCAGACGGACGGAAAGTGTGAGGGTGAACCTGGTTCGCCCGGAGCAGGGACGGACCTTGACTCAGTCGCTGGCTCTGCGACAAGAAGGCAGCGCCCACTTAGAGACGGCACCAAAACATGAACACAAACTGTGGGCAGTCATAGTTACAGGCAGAGTTTTGCTTTTCCTGTGAAAACTGAATATTGTGCCTGCTCATGTGACGTATTTTATCTTTGACTTTTTTCTTCTTTTTTTTTGGATAAATTCTCTGAATCATTGAATCAAAAGCACAGGTCACATCAAATTGAATTAACACAGGCTGAAAGCTTTGCTGCTCAAAAGATCTCATTGTTGTCCTGCTGAGGAATCAATGTTTTGTCTTTTAATTTAATTCTTGTCTAATTTGTCTTTTATCAAGATGTTACTGAAGAAAAGTTTCAAGCTTCTCTGTATGCACTCTTGTTGCACTTCGTAGTCTCTTATTAAGTTTCTGTGTCTGATTTCCCTCAAAGGGAGCGATCTGCAATGAGCTGAAGGCAGAAAGATTAATAGCAAGTTGAATTTTCGGGGCGACCCTGTGCTTGGCATCAGTAACACGATGTGTTAGGACATGTTGTTTGATCTCGTCATGGCACAAACTCTCTGGCTTTTCCTTCAAAGGAAGATATAATAGACTTATTTATTCCTATATTTAACTTTTAAAATGCAATTTTCTTGGCGTCCTAAATTGCTACATGTCAAAATGGGAGAGAGTGAAGACACATTGGTGTTTAGCTCAACTGGTAAATCCAGACTGGTAATCCGGTCCAGCCTCAGGACACCTCTTCAGCACTATTATTGTTTTTATTTGATAATGACAGCCTGTAATTCAGGGTTTACTCTAGTTATTTATTTACCGGCTGTACCAGCAGACATATGAATCCTCCCCTGCCCCCCCCACTGGTCCAGTCTCAGCTTTGTGTCTGAGTCAGTATCTCCAACACCAGTCGTGGTTTAATTCCCAGCCCTGGTGACAGAGCTAATCTCTCTGGGGAGACAGCGGATTAGGCGGCATCTTCTGCAAAGCTCCCCGGGACCCCGGACCGCCACAACCAGGGATCCCTGTTTACTGAGGAGGAGTGTGATCAGAGAGCAAACAGCACTGATCAATTACCTGTCAAAGCCATGGCCCATTATTATTGGTCATTATCAAAAGTCAACATATATCTGTTTGATATTCTGGTGATGCTGGATACATAACTGGTATTATATAAAGTTTTTAGGAATTCAGACAAACTACAGCGGCATGTTGTGTGCATTTTACTGAAAGGTGTCACCCTGTTTTAAAAGTCCAACACCTTCAAGTTTAGTTCTTAAAAATGACAAAGGTCATAAATTCTTACTGATTTATACCAACTACGCCTGAATTTAACCTATTTTATTTGTCACATAGCAACAGTTTTCATTACCTAAAGCCAAGCATTTAATGTAATCTCTTAATGAATTTAGGCATCATCTAAAGCGGCACATAAAGACGTTGAGTGGAAAAGTTATTACTTTATTAGTTGTTGAAAGCAAGCTTCAATAATTACCAGAAATGCTACTCGGATCATGTTTGCATGTTTGGTGGAGTTGCTGCTGATTGTAAATGTGCACAAGGGAAAGTGGACTCAAGGAACCACACTCACTCACACAGACACTCACTTATCACACTGTGCAGGATCAATACGATCAGTGAGGCGAAGTCACATAAACAGAGCTATAGGAGATACAGAAGTGCAACAGAGAGATCACATGTTTGATCCCTGTGACAGCTGGCGCATGTGTCCATACTGAGGTAGATAAACCTCCTCCTGAGGCACCGCGACACCTTTGACATCAAATCAGCAGTGAAAAACAAACAGTTCATGTGAGTGTTAATTCTATTTTTATCTTCTTCTTTTTCCACTGTTGCACTATTGCAGATTAAGACATTGATCCACCACTGGATGCACAACAAGGACGGTAAACAAAAGATCATAATTGATGCAGCAGAACCAGAAGTATCATCATTTTTTCATTCAACACATTCGTCTTCCTCACCAAAACCCCGACACCGGCTTGACGTAAAGAGTTCAGGTGGAGTTTCTGACGTTTTGTGCAGCTAACGTGGCATCGAGACGGGAGCCTCAAACATAGAAGAGGAGCAGCTTTCTGAGGTCTTTTTTCCTTCATTTTTAAACCTGTAGTCTTGTCACTTGAGGCGGTTTGTCAGACTTCACACGGCTCCTTCTCAAGAAAAAATTCCAAACTGGTTTCCAGCTTTTCAAATGTGAGCAGCTGCTTTTTACTCTATTTTGTATTTTTGAAAACTGATGACCTTTTAAATTTGGGGCTGTTGGTCGGACAAAAGAAGCAATTTAATGCTGTCAATCTTGGTTCTGGGAAGGATTTTTTTTTTATTATTCTCTGACATTTTATAGACCAAGTGAAGAAGAAAAGATAATAAACAGATTAATCATATTGAAAATAATCACATTCGCAGTAGTTGCAGCCCCGATTGCACCAAACTACCAGATACTGTGCATGACTGCTGCTCTACATATTGAAATTTGGCTCAGCAACTGAGATTATTTTTGCCTCCTGAGCAGCTCTGCCTCTGAGTGTTTGCAGCAAAACTAAAACCCCAATCTGCCGAGCATACACACACACACATTTTCAGGGTCTTGTGTGCCTGCCATTTCTTTCCACTTTAACACACAATTGCACTTACGTACATAGACGGGGGGGGGGGGGGGGGGGGGGGGGGGGGGGGGGGGGGGGGGGGGGGGGGGGGGGGGGGGG
>JBAJHX010000062.1:6502599-6536445 GCA_037176925.1 Amniataba percoides
GTTTTTTTCCACTTTAACACAAAATTGCACTCACGCAAACACAAATCCCCCCCCCCCCCCCCAAAAAAAAAAAAAAGCATACAGGCACGAGCACACAAACATCCCTCTTCATCATCATCTGAATGCTCTGCTCTCACAGGCCTGTTAGCACGGGTTAGTGGCAGTCAGTCATGCAGTCATGCAGCCTGGCAGGCGGCTCCGGCTGGTGTGGCAGCCGGCTGTAGTACTGGTGTGGCTGGTTCTTCTCCCCTGGGCTGCTGCCAGGCTGCAGGATTAGCAGATTGTAGTTACACAGTCGTTACCCTGCAGGGACTGAAAGAAGCAGGCGCTGAGGGCCCTGACAGACTGACTGACTGACTGTCTTACTGACTGACTCACTGCCAGTCTGTATTCCTCTGACCTTCTCCTGTACCTCCTTCCTGAACCTCCCATCCCTTTCTATTTGGTATTACACCCTTTCTATTCTTCCCTCTTCTGTTCTTTAATATCCTCGTCCCCACTGCTTCTGTCACCGATGACGGACACCTGAAATGTAGGGGGGAGTGGCTAATGTTGTGTTTGTGTGTGTTTGAGTGCTCATTAACGTGTTGTTCTTTCCTTCTGAGAGACAGTTTGAGTGAGGAACATCAAAGTGAGGTCAACGTAGCCTCCAGAAAAAACATCTTCAAAGGGTTCATTAAGGATTACGGTTTAAGATGAGAAATAAGATTTGATTAAGGTTGAAGGAAGGCCGAGGTTGATGCATGGAATAAGTGTAGCAAAGGCAAATGGCAAAGATATATGAGTTTAGGAGTCAGACCAAAAATAGCAAAAACATGTAAAGAGCTGATCCTGGTGATGGTTTTATGATGATGTCTTGTTGTAAAGTATTCTTCCCATCTCTCTATGTTCTTGTTTCCTGCTGTAAAGGAATAAAATACAGAAAAGTAAATGGATAAATGCAGTCGGCTGCAGGGTGGAGGCTTGTTCCTACAGGCTCTGATGAGAAGCTGAAATACAATCCAGGATGCCCAGTTTGAATAATACATCCACGAGTTTAAAGGTTTATCGATGCAAAAACACTGGAAAGTGGAGGTAAAACTCTGGGGAAATGCACACGTCTCCTGTAATTTCTGCTCCATTTCTCACGCTTGAAAATTAAAAAACAGAATTATGCTTCTTAGGAATTTGATTTATTTAACTGACCGACACACTGAGCTGCTGGATTACATTGTGAAGTGACATCGGTGGAGCCTGCTTCAACTTTTGGTTTTACTGGATGAGCTCACATTTTTTTACATTGCCAGAGTGTTAAAGTCTGTGTGAATGCAGCCTAAAATTGAAGTTTAGGGTTATAATCTGAACAAGTTTTTTGTTAGAGTTGATGTAGAGTTGCATTCGAGATCAGTTCAGGTTGAAGGCTGGAGGTAAGGTTAGGAGGTTGTTTAGGTTAGGTAGGTTTGGTCTTTAATTTTTACTTCTATACCTAAGATTTTATGAAACAAAAAGATTTGGTCACAGCGACAAAGATGTTGGGTAGATAATAATGAGCATGAAACAAAAATTAAATTATGCTCCAACCCTCTCTAAAACTAAAATTAAACTTATTACTAGCTTACACCTTTGTTCTGGGCCTGTTTTTTATTTCCCTGTGGCAACTTCAAGTCTAGTCTAGTCTGAATATGTGCTTCATGTTGCAAAATTCATTCTTTTTGTTTTTCATCAGAGACCAGGAAAACACTATTTTGCTCCCATAAGCTCTGTACTTTACACAGATGGATAAAGTCTCCCATTATCTCAGCCAGTTAGTCAATGCTGATCTATAGAAGAAACCCTAAAGTGCATTCAGATGGTGACGTGAGGTGTGTGACAGTGTGTGTATGTTCAACAATTACTTCCAGCTTTGCTCTACCCTGCAATACAATTTGTGAAGTGTCACAAGTCGCCATTATGACATGCGTTTGAAGGTGGGGGACTGATTCTGGCATCCATTAGCGTACACTCAGGGGAAAACATTTAACAGATGAGTAAAACCACATCATAACATTTGCTGAATGAAGCTCGCTGCTGAAGGAAAAACATGCAGCTGCTGCTACAATCTCACTACATAATCTTAAAAAAGATTGGTGTGTTCTCAGGGGAAAAGGAGAACAGAGTGCACTCCGACACGCCTGTTTGCGTAAGAATTTGGATGACATCGCACAGTGACATCACCAAAAAAAAAAAAAAAAAAAAAAAAATCCCAGTGTGGGGAGGATGAAATATTTTGGGGGTGGAGGATGAGTAAGAATGGGAACACGGCGAGTGTATTTTCAGCAGCATCTGTACTCAACAGCTTGGCCTATTTATGATTTCGCTCAAAGACCGTAACACAGTGGAGGGAGCTGCGTCTGGCTCTGGTAATGGGATTTAACAGGAAGTGTGGTGTGACCAGGAAAACGGGGCGGGGTGGAGGGCTTGCAGGGGGAGGGAGGGGGAGTCGAGCACAAAAGGAGCTGCGACGGCCGCTGGATGCAGATAAACCCCTTCTCAGCCCTGACAGAGGCGCCTAAGACTCCAATACAACAGAATAAATATCGCTCACCCGGCGGGAGGGCTCAGAGAGATAAGTCGCTATGAAATGTTTAGAGGCAGATTATATTAGGGAGATCTGGATGAATGAGCACTCAATCTGGACTGTAATCCATTTCAATAAATTAATTAATACAGCACGCACATTTCAACGAATGCATGTAACTGTCACATGCTCTCGTTTTATCGTTTAATTGAATTTTTCTCCATCTAAGAACAAATTCTGATTCACAAGTGCTTTCCTTTTAAAGCTCCTGCTGCTCCATGATTTAGGGTGCTGTGTGTTATTTTTATGAGTACGATCAATCTCTGCCTTGCAGCACCTGCAGTATAGTCTAAATATACTGTATCCAGATACGCTCCATCGGCCAGATATAAGCCATGCAAACCACTGGAATTCAATTTACAGTTGAAAATGGTGCACAAACCCCCCTCACGCTGGCAACGGTGGGGCGAAGAGCTGTGGCGGGGATTTTTCACAAAGCCCTAAACCAATCAAAGCTAACTGAATTAAAGTAATCCAGCAGAGTGCGCTGCTCAGCCGATGTGCACACGTGTGTTTGTGCGCACACGCGTGCGTATATATCTGCAGTCATCAGTCTCCCACATGTGTCTCAGAACGTGTGGGTGCAGGTTTTTGTGCTTTTATCAAGTGTGAGCCTGCTTTATTGTCCCGACGCGTGTGTGTACGAGGCTGAGCGGGTTAGCGGGTTTATATACGACTGCCAGCGTGTGCATATGTTTGGCAGTGAGACGGGCTGAATGCAGCACTCTCCGAGGTCACTCCAATGTCAGGCCACCCCCAGCGGATGCGAGCATCTTGTAAACAGACTCCGGCCTCTCCATCGCCTCTGCATCTTGACATCAATAGCCGTCGAGAGATTGCACTCCACCTCTGTAGTTAATTTGAAATCCTTATTGTTTGAATCCGGAGAATTATGCCTTTGAATGCAGAGCTTTGGAGAGGATGCCAGATTTGGGACTGAACATCAAACTTCCCACGCGCTGAATTTAAGGACGTTACAGGATGTTTATTTGGTCAACGGATGGAAGGATTATATGAAATGTAAAAAAAGAGCTCTCCTACAGTTCTCTTCAGCTCTACGTAGTTTGTTTCAAAATCATTTTTCAGGTCATTGTCTGGGTTCTCCGGCCTGCAATTTTATTGTTTGGGTTCACTCTCACAGTGTGTTATGTTCAGTCTGTACATTACCCGCTTAGCACCAAAGGTCAAACACACGCTAGCTGGTGGAGCATTTGGCAGCTAAATAGCCAGATATTTCGGTTGGTGGAGACCAAAACAAAGCACAAAAAAGAGTAAATATTGGATATGTCTGTGGTTGTGAGTTTCTGCTGGTCGTGTGAATAGGCAACAATAATATGGAATAATGTTTACAGCATGTTGTGGTACCAAATATGAACAAATACCCACCACAGTGTACCTCCCAGCATCTCAAATGCTCATGTTTGGAGGGAGACAGCAGAGAGTTGAGGGACATTGGTGAATTTGGTTGCAAGACTAATTGTGAGCTCACGCTTTTTTCAGTAATTTATTTTTAAAAAAGCTAATTTTTTTCTTTAAAAAAAATCACAAAAACTTTGAAGAATCTTGAGTCAAGTGAAAACAGCTCTTTTATTCAGCCAGCCGACCATGAAACTAACTCTTGCCTGCTGTCTACCGTCTATTTATAAATTCCATTTACATCAACACTTCTCAGTAGTAGAGTGTGAAGAGTGTTTCCAACCATGGCAAATGTGCTGGTTTCTGTATTTTAAGATACTCCACTGCATAAAACTTTTAGAAAAAACTTAATTTATCCTTGATGCACCCTCAATAGAGCCAAAAACCTGCAAGTGCAACAAAGCTGCAGACAGCCTTTTTCTCATTCAATGTTCACATTAGTTCAGCTCATTAAAGCAAAACAAATTTGATTGATTAATCATGATATTACATCTGGCCTCTGCTTTAGAAGTTCTTGATGTCTGATCCTCCTTCCAGTCCATGAATGCAGCTTATATTTATGGCTGAAATGTGATAATCCTATCGTACAGGAAATCCTTGCATCATCGCCAAAATCTAGTTAACTGATAATTGGACCGAGAACTTGGACTGACAACCGTATTTCAAACTAATTGAATTAAAACAAGATGTCTTGATACAGACAGAAAAATGAAGACATGACTAACTCAAAAGAAAACCTGCAGGAAGAAGTGTATGTGCATTGTAATACAGAGTACAGCTGACTGCTGCTTCTGCAATAAACCTGTGGCAATAAAGGCTGTGAATTAACAGGTGTGTTATACGAGGTGTCAACAGTGCAGCTATTCTTGGTTTCCCACTAGAGACTTGTAGGCTTTACAGCAGCCTATAGATTGAGAAAACATCAATTCTCTTAGGTATCCACGCTGGTAGCTATGGCGACCTATGCTGACATGCAGAGGTCCTCCATCATCCTGCGCTGCAACATGAGCACAATATGCCGCCTGTGCGTGTGTGTGTGTGTGACTTAATGTTTGTGTGCGTCTGCACGAGGTCGCGTGTGAGCAGCGGAAGGTCACTCCCGTACTGTTCATCTTCACTAAGCCGGCCCTGACCACAGTCTGAGACCCGACATGCATTAAAGAGCAGCACAATAGAGCTTTTATGGGGCGTGTCACTCCATTTTCACTCAGGCCTTACAAATCTCCCCAAACAACCCGACAGCCTGGCATGCTGCTCGCAGGAAACATGATGCCAACTGGCGCAAGCCAAAGACACGAGGTTGGGACAACTCTTAGGTGAAATAAACAGAAAGAAATTCACCAGGAGCTTCTCTGCTAATCCCCTGTACAGAGCTGTGTGTTGTTGTTTCATGCTGATTTCAAACAAAACAACAGGATACGGTAATTAGCTGCTCATAATAATGAGCAATTTTCTTGATTAGAGGATAAGGGCTAAATAATTTAACAAACATGAACGGCTACAAAATGTTGTCCACGGCAGTGAATCAGGTTTAACAACATAGCACAAGGCCGGCCTTGTGATTTGTCATCGTGTGCTCGTTGCGAGCGTGATACATTAACTTGCTGGGAAACTGGTTCTCAAATGCCATCGAGTGTGTAGTGCTGAATCGGCAGATCCCACGGTAAGGAGGGAGCAGGAGAGAAAAGAGGCTACACTTCAGTGAGGGCTCCCATTACCGGCTTTAGCTTCTCTGAAATGTGTAATTACCGTCAGCTCCACCTCACGGTCCCTCCATGACAGAAAGACTGACCAAATATATTTATAATCTGCCATTTTAGCCATTTCATCCAAAGCTCTGCCCAGTGTGTGTTACATTAAATCGACACACATATGCTGCATACAAGCAGAAGGTAACAAATGATGAAGAAAGCAGCCGAGAGAGGCAGTGAAGACGCTGTGTTATCTTTGTCGAGCTACCAGCACATTAGACCAGGTGGAGACAGATAAGAGGGAGGGCATGTGGAGCCCTCTTATGTAAGCCCTGCGGAGTGTGCAACCTGTGCACATAACTCACCCCGAACCGATGAGGAAAATAAAACGCGTGACAAGCAGACGTTTCTATTGGCAATAAAGGCGCGACGAATAATTAACTCTTAAAAAAGAAAATCATAGTAATATATCCTCAGGTTTTTATTTCTTCAGGTTTTTGTTTGCAATTTTTGGCAATTATTATCTAGATATGCAATCATGGCTCCTAAAATTAAACATCATCTACTTGCAAATCCCCTCTTGCATTCTGCAGTGTTTCATTTGAATACACTTCAGAGGCCTGAAGGAGTCCAAGCATGTGGACATTTATCATGTGACCCCATTGGAGGGCTTCTGACCCCCCCTCGATCTTCATGAGATGACATTTACACTTGTCACTATGGTTTACTTGTTTCTTTATTTGTGTTTGTTCTGCTTGTACACCTCCTTTTATTTTTAAAGGATGATGTATAATACCAACTAAATACAGTACTATGCATTATCCAAAGGAAAGCCTGTATTAATTACGTACAAATGGCTCTGAACTCTTTGAACTCTAATAATTAATGGTAAAGATGTCTCCCCTGGCTCTGAGTCAGAAGCTACACTGGTTGGTTGCCTTGTGAACAGTAGTAAAGCCAGGAAATCTTCTCAGAGTAATTAATGAGCCATCGCCTGGCTGGGCCGTCCATCTCTGGCTGCCGTGGTAATGGATGGTCTGAAGGAGGCAAACTGAAAAATCGGACCTAATAGAAAAAGAAGGACTGAGACGAGGGGCGGGATCCTCTTTAACTCACACAGGATTGAGAGACTCCGTATCATGGATACGGTAAAATTTTAGGTTTGATCTCTAGACCTTTTATCAAACACTGCGGCTTTAAAGGGCAAAGTGACAGACAAGACGCAGCCATGATAAACAGTGAGCTGCTGTGTGCCTGATTTAGCCCTTTCGCTGATGTGGAGGGTTGATGAGTGCAGAGCTGGCAACCCACCCCCCCCCCATTGCCCTCCCCGTGGCCCTGAGAGAGAGCTGCTGGTGGAGTCTAACAGGGAGACAGGTCCCCGACTGCTAGAGGCCAAAAGGGGGAGGTGGTGATTGATATTTCTGTTATAAAAGAGACGCGAGGAGACGGTCAGACGGTCAGACATCAGTGAACAAGAACATTTTGAACAGATTTTTAGCCCTGAGACAAGACGTGTTTCCAGCTCTTATTGACTTTGTGTTTTTTGGTCGGGTTTCTGTGTTGTGCCAGAGTAACCTATTAGTCATAGACTGAATAGACACAAACCTATTTCTATGGGTATTTAAAGAGTGATTAATAATGCAATTACTTTGGATTATTTACCTGAAGACTGTTCTAATTCTAAATATTTGAATTAAAAAAACGTACGTAAAAATGTTGTTATTCATAGGATGGAAAAGCATCTGTAACAGCATTTAAACCACCATATAAAACCAGAAATAAAACAAAAAATCTTTAATCTGGGTTTTGGACACTGAAGCAGGTGAAATAAGACTGACAGCTTCAGCATGTTGGCAGGCGAGGACGTTCCTTATTCTTTTATTGAAGGAAAAACTAAACATCAAGGGAAACACACTTTCTTGCCAAGAAAGACTAAAAGATTAAAGACTGTAAAATGGGTATTACATTTATGTCTATATAGAGACTGAGCCTGGAAAAGATGAACCTATCTTACCATAAAGACTCAAAGCAGGGCGAGACGGCTAAAACACACAATCCAATTTCTCTACATCTCATGAAACGGTGCATTAAATGTTTTGTCAAAGCCGTGAGTTTGTAAGTCAACCAGCGGTGATGACGAGGGATGACACTGTTGTTCATCAAGAAACACACACTATGCTAAGCTAATGCTAATCTCCTCCTTACTGCAGGTTCGTATTTAACACACCGACATGAGTACATCAGCGGAGGCCAATCAATGCATCAGGCAAAACATCAGTAATTAAGAATGTCTTGTCCTGGTTGGAAAATCCTGTCTGGCTGGTACAAAAGATAAGAAAAATGAATGAGCAGTCCAGTCCCACTTCGACAGTCACCACATAGCCCTCGGTGAAGCCATGAGATGTGCCAGGCAGCTCCCAGGTGGGAAAGTGTGTAACTACGAATGAGCTGCAGGGCGGTGCTTTAAAAGAGCATGCGGACTAAGCCAAACCCTTCCCGAGGGGGGGACACAGGTGACAAAAAGAGACCAATATATCTGAAAGGCACTGACTCCACTACTCTCTCTGGAGGTCATCTGAAAGCAAGTCCGATCTAAAACGCCTGCACTCTCTGAGACCCGTTCACACCCGTGATTTTAAGTGGAGGCTATAAAAAAAAAAGGAAAGAAGTCATCCCGTTTGTAGAGCAGCACTAACAGCTATAAATGACACTGTGGCTCAGACAGGCCAGGAGGAGGGAAGAGCCGCCGTGTCATCTGCCCGCAAACTCCTCAGCAGGTCCGCAGAGTATTTCTGGGACGGCGGACTGGCAGCGTGCCAGTGGTGTGTAATGTGCAGAGATAGAGAGAGAGAGAGGGAGGGAGGAATGTGGAGAGGGCAGGAGAGAGGCCCGAACGCGCCGCTCTCATCATGATGTACAGTGGAGACGGATAAGATCGGAGAGTTGCACTTGACTGGAGCCCCCAGGCAAAATAATGCTGACAAATCACAAGTGGAAATAGATAGTGCATTTCCCATGCTGTGCCTGCCATAACAAATATCATAGGATCAGACATGTACAGAACAGGGATCAACTCTCTTTTTTTTTTTTTTTTATGAGACCTGTCTTGAACCAGCTTGTTCAGGCTGAGATTAAGAATTCCTCTTTCAAAAGGAGACTTAAAGGATAAAGCTCGTTGTATTGTGTCTTCAAATGTATTCATTTGGCAGATGATTTGTCCAAAGCGACAAATAAATGGATCTGAGTGTTGCTATCGACAAATCCTATGAAACACCAACAGCCGATTTATTCTACTGACAAATCGTCCGTGTTAGAGCTGTCACATTTTATTCAAGCCTTCACAGTAACATGGAAAAAAATTCAACATTTGATCAGTAAGATAGGATGTCAGTAACTTTTTGAAGCTGCTAGATTGTCAGGAGCCCGCTGCAGTGTTTTCTCTCACTTGAGCACTGCAGATAACTTTAATATTTTTTGCTCAGTTTTAGAAGATGACTCTTTCTTCAGATTGCTTGAGGATCTTCTTCCTGACAGGCTGACGTGGTTAGCAGTGAGCTAACGTCAGTATCTTTGGCAACATTGTCATTTAACCGAGACCGAGTTCAGAAAGGAAGAGTCTTCACACGTCTTTGCCGGACCAAGTGACCATATTTGATTTATAAGCTGCTACAAGCCACGTCTGCTTCTCGAGTGTGGTCGTTAATAAAATGTCACACTGATCTATTGCATGCTCTACTGACCTACTGGTAAACAAGGTTATTGTTCTCCTCCTTAAAGGCACTAAAATCAACTTTTTTTCTACATTGATTTCACCCGTCAGGACTCGCCAGCATTTACGTCAAAATCTGAAGACAGCTGTGTTGTTTGGTCAAGATCAATCAAATTAAATCAAAATTCTGGATAAAGTTAAGGCTGTTTGCTTAGTTTTTAACTTCAAGGATGATATATTATTTTAAAAAAATCTCATCAAACCACAATAAATTGACCTCGTAGTGTATCGAAAGCCTGATATAACATATTTCCCAACAATACTACCTTCAGACAACTCATAAGAAACTCATTAATAACAGTAGATGAAATATAAATAGAAAATACCTTGATAGAATCGCAAAGATGTGGTAGATGAATATAGTGGATCAAATCTTATTACAGTGTAAAAGTGAAAAACACTATAATCCTATTTAGTCTTGTTATATCTGATTGTTTCTGTAAACAGCTTTCTCAAGATGGCTGCCGGGCTTTAATTAAGCTTTTATCAGCGGCTTATTATCCTTCAGCTCCTGATTATCATCTAGCTGAGGACTGCAGCCATTTCCAGGATCATCCACTATGCAGAATTAGTTCGACTTGTTTTGGAGGAGACTGGGTCTTCATTCTGTGACCGTTAAGTGTGCGTTTATGGTAATGAGGCACGGATAAATAAAACCTCCTAACCGTATGATCATAAACTTGTAGTAGTCTATCTGGGACTCTGCAGCGGTAGCCTGGATCTCTCTGTCCCTCTGGGCTTCAGCCATGTTTCCTCTGCTCACTAATGGGAACCAGACAACAGAGCGTTATTCTCATCTGCGACGGGAGGGGAGGGGGCATGACGGTGGAGGGGGGTAGGAGCGGACCGCGGGGCTGTCCAGCTGGCTGATAATGAGGTCGTCCTCACCCCCGCGCCACTTTCCGCCACTCAGTACTTCACTGTCCCCTTGTGTGTGTCAAAAGGTTCACAATAGGTTGGTAATAAGAGGGAGGGGCCTTCGCCTCTGCACACATGCTGTCTTTGCAGCCTGAAAGTGGCAGGGGGGGAGCCAATAAAGGAGGAAAGTGAGATTTGAAATACTGTGTTATTACCAAAGCCCAGCGGACCACCGAGGCACCGCTGAACGTTGTAAAAGATAACGAACTCTGAGCTCAGGCGGCAGCAGAGGCCCACAGTAATCTGGAGGGTCGTTACCTGAACGTGTTATCAGCCCAGATGGAGGTTCATATCATTGGGTTTGTGTCTGTAGGTGCGACAGCTACCAGCTGAGGTGGAGTAATTTAAGCGTTTCTGAAGCCGTGAAGCTTTTTCTCCCTTGGGCCTTTCATGTGATTCTCGATCACAGATATAAAGCAGATTGGTCGCCGAAGAACTGATTATTATGGTGGAAAATAAGCATGTAACTGACATCAAAAGGCGGCTCATAGATTTAATGGACGCAGAGACGAGAAGGCAACTTTAGAATAATCAAAACAGTCTAAAACTGAAATTAAAGTACACCACAGTATTTTTACTGTTTTACTTTAGACGGATAAACAGCGTGAGAAGGATTTTGTGAAACTATATGTACCATGAATAAAAGTATGAGGGGATGACAGCTTATGGAGAGATTTAAAAAGCACTCAAACACTGTGTCAGATTCTGTGTAAATGCACTTTAAAATGCAAACCTCAAGCTGGCAATTCAGTGTCATGACTTATCGGTATCCTACAGCATTCAGACATTTATCATTAGGATTACACAAATCCTGTGTTAGGAGGTAGTATGGACTCTATATTACCAAAAAACTGTGGCTGACAATAACAATGGAGACATGGCTCAAGTCTCCAAAACATGAAACTGTAAAAATTCAAACATCAATATTAGGTTATTTCACATGTCTGCATAATTCAAAATATGTAAACACAGAAGCTTTTACAATTAAGTTTTAAATCTTTGCTATTTAGACAATGTTCTTCTCCTGTGTGTCATAATCAAGTAAAGGAACAGCCAAACTCTTATGTGATCAGAAATGAGCAGTGGCAGAATAATATATTTTAATTGTATTGTGTTATAGATCAAGTAGAAGAGATGGATGGAGAGGCCATAAGATTCAACAAGATGTCCCTTCTTTTGACGAAATCTTGCCTTGTAGGCAGGTCTCCGTCTTTATAGCTGAAGTCATCATTTAATCATGAGTGCATGCAACATACAGCCCCGGAGGGATGGGAGTGCCGGCGTCCGTCTGCCTCCCTGTTCTTCCACTACTTCTCATCTTCTATAACGAGCACACACTTCACTTAGGACAAAAGCAACGAATCCACAGGCTTCCACAATGCTCAAAAACATACAGCTGCATCTGCTTCTGTGGAGATGTAAATGCTCAGGGGACTCCAAGACCACTGTACTCCCCAAAATAGAGCACTTTGAATATGATAAAGGACTCACAGGGATGCTGCAAGCTTGACCAAGCACCGCTTTATAGTTTTCCAAGAGCAGATGTGGTTTTGTATTGTGAAAAAGTTAAAGGCCCAGATGGGTTGGTGTTTACAAAAACAAGCAAACCTAAAAAGGAGTTCTGCTCTCTGAAAAGCTCACATGGTCGGGTCTGAATCCACCAGTTGTTAAATTTCAATATTGTTACAAAGGCATTTTAAGCTTTTCTTTCATTTAAAGCTGCATTAATCAATAATTCATATAAACAATAAATAAATGTTCTATGTGAAAGGTGTCAGTCGTAGTGATGTGTGCAAAGACGACGACCTCTCAGCCAATTATCCTCATTTTAGTGCTTTCTGCTTGTTGTTTTGGTTGCAACTCTTATATTTTAAATTCACATTCAATTGTACTCTACCAGACCAAATGACAGAAAGAGACTGTAAGAAACCTGCTGGTGAACATAGGAGACTATCTGGCTGCTAAAGAGCCAGATACGTCCCTCGGGAGGTAGACAGGTGGAGACCAAAACAGAGCAAAAAGAAAGTGAATGGCCAAAAATTGAACTGCTGAATGTACACACAGGGTACTGTTTGTTAGCAGATCAACTTTTTCAAGTGATTATATGTTAGTTTTGTCTTTGCTGGTTGTGGTCCTCCCAAGTTGATGAATAATAAATGATGCAGGTTTAACAAAAGGTGCTTAAAGCCAAGAGGCTGTGTTGCCTGAACAAAACAGTCTGACATGAACAACATTAGCTGAATACATGCAGGTATTCAATTACAATCACTCCTGATGATTGACACTTTGTTCAGCAGACATTTTATTTGTTACCAGAAAGGTTGTGAGGTTTGAAACCCGCCCTAACTGCGTGTCTGCTGCACTGTTTCCGTGTCTGTTTTATGATACCCTTCAGAAGTAGACGGCCTGTGGATCCCTCCTTTGGTTTCCTGTTACCACACATCTCTGTTGACGCGGCCCTGCGTCACCCCGCTGCTGCTGGCCTGAACGCAGTGACAACCCTCTGTGACTCAGACGGTCTCTGACCCCTGCCACATCAAATGAACTCTTTTAGGCCGGCAGACTCCAGCGGACCTCTCTGACTCCACACACACCCCGTGGTCTTGTCTGTAAAGAGGGGCACGCACAGTTTTTGACACGGAGAAACCGCGGGCCGACTCTGAACATGTGAGCGAGTGAGAACTGCGGCTCACGTCACCACGGTTTCGATTCAAGGGAGTGCCGCTGTTCGGTCTGCGGCCTCCTGACAAAACGCCACCCAACTTACAAAACTTTAAAAAAACAAGAGGAAAGCAAGTTATCATTTAAGTTTTCGAGACAAAATGCCAAAATATGCTGTTAGCAGCCGCTCAGACACGACTATTCCTGCATTACTTTACACGTCTGGACTGATTCCAGCTTCCTTTCCTCACGCAGTTTATAATTTGGCTGCATAACTCAGATCAAAACCGACATCTTCACTCTCTGCAACCTTTGTCACGGCCAAAAACTGTTTTTCCGAAGACTATATTTCACTCAAGGCTACGGCCCCCAACATACTATTGGGAGCTCTATTTTCCCGATGGCCTGTCTGTTCCTTGTGTTTGGAGGAGAGGTGAGACACACAATGACTCAGTCTGAGCTACAGCCTGCCAAGCTGCCGTCAACCTCCCTAAATATAACTGCTAATAGCATTTGTTACAGTGGAGGAGAGAGGCATCAAAGACACTGAGCCTGGACGGGGCTCTGTGTATGTTCTGCTGCTTTCAGATCTGGGTTAAGCTGAGAAGCGTCCTGTGGGGTGATGAGATAAGGCTCGGTTCATTTTTCTGACGTTTGGTCCACCGCTTTTGTCCAAACCGAAATATCTCAGAAAAGTTAAAGGAGAGACTGACATGAAAATCTGGTCGGACGTTTGTGGTCCAAAGATGATAAATCCTACAGATCTGAGGGAAAAGGCAAATTTTTCCTCTTGTGCCACCATGATTTTCTGCGCATGTCTCATTTTGAGCAGGTCGGCATGTGATTTTCATTTTATTGTCCTCCTTCATACTCCAGAATAACTATCAGGTCAGGGTTAACTTATCACCTGAGAGCACAGCTGCTGGATTATCTTTACCTTAGCTGATTTTTTTAAACTGTTTTTAACCATAAACGTCACCATAAAGAGATCTTAAATAATGACACAAGTTCTGCATCAGTCATAAGAGAAATATTTCTGGGATACTCGGGCAAGACAAGAACATAGAAAGCATCTCCCTGGTGAACTTATACAAATATTACTTTCTCTCAAAAGGTGTAACATCTATCTGAATATACTGACTATAATTTACATGTTATGATATTTTTACTACTTTATTACAAATATTTTGACTTGACAAAAAGTCAGATGGATAAAGAATTTTACCAACTTTGGGACTTAATGTAAACTGCTGCTTTAAATCAAAATTAAATGTGAAATACGAGTCAAGTCGCCCGATTTCTTATGATTGCGTTCAAATAACTGTATAATAAATGTGTTTTATGAAATGCTTCAGAATCCCCCTTGATGTGTCAGAAGAGATTTAAAGACACAATTTGATCGCTGCCTCGGCGAATGCTTCAGGATGTTTCATGATTTTAAAGTGGCAGCTTTGATAATTCTCTAAATTAAAACATTTCCGAAACATGCTCATGCGGATGAGGAATTTCATTTTTCAAGGCTTTTTAACTTCAAAGGACAGCGCCTCAGAGTTACAGCACATCACTCCGGGTTTAATGCAGAATTGATGATTTCCCTGTTTGCTTTGTGCCGGTGATAGTTTGCTTCAAAAATGCTTTGCGATAGCCCTGACAGGTTTAGTCTATTTCAAAAGTTACTACATTTGAGATAAACACACATATTACTGTCATTCATTTAAAACCTTTTTTTAAGGAATCTAGAGCAGCCATATTTTTTTCAACCCAGCCTGACCTTTAAACTTTTCATTTTAGCGAGCTCTACCTGAATAACAGTGAACGCCTTCTCCTGTCAATTATGTAAATGGAGAAATTGCGCAAACTGCACAGCTGCCGGGTGTCGATAAGCTTCATATGGAAGCGTGTCACTGCAGCAGATTTCGACTTGCAGCAGAGTCCCTGCGCTACTCCTCTCCTGCTCTCCTTCCCATTGGTGGAGTCAGACACAAGATATTAACTAGGTCAATGAGATTCCCTCACACTCCTCCAACAGGGAACCACAGCAGAGGAAGGAGAGGGGGAGATATGAGGGAGACGTGAGAATCAGAGATGAGAGAGGAGAATCAGGAGATTCTTCAAAGCCGACATCTCTTCTGCAGAGATGGTGCGAGAAGGAAGTGAAGGAGAAACGCGGGGCGGCGGTGCTGACATGAAACAAACGAAAGCGTGCAGTGACTCTCGCTCAGACACCGTTGATGTGACTTATTAAAAATGCAGGCATTCCCCACTTGTACTTTTGTAGTAGTGAAACACGGCAACAAAAGACTGCAGCAACTGTTGGAGATATCCAACAGATTTTCAAAAGTAAGGATCCGCTGCTTTGCTTATGTTGGTTATATAATTATACAATTATAATTGATTAATATCTCAATGAACTGATAAATCATTTAATTGCAAAAAAGGCCAACCGATGTTCCCAGAGCCCAAAATGGTGTCTGGAAAGTGCTTATTGTGTCTGATTAACCCAAAGATATTAATCTTACAATATAACATAGAATATTTGAGAAGGTGACTGCAGAAAATATGTCAGTTGATTATTATTTACTTGATTTTACAATTATCGAAATAGTTGGCAATTATGTTTCTGATGTTTGAGTGATTGACTAATATTTTAGCTCCACTCTGCTTTATAGCATTCTTTAGTACTGAGTGTTTTAAACTGTTGGTTGAGCAAAATGTAAATACTTGTTTTAAATGTCAGCAAAATGAGGGGACCTTAATATATAACAATGCAATTACACCTTCTCCAAAGAGGAGTGTGGTGACATTGGTCAGCACAATAAAATACCCATACACCTCCAGTGTCTTCAAATTTTATTTTTGAATTTTTACTATTTTTTATTTTGTTCTATCCCCATGACAGCTGACTTCAGGTTAACGCTTCTATATGTCAACAAATGTGACACAACTGGTACTCACAGGGGAGGAAAAGCACGACACAAAGGATGATCATTTTGCCGTAATGAAAGATGAACTTATCACTGGGGGACAGAGAGCACCTAATAAATCACCTGATGCTCCTGTTATGTACGTTGACATTTCATTAGTTCCATTTCATTACACGTATCAGCAGGCGCGTCTTCAAATGTCAGAGGAATGAAAAATCTCTCAACCAATCGCTCTTCGCCTTCACACTGACCACACAGAAGCAGCAATCTGCTCTTTGCACCAATACTACAACAACAGAGGCTCCTGTCAACCAGTCCTCCTAAACCGTTTAATATCAGGTCTGTAAACTGCGGAGCTGCGGCCGTATCGCAGGCAGACAGGGGACTACAGCCATCTGATTACAGCCATTCTCTGCCGCTCGGCCGCTATTTCTTTTTCGCCCTCCCTCTCCCCTCCCACCAGAGTGTACCGACACACGCCAGGCTGTTTTATAACAGGCCTTCTTGTCGGATTAATCCACGCAGGAGTGCCAATCTCTGGGCCAGAATCACACTGGGCGGCCTCTGATAGCAGAGAACAGCCACAGAGACGGGAGGGTCGGAGACGCCTCAACTATCTGTGGTCAGCTGCCCTTTTAACACTGCGGTGAGAAAGTTTGACTGGGAACAAGAAGCTTGTTTGTATTCTAAAAGGACTCTCCCACTTAACTTTAGTGATAGAAGAACAAAAACGTTCGCTTAAGGAACAAAATGGAAGAAGACGCGGGCGCCTTCAGTTGAATTCTAAATACTAGTAACAAACAAAAAGGGGTGTGGAGGATGTTGTGCTTTTTATTGTGTTACATTACACCTGAGCTGTGATTTACAATGTCTAATTAAAGCAGAAAGGAAGCAGGACAACCTTTCGGTCCAGTTAAACAACATTCTTATCAGTGAGACGTGCTCCTCCTCTTTCCTCTAATTTATCTCATTCAGCAGCCACCAGAGCAGAGGGCAGATTTATGTCTCGAGTCATTCATTATATTCATCCCTAACTAAATGTTGGTAAAAACTCTTATCACCCCCTGCAATCAACAATAAAAAGAGGAAATGGGTTACTCACTGTGCTTTGTAAATTTCACGCACATTAATGACTTTAAAAGGTGTACATGGTGATTAAATACTGGAAAAATCCTGGACAAAGAAACTCTGGATTCTGTGCAAAAACCATGAAAAAAATCAGGGTGCTGCTTTACAAATGCATGTCTCCTGTAAGGAGGGAGCAGGGTAAAGGGGGGGCAATGGTATCACGTGATGCTGAAGTGCAGAACCAGAGACGGGTTGTGTTTTTCTGGGACAAATCTCGGGGGAACGCAAAAAAAACCTGCAATCGTTTGGAGCAGCCGCTGCCTCTGCCTCGCTCGCCTCTTTCTCTGTGTACAAGAGAGTCTGTGTCATCCTCTGGTCTTACGCATCGCAGTGCTGCTCTGCTCCTGGAGCCGCTGCACACCCTGCTCATGCCCAGCATCCTCCCGCTTCGGCCCAATCTTTTTCCTTCAAAAGGTTACCAGTGTCGAGCGACGACAAAGAGAAAAAATGGAGTTTGCATTTGCTGCATTAGCACATACAGGAATGGATTTTCAGTCTTTCGATCAGCACATGCACCTCAGTCAGGCTGATAAGTTGCCTTTAAAAACAACAATTTTGCATACACAGATAGTGAAGGTCACAAACTTTGGTGGAATATAGATTTTTTTTTCCCAACCAGTGGAAGACCTATAGTACAGACAGGTAAGAGAGGTCATGTTCAGTCACTGTGGCACAAACTGGGAATCAAACCAGCAGCACGCGTGAGGACGGTAAAAGACAAACAGAGTCAGCTGCCAGAGGAAAACCGCACCTCCACACTGACTGGTCTGGTATTAGCCTACTTTCTCTTTGTTGCCAGACGGCATGTTACCTGCTGTTGTCGAAATCGATTAGTCTAAGCAGCTGAGCCCGAGCGGCGCTGAGAATAGTCTCTGCTCATCTCATTACCGGTGGGAAGACGCCACCGCTACCAAAGCAAACTCTCCCCGGTGCCCCCCCAGCAGCATGACGGTAACAGTAACACAAAATCTCAACTATAGCAGCAAAACACAGGAGAAGATACCACCAATACCAATGCATATATTCAACTCTAAAAACATCTATAGTTAAAGGTAAATGTTAGTAGCAGCATTGTGATGACTTTCTATGCTTCAGATTCACCAAACTAAATAAAAACACAAGGCTAAAGAAAATGAGACTCAACTGCACCTCATAACAAACCTTATGACTCTATGGTCACATCACACTTCCTGTTAGTCTCACCCAAAGCACAGTGGGAGGTGCTGTCACAAGACTCAAAACATCAGTGTATTTTTAATATAATTAGGGTTCAAAATGCAAAAAAAAGTTCTTATATGTCTGAAATACTTACATATTCGTTGTTGCTGTGTCTTATGTCTTATGTTTCTTCATAAAAACAGTGTCCTGGATCATTTAGGATCATTTATTGTACCACAGAGTTACCAATTAAAGGCCTATTGATTTGGAC
Organism: Amniataba percoides; assembly: GCA_037176925.1. Lineage (NCBI taxonomy): Eukaryota > Metazoa > Chordata > Actinopteri > Centrarchiformes > Terapontidae > Amniataba > Amniataba percoides. The sequence continues at coordinate 6,521,135 of JBAJHX010000062.1, forward strand.
TTATTCTGAAAATAACTACATCTGACAAGCCCACAGCAGCTAAGGCATTTGTTAGCAATGCAGTAAGACTGTAAATAATTAACAAATTACCCACAGAGAACTGTTTACATTGCTAATCGCAGTAAAACAGTTAGTGTTGACTGAATGAACTCACGAAGCAGAGCTAAACGGGAGGAAAGACTGCTGGCTGGAAGAAGTTGCTGAACTTCTTTCCAGACAGACATTTATGGGAACTGACTTGAGTCTCTCTTTTGGCCTGAAGGTTACCTTGTGCACACACCTCAACTGCGAGGGGGGAGCGGTGGCAGCAATGTCGGGTCGCACTGAGTTGTACTGTTGCTCCATCTGAATATAAATGGTAGTAGTAGTATTTCTTCTGCAACTATTCTCCTAGAATTAATCTGTGCATAAGGACATGTACATGCTGTAGTATTAAAAATAAACATGCATGTAGACTGAAGATGCTCAGACAGTCCGGGCATGATTGCACAAAGCAATCATTTTGAAAGGGCTGTCAAGGAGCGGTTTAGTGATTGATGAAATTAATTTACTGCAGCGACCCTGCTGATCAGGCCTCTGATCACGATTGATCTGAAATGGCATCACTTTAACTGGGATTGCTCCTCGTTTGTATGCGGGTAGTTAAGATACTTCAACGGCAACGAGCAGCTCCTGGCAGGCTGGAGATTGATCCCGCACAAACACCACAGTCCTCGTTTTCTCTGCTTTATTGACAACTACCACAACTCACTCTGGATTTTTTTGATAAAACAGTTAGGATCTGCTGCTGTGTGCGCACGACAGCAAACGTCTCCCCCGTGACCCAACAATGAATCAAAAAGCATCTTCATCGTTGTCCTCTCACCTCTTTGGTCCTCTCCAGCTCGTTGTTCAGCGCCTGTTTGGAGATCTCCACCTCGATGATCTTTTGTCTGAGCAGCTCGTTCTCGTCCTCAGCTCTGCTGCGTTTGTCCTCCACGCTCTCCAGCTCGTTGTGCAAACGCACCGACACATCTTTGGCCACCTGAGATCGCAGGGACAGAAATGTATATGTACGACAAAATAGGCACATTAATATTTTATGATATGTGCCATTAACACACACACACATATATATACGTTTCTAAATCTATATCTGTGCCCACATCTAAACACCAACACATCAGAATTTGACCAGTATAGAGGTTATCTGTGTTACAAAGCACCAAATCAGACATTCACATTTCTGTCTCCACAGAAGATCTGACTACAAAACAGTGTGGTGCTGAAATGATTAGTCAATATTTTATACAATATCTTTGAGTTTTGGATTGTTGATTGAATAAAAGAAGCCATTATGGACTAAAGGATTGAAAAAAAAATGTTAAGTGGAGCCCTAAAACAATCAACTTCCAGCAGAATTTATTGCAGTTATGAGTTATGCACTTGGAGTGGTGGTTTTCCCAACACTGAAAAGATGTCACAACTTCAAGAAACCTCTAACCCAGTTAAAAATATATAAATATATATATACATTTTTTTTGTCATTAGTCTCTGTTCCCTAATGCCTCAAAGTGATTTAGGATTTTGTTGTAATAGGGATTCAATTCTGGGACAATAATATAAACAAAATATTCTGAAATAAAATGTGACAACAAAGTTTGGCAGTGGTGGCTGCTAAACCACAAATACACAGACAGACACATTCAGAGGCTGGCACTCTCTCACAGACCTTCAGGTCCTGCTCCAGACTTCGGAGCAGCTCTCCGTCCACGTGGCCGGTCTGGGCGACCCGCAGGCTCTTCTGCTCGGCCTTCCGCAGGCGGTATTGCAGTATACGGCAGCTCTTGTTGGAGCGATCCAGCTCCCTGCGCAGCTCCTGCAGCTGGTAGACCTCCTCCTCCAGGTAGCTGTCTCGCATCTCCTCCATCTCGGCCCGCAGCTCGTCCACTTCATCCTGAGGCAAACACAGAGGCATTGTTTTTTGATTATATTGACAGGGGTTAGGCAGAGTAAAACCTGGGACATAGTGGTGTCTATATAAGGTGTGTGCTATTTGGTAACAAGGATGCCCCCAACAAATGTAAATGAAATGTAAACAGGAAACAGAATATGAAGATTCTGCTTTGTAAAAAGGTGTCATACTCAAAGATTTATATACACATTTTCTAATAAAAGAGGAACTGTGTAAGGCGCTTACGTTTCCCTAATTCAAAGAACTTTTGGGCGTTCCAGGCATAAAGGTATTATAAAGGAGATACAATATAATATACCTTTGTAGATAACGCTAATACGTTCATATGATTGCATACAGGTTCCAGTGATCAAGTCCTCTTTGTGCTGATGATGTAACATCTAAGCATCTTATCTCTTGGATCGGGTGTATTCATATTAAACGCGAAACAACAAACCAGCCTTGAATAGAGGTTAAAAGAGAGAGATATCTATCTGTGCTGTTACAACAGTAGTTTGTTTGGTAGCCTAAAGGGCATTCGTTTGCCTCCATCCTGAGGAATCAGTTTGCTTAGTAGATTTCCCCTGGGACGGATACTGCAAGGGTTTGACTGGCACCTGATGAAAAGACAATTGGATGCTGAAGGGGAGATGGGGAAGAGTGTGTCAATTAATGAAAACTAAATCTATCCTCATTTGGAAAAGCACAGAGCCCATTGTTATCTGAGGAGGGCCCAGGGGGAGGGAGCTAATGACCTCGCACAGGGTCGGCCTAATCGATGGCCAGGTTAAAAGCAGAGCCAGAGACAGAGCAGCATCCTGGGAGCAGGTACATTTAGAGAATATCACCGATCTTTATGTGAGTGTGAATGTCGAGTCATCATCGGCACTTAATCATCTCTTTAAGAGTGTTAACTCGGTATATCTGCCAAGCAGCTGCTGAAAATAATTAGAAAATGTATGTTTTTTCCTCCTGAAGTGCTCATCAAAGCTTCTCAACCAACCAAGATGTCATCGTCATATTGGTTGTTTTTGCCAACCAGCAGTCCAAAGCTCAAAGAACAATCAATTTGTTGTCAGTAATGACAAAGAAAAGAAACAAACCCTCACATTTCAGAGGCTGAACTTCTTCCTGCTCATCAAATTACATGCAAATACATTTTCTTTCCGTCGACTAATAAATAATTAACCAAGCTGTAGAAGCAGACTTTTAAAAATCCTCAGAAATTAATTGGTAAATTGATCAATCGCTGACTAGACTGAGAGAAATATCAAGCAGCAACAGTTCTGACAACCTATTAACACAAAAAAAAACTTGCTGGATCCAGCTACTCAAATACTAAGATTTGTTGTTTTTCTTCATTTTATATGACAGATAACTAAATATCTTTGGAAAAACAAGCATGTTGAAGACGTCGCCTTGAGCTCTGATCACTTGTGAAGGACATTTTCACAATTTCTCAACAATTTCCAGAGCTTACTTATATCAAAAAGCATCCGGCTAATTAATCAATATGGAAAACAATAAGGGCTGCAACAAACACTTTTACACATTTGTCCTTGAACAATTGCTCAAACTGAGCAATTGATTATCAAAATGGTGCTTTGTCAGTTTTCTGATCATGAACTAATCGATTAATCGGCTAATTGATAAAGAGTCCAGTCTAAACTTGCTCTGTTAATATATATATGTTTCATGAGATGACCTTTGTTGTGATTTGAAGTATGTATTAATAAAACAAATGAATCATTGCAGGTCTAAAACAACTGACAGCTGCTTCTTGTCACATCAGCCTCATCTTTTTTTGTTTTTTTTCTTGGTGCAACCAAAAGGAACTGAAATGCAAAATAAATGTGATGAACATGTTTTTCCATGAGCAGCAAAGGAGGCGGCAGTGGGGACTCCCAGACAATTTTGTGGACATGTGGAAGGTGGAGGAGACATGGGGGGGGGTTCACCTCAGAGTCCCAGCTGGCAGACTGACAGCCGGGCAGGAGGGCGTTTGAACCCCGCACACATGGGACATCTGACTGTTATCAAGTCCTGCGGGATAAAGCCATTACAGCCAGAGCCAGTAAAGCTGATTAACTCTCTTGTGTTTCCAGCGGGACGGAGAGAGAGACACAGACATGCGTGATCAAGTTTGAAATAATACTCATAGTGACATGCAAATAAACCTGTCTGAAAAAAAAAGAGAGAAAAAAACTGCAAGATTGTTTGCCGCATTATCTGTTTGCCTCCCCTCCCCAACTTATATGGGGATAGCCTACTTAAAGAAGAGGGAGGGGAGGGAGGGGGATCCTGCATGAAATCTTCAAGCTGGATCTTCATGCATGAAACACAGAAGTCATCAAATAAAACGCTGATTAAAAAGCCAGCGTGCTTCCCCGGGGACGACCTGCTCTCACCATCACAGAGCTGAGATGTTACTCTCTGCGTCCCCAAACACAAACACAGGTGGGACAAAACGTTCAGCCTCTCTGCAAATATCCACTTAGATTAGGTGACAGCAACAATATGAAAAAAGATGAAAGTGTGAGGATGCATCAGGGGGGAATAAAACTCCCATCAATAAAAGGTCAAATCCACAGGGGGAAGCCCGGGAAGGTTAAAAAAGACGACATGATGGATGGAGAGTCAACAGAGGGACTTCATCGGGATGACAGCTGGCTGTTAAAGGAACTGCCTTTAGATTATGTTAATTTATACATTTAGATTATGCTTTCGATTAGTGAGCAGGTGGAAGTTGCTCAAGGACACTTAAAAACCAGGTGAAGAGGATCAGGGACTGTCCCGTACACAGACAGCTGGGTCCTCTTTGGGAAGCAGCTGCAGACACCTTCAGTGTTTTTTCATTTGATTCAAATATCACATTAGGTGTCTCCTAACATAAAGCACATGCAGCACATCAGAGAAGTGGCCTCTGTCCTCTCTGTGCACGTTCAGGCTGTGTTACCTTGAGGTAGTCGTTTTCAGATCTCAGGTCCTCCACCTCCCGCAGCAGGTCCTCCTCGCTCGCCTCTTTGGCTCCTGGCAGTCTGAGCTGTGCGCTGGATGCAGGTTTCTCCTGTTTGGGTTTCTCTCCGTGCGCCCCCGGAGCGGCCACAGCCTGAGACATGCTTCCCTTGGCGGCGGAAGGAGCCTCGGCTGTGCGCGGCGGCGGCGGCGCGGCGGCTCCGGTCGCCTCAGCGCGCGGAGGATTATCTCCCGGCTGATCCCGGTCGCTGGAGCCGGTTCCGGACTCCGCGTCGCTGCTGGCGGCCGCTGCCAGCCTCTGCTCGTCCGACAGCGGCTCGGAGGGGCAGTCCGACAGGTCGGAGCTGCTGTCGGTCTGACTGACGCGGCCGAGAGGCGCCCCGGTCGGGACCCGGATCGGGGACCCGTGGCTGGGCGGGCCCGGGGTCAGTTTGCCCTTCTTGCTCTTGGCCAGGACCGGACTGCCGGTGTCCGCCCGGCCGCCGGCGGCTTTGGGCTCGGCCGCGGCGTGCGGAGGCGCCTTCGCGGGCTTCTTGGCCGCGGAGGACTTGGCGCTCTTCGCCGCGGCCGCTTTCTCCTTCGCCCCGGCGGAGCCGCGCCGGGAGCTCCGGCTCGGGGGGGCCAGAGGCAGCGGGGCGGACTGCTTGTTGAGTTTGGGGGATTTGGGCACGATGGCAGGTGGTTTGGCGGAGCGGGAGTGCACATCCTTGAGGAAAGGTCTGGCCGGGGACGGAGCTCGGTTCGGTCTCTTCTTCTCCAGCTGGTGGTTGTGCGGTTTGCTGTCGGAGCCATTGGAGCTCTCCATCATACACCGACACCGGCAGCAGGGCGAGCAACCAAACGATCAAGCCACAGCACCGCGGAAAACCTGTGAAAAAAACAACACCCTGCTTTCTCTGCCTTCTTCCTTGTCGGGATGCGCATCCTGCGTTGTGCTGGCTCTCTCTTTTTTTTTACTCCATCTCGTCTGCATTCACCAGGTTGTCACTGTAGCCGCCCGTGGCCCCCTCCTGCGATGAAAAAGGATTATTAACACGGTGGGATGAGAGACAGGTTGCATCTGCCGACTTGAGTTGGGGAGAAAAAAAAAATCAGCCCTTTTCTTCTGCTTCTTCTTCTGCAGATCGGCTCTCCATCCCTCTGTTACCCCGCGGTGTGAGTGTTGAGGTGCCCCCCTCCTCCCGTGTCTCGTACCCCTGCCCACTCCTCCTCCTCCTCCTCCTCTTCCTCTCCTATCTGACATGTAAGATCTGCAGCCGCTGCGGTGTGAAGCTCGACGCCCGTGATTTTCTGCGGGGCGCATGCGCCTCGAGCACCCGAGCACACACACACACACACACACACACACACCCCTTGTTTTCTCCGGGACCAGGTCTGACACGCTTTGGTGCGCATGCCCTAATGACACACACACACACACACACACACACGGAGCATCGTCTTCACATGAGGTGCAAAGATGGATCCAGCACGTATCAATACTCACACCTCTTCCTGAAATCATCAATGCCTCTGATCACATCCTCAAATCAATTTTTTTATCCCCAAAGACTCCAATTTCAAATGTCTGCTTTGTGCTATGAAGTAAAAAAAAAACAACAGCACATTTCAATTACTTAAATCTCTGTACATTAAAATTGTATTATAATTAAGCACATTATCATTTGTGTTCCTGGAATTCACCCAAAGATGCAGCCTGATCCTCCTTTTGGACAAACACACAATAAAATCAAGACCATAATCTGGTAATAAATATAGATATCTTTAATTGCATTTCATTAGTTCAAGAATGCCACAAGTTATAAATACCACAAATCTGCTTTAAACATGCCAAAACTTTTCAAAGACTTATAACAGGTTTAATACAAAGTACTGTCTTCCATCTTAAAGGATACACGGGTCAAATAAAAGCAATTTTTTAAAATGTATTTCTAAAACACGGAGTAGTATAAGGCTTGGCTATTAAAACAAAGACAACAGGGTTAGTGCCAAATGCTAAAAGTCAGCAGGGGGTTTGGAGGGAGGAAATGAAATGCATTTATTTAAAAAAAAAAAAACAAAAAACAGAAAAACTTCATTTCGAAATGCAAGCGATAAAGTAGCAATGTTGCAGATAATCTGTGTGAACGGGCCGTTTGCTGGCTGATGATCGTATTGCGAGGTGTGCTTGGATGTCAGTGACGGTTCTGTTAGCTCTCGTTTTCACACGTTCTTCGTTTCGGTGTGAAACTATTCGTTTGTCAGGAGTACTGTGAGTAACAAAGTGCCATTTTAGCTCTACAAAAACCTCGACCTTAATGTAAAACTTCCAACAAAAAGATAAAAATGAACCAAGAGCAAGTCAGTTTAAGCCATTTTAAATAAGATCCTCTGAATGAGCTCGTCCTTCCTCAGACTTTTACTTCAACATGTAAAAACAAGACAGAAACACTCAGTGCTACATTGCTAATATTGGATTAATTTACCAAACGAAAGGCGGAAGAATTTAAGGATTATTAAACTCTATGAGCACAGGAGGTCTTTCCATGCATAGCCTAGTAGTTTTATTTGTGAATGTGCAAACAATGTCTGTAACAAACTGCCAAATCATTCATTCAAACCTGCCGACACACCTCCCCTTCCAAGCGGGAGTTTTACGAAGGCCTTTCTTTATTTGTAGTGAAACTCAAAGCAAATCAAGTCTGCGATAAAAGCCTGTCAAAAACGAGCAGATACGAGCCGATAGAAGCGTCCTGAGTCATTCGAATACTCGACAAACCTTCCTGCACTTTTCCAGACATTCTTCTCTAAGCTGTACTTGAATCCAGAGGAGAAAAGAAAGAAAAAAAAACATCAAAAACAAAACACTTTGCAATATTAGTAACAAAACAAAGGCTGAAACCGTGTGTGTGTAATAGCTACTAATGTCTCTAATTCTTGAAAAACAAAGAACACACACACGGAGAATGCCCCTGTGAAAACACCAATTCTTCCCACACTACATTACCCATCTCCCCTTGCGTCTCCATCCCACTCCAACAGGGTGCACAACAGTTGGGAGCGGCCACTACCGAGGCAACCTTCACTAGAGCTAAACTACAGTTTGCGTTCCTTTCTTTTCCCGCCCGTCAGCCTAACTAGCTAAGATGGATTGTAGTGCAAAACATTACAATTTATACAAATGCGAAAGAAGCCTTTCCAGCCACTTTAATATTACCTTAAGGCAAAGGAATACAAACTGATATGATCACCACCGCACAACCCGCCACGAGAACCTGCACTTTGTCCAGTCATTACAGCAACACACCCTATTTACATCATGTGCTTTTGTTTACCTCAAGTCAACTCGTCACTTGGTAATAATACTTACTTATAAGAATATAAAACTACTGTACCTAGACCCAGAATTTAAACTAAGCCGAAGAGACGAGAGATATTTTTATCCCTTTTTTTTTTCTTTAAGCTACGTGATGCAGAGATAACAGACCGTCCGTCTGGGGCAACTCAGACGATGTCAAACGTGGTGTACAGTGTTCGTATGAAGAAAACAGGAAGCTGTAAGGCCCTCGGTGACTCCCCTCCCCTCTCTTGTAAATGTGCAACTGCTGCCAGAGGGCTCTCTACCTCGAAGGCACCTGCGGGGCACAGCTAGCCGAGGAATGAGGTAGTCTGGGTCAAGTGTAGACAGACGGGTGGTAGGAAGTGGGCGATTCACCAGGCCTAAGTGTTAGTGTAGTACGTGTCGTAGTGTACAGTTACAAAACAGGAGAAGAAACCGGTGGAGAGAAAACACTGGTTGTTAGGAGACTCCATGCGTCTCACATCAGCAGCCGATGACTCTGAACTGCTGCTGTTTGCTGCCCCCTGGTGGCCAGATTGGTACTCTGCATGTGTGAGTGTAGTGTGTACGTATATGTGTGTCTGTGTGCGTGTGTGTGTGTGTGTGTGTGTGTAGAATGGGGGGGTTGACTCTCAGCAACAGCGCATGCGGGGGGGTGGCAACTCCGGAGGCACTTCCGGTTCAGGCTGCAGCGACAGGACGCTGTTGGAAAGCTCCTTGTTGGGAACTTCCAGAGGCATCTGTTGTATCAGGAACAAAGAATAAGCCAGAAAACAAGGGGTTAATGTGCTGGATGTTTAGGTGGTGACGTCCACATTGACTTACTGAGCATGCAGGAAACAAATATAATAAGCGACCAAGCTTTAAGGAACAAAAGAATCACAGTGTCTTGATGATATCTCTGACTATAAATAGAGAAATGCTCGGAGAAGAATTCTTCTAAGATTAACTAAACAAACTAGAATTCTTATAGATAAAATACAAATGCAAGGAAAGGTCAATTTATGAAATAAGGGCATTTCTACTATAACAACCTTATCTGATGTCATTTTTAAAAATGCAGGCAGGAAGTGTTGAATTTCTAGAGTATAAAGAGAGTATTGTTTGTGCTTGTCATTTATATAATAACTCTACTGCTCTACAAACAGAGCAGGAATTCCCTTTCATGTCAGTAAAGAACAGGGCGAACAGTCAGCCAGTACTATCAGCTGATATTAGCTGATTAAATATACAGTTTATGCATCAATAGTGGCACAAATGTTAAACAATAAGTGACAGAAAACTGCAGGACAGAGACACCATAGATATGTCTGCAGTAATTTAGAAACACCATCACATCATCTGCCCACCAGGAAGTATGAAAAAACTATAAAAATGTCCTAATCAGTATATCTTAGTGACAATCCTTTGAAAACTTAATCTGAAGAATATTTACCAAAAATGTTTGTTCATGCTGTGTTATTTAAAATACAACACTGTAATGTTGACATCGCTATCCAAAGCTGCACTGAACGCACAAACCTTGCTGAGGATGTCATCCACAAGTTTCAGGAAGATCTCGTCGACATTGAAATTATCCTTGGCACTAGCTTCGCAGAAGCGCATTCCACTTATTCGAGAGGAGAACTGCAACACAAATAGAGTAAAACCAGCTTAACGGCAGCAAAGGAGCACTAAATTATGTGATATGGACACAAATAAGGCTGAACTACACAGCACAAACTCCACCAACAGCTGGAGACTTGATGGAAAAAAATCTCTATATTACACAGGAGGGCGTCAGTATTATCAGTGCATCTTTGAGACACAAAAAGTCCATGTTCAAAGACATTATTGATCTGCAACAAACTGCAAAAAATTCAAAGCTGCTGACAGACTTCACCATTTCTTTGTACATACGTTGATCTGTTCACATTTATAGAAACTGTAGATGAGGTTTTGTGATATGATGGTGACGTTGGTGTGTGGATCGTACCCTCTCTCCCTGCTGTCTGGAGATGATACGATCGCTCTCACAGTCCAGCTTGTTCCCGACCAGGAGGAGCTCTGCTTCCTCTGAGGCGTACTGACGCAAAACAGAAAGCAGAGCGGCGACACATCAGGAGTTTATCAGCATCCCGTTTCATAAAAGTCAAACCAGATTACTGCAATGCCATCTATCCAGCACAATGACCCTCATGAAACCTGGTGCTGTAGTACTGCAAATGAAGGGGAAGGTCACCAAAAATGGCGTTGCAACACACTTACTGACACGTCAGGGAAATAATGATACAACAACAACAGAATAGCACACCCAAGGACAAGACAGAGGAGGCATATTTTATTAAAACCTTGAAGAAAAGTGCCAGCAGAAGTCTTTTTTTTTACCTTGTCTATCATTTTCATCCATTTGGGCAGGTCGTCGAAGGTCTCCTGCTTTGTGATATCGTACACCAGCACAATTCCCTTTGCACTTCTGTAGTAGGCTGATGTGATGCTGTTGAATCTCTCCTGGCCAGCAGTGTCCCTGGATGAAATGAATGAAGGCCAATATAATTATAGTACAGTGCCATCAGTGTAGTGTTGTCAAGACTGTGAACACCAAACAGCTGGTTGGCTGATTTGATTAACGTCTTTTTTTTAAACTCACATTTGATACTATGAATACCTTTCTGTATAACCCTATGACTAGTAGCACAGTGTTAAAAAAGAAAAGAGAAAAACAAAGATCAAAGAAGAAATAGGGGGAGGAAGAATTAGCTTTGCAAGAAGTCAGAATAAAATAAATCTCATTGATTACTACGACTACTACTACTGCTACTACTAATACTAATAATAATAATAATCCACATCACCAACTGGTATCTAGCTAACACAAAATCTAAATAATCATTCACAATCAGTAAAGAGAACATCCCATGTCTACTTTCACCAACACTATTCAGCATGTAATAAAAGGATATAAGCATATAAACTTCAAGAAAATGGTTTCGGCTGTAGGTTTGTGTTTATTCATGTACTTCTCAAAACTATAACTCCTCCTGTGGGTGCCCATGGGTGGAGGCTACTGTCAGCCTTCAGTGAATGAAAACATAATAAAACAGTGGTAATAATATAAAATATACACTCTACAGAAGTTATAATTGTTGAAAGTACTGCACATTAATAAACACTTAAAATGCCCTATAAATGAACCATTTATTAGAAGTTAATATGACACTTATAAATGCTCAAAGTAAAGTGCGACCATTAAGTCTACAAGCACTTAAGTGCAATAGCAGCCACATATGTTGATCAGTAAGAAGTTCTGACATCAGAAATTACTGACTGCATGTGTGGAATCATTTCAGGTTATGTTGTGATTCAGTCTGAAGCATGATAAGCAGTTTGAGCTCCACAAACAGTGCAGTGTTACTGTACCTTCAGCCAGCTAGCCTCTCCCCTGTTCCCCCTGTGAGTCACAGTCAGGCTTATGAGTGGAAGAGCAGACAGACACACAGCAGCACAGTGGCGGGTTAGGCGTGGCAGTGATGGAGGCTCGATGTGAGTGGTTCAAGGTGAGAGACGAGACACACTGAGGACGGCCATCCTGAACGGAGGTTGAGGAACGGGGGTAAAACGGGGACGTGGGTTCGGGGTAGATGTGATGTTCGGTGAGGGCGGACCGGGTGTTAGTGACCAGGACAGATGTGTTAGTGAGATAAGCTGAAGGAGTTTTCCACTTTCTTTTTTAGCCCAGCAGTGTCACGCACAACGAAACACTCAAGTCAGTAAAAAGCTTTTCTGACTGTAATCTGTGGCATTATTCGTTTTGGTTTTTTCTTAAATTCACATGTTTTCAAAATGTAATTAAGGCCTAGTTAGAGTCACAAGACACAAGTGGAGGCGTAATAGAATCAAACCACCGAAATAATCAACGACGTGTCCATTTGAGAGGTAATACTGCTGGTTCAAGAGCTCTGAGTCACTGGTCACATCTACAGTATTTACAACAATTCAAACACACGAATACACAGTTAAAACAAAGACAATTCAGTCTAAGCATCAATGTAACATGCTGCTAACTATTGTAACTAAATAAGGATTTTTTTCTTCGTGCACCTTCTTATTCTTGTTATCATAACAAGACAAGAGAAATCTGATAAGAAAGTGAAATTACAAGAATGAAGGGTGTTTGATCATTGTGGACAGTGACGGTCATCACTTGTGCAGCAGTGTCAGATTAGTGAAGAAAGAAAATGAAAAGGACCAATCACTTAAAAAATGTTGTTGACTTCAATGTACATTGTAGTGTACAGATAAAAACAAAATATTCAAAATGTGTTATGCACACATACATAAGATGATGCTGAACTGACACTTCAACTAACTGCAACCAGAAGAGCAAATCACACATGATCCCTCACTGCTACACAACACTAATAACTGCACTGGTTGAAATGCAAGTCACAAGTGTCACTGCTGCAGTTTGAATAAGGTCTCTGCTTGGAAAGTGTTTTATGCTTTTATTGTATTTATAAAGTGTAACTGTGTTAGAACCAAAGTGCAGTACATCTAAAATGCAGAGGAAGGATCAGGGATGGCATTTGCTGATGTGTGTAAAAATATACATTTTTAATTATCAGCTGTGTTTTCTGTGTGTTTTCACATACATGTGCACATGTAACTCATTAATACTTAATGTAAACGGAAAAAAAAACAACAGTACCTGATATAACAAAGTCTAAAGAGACCAACTTTAGACAACAGCACAGGTGCACACATACAAACGCACACATGCAAATACATGGGAGCCAAATGTTTTCAACATGGGATTTTGTATAAAAAAATCTCACTGTATGTTAATGACATGACAAAACATGTTTTGGCAATCCAAAACATGCCATGTTGTCATTTCTCTGAAATTCTCATTTGCACATGCATTACATACTGTAGGAGGCTGAGATGTACCCGTTAAGCCACCAGCAGCTTTTTGTTAGAGCAGCCTGCAGAGCGACAGGACAGAGGAAATGCACCATGCAGAGGAATAAAGGAAGTGGAGACTTCTGTCCAGTTACTCACCATATCTGTAGTCTGATCTTCTTCCCTCTCAGCTCCACTGTCTTTATTTTGAAGTCAACTCCTGTGAGGGAGGACAGAAACACACATGTGGGCACATACGAGTACCAGAATTTCCTGTCTCGTTCTGACTTAATGTGGAAATGATTTTACTTAGCTGGCTGGTTTAAGAACAAGCAGCAAAAAATGGACTCCTTGTTTGCATTACAGAGTTCAGAGTTCTGACTGGTTAAACACTTTTTTCCTTGGACAACAGCACCAAAACAAAGTCTAAGGCCGTCTTGTTTGTGTCTTTTAAAAAGCTCTGCATGGTCACAGCAAACATTGAGTGACAACAAAGATTAGAAAATAGGTCTGTGTGATCAGACAAAACAACATTAGTGACGAGCTGTGCCACGGGAATGACAGGGCACAAAATGGAGCTCTGCCACAGCAGCTGCTTGTGAGTAACTATTTTGGGATTGGACACTTATGACTGACTGTTGTACTGGTCACAGGACTGTTTACCAAATACCACATACATGCATACAGTTTCATGTATTTAAAGCTGGCAGCCATGGCACAGCACTTCTTCACAAAGTGCTAAATAACTAGTCATTATTAATATGATTTTAACAGGTGGAAATATGCTATATGTAAATATGAATTATAGATACATAATTATGGAAAGTGCCACTTTATAAATGGGGATAGCACTCGATGGGAGATGACTATAACCTGATTTAAACACACAAAACAGGCATCACCAGTATCAATAATTGTTAACTAATTCCTGGATTGCAGGCGATCTATGGTGTTCATCTGATAAGTGAAAAGGTCTCTTTATAACTGTGGTTGTCTCTGATATATCTGTTAGACTCATTCTACCTGCACAAATAATACAAAATTATTCAAATACAATATTCAAAGCCTCAAGCATGTGTGCAAGTTTCATCTTTGCAACATGGTGCAATAAGCTAACATAGTTTTGGTAGCTGGAAAACAGTGTTGTTGGTGCGGTTAGCTTCGGTTAGCCCGCTACAGCCAGTGTTGTAAACTCTGTCCAATCAAATTACACAGTAAAGCTGGAGTTATTATATTTCTACCACCCATCCTGTGGTGGTTTACCCGCATGTGCTCCAGTAAGTAGACAGAGCCCCGTCAATAAAAAGTTGGCAAAAACAAGCCGTCCTGTCCTCACCTACGGTCGACTTGCAGGCTTCGCAGAAAGTGTCGTCGGTGTATCTCTCCATGAGGCTGGTTTTACCCACACCACGGGAGCCGATGATGATAATTTGTAGTTTAAAATCGGCGGGTCTCGGGGGCATCTTCCTGCGGCGGGACTGAGCCCCGAGAGCCGGGGAAGAGTTCGCGGAGCCCCCGCTGCCCGCGCCGGCCCTCCGCGGTATGTCATATCTGGGATCCATCAGTGGCTCCACATTTGTGATTAACGGACACAAAAAACAGACAAAGGCTCCTGCAGCGTTACACTGCGGGAACGAGAAGCTATTTCCAACTTTCTTTACGGTGAGCAGAAGTTTGTGAAAGTTTGTCGCTCGGTTGTTTTTGTTCAGCCATTAGAGACCTCGGCCGTCGTGACGTCAGTGACCACAGAGCTGCGCGTTTCCGCTTCCGGCGCCTCTTCTGTGATTTTTCTAACTTCTTCTTTTCTGTCAGACTGAGGTTTGTGGTTTGCACTGATTTGAAAATAAGAGGTGAGCTGCGACGGGCTGTTCAACAACACCTGCAAATCATAACACATCTTCACTCAGATTAAAGCTTTAAATGATATAATTATAACAATAATAATAATCTCATAATTTTTAATGCACAGTTTAACATGTGCATGACAACACTGTCAAACTCAAGTCCATCGCTGTGTGTAATGTATACTATATTGTCACACCCACCAACCTCTGTATATAAAACTACCTGTTGCAGTAATCAATTTAAGTAGTTGATTTATTAGTTAATAATATCTATCTATATTTAGATAGATAGATAGATAGATAGATAGATAGATAGATAGATAGATAGATAGATAGATAGATATGGTCTATGTTAATA
>JBAJHX010000062.1:6536545-6547402 GCA_037176925.1 Amniataba percoides
TAGATAGATAGATAGATAGATAGATAGATAGATAGATAGATAGATAGATAGATAGATAGATATGGTCTATGTTAATATTTATTTTTACCCTGTCATATTGTTGTTCCTCTGTATATCTGTATTTCTGTGTAGTAAATATTTATATTTCTGTGTAGTAAAAAACGAAGTCAAAGCACTGAAGCTGTTGGCTGATGTGACTGTGTGGAGGGGCCCTTTGACCTTGTTGTGGATATAAAAAAGCAAAATCTGAAATGGCGTTGTGTCTTGGTTCACCAAAATGCATTTTAGGACCAAGTAAAGAGGCTTTGTTGAAGCTCCAGTGTACAAGAAAATGTAATAAAATGTTCTCTTGAATTGATTGATGCAGTGTCATAAAGACCCATCCTGTGCAAATCTGTGCAGTTCTTTCATTTAAATGGGATTTATGATATCCATATTGCCTACATATTTATTTATATTTTGTTTTCATATTTTATTGTCTATTCTGTAATCAATTTATGTTTCTGACTGCCAGTACTGGCTTTCATCTTTTCTTTTATTTCTATTCATACTATATTTATTCTGATTCACCTACTTTGATCTCATTCTTATTTTGTGATAATAAACACTGCTGTGCTTTTATACTTGAGATGCGTTTTGAATTACTTTTACTTTTACTGTATTTTTACATGATGACATTTCTAGTTTTAGTTAAGTAAATGATCTGATTGATTCGTCCACTGCAGCACACTTTCATTTTAATAAGCCTTTCGCGCTGCGGCTGTTTTTTGGCCTCGACGGCTGCCGTAGCCTGCGACATTGTGTGACGTTGTTCGTGCTAATCCAAACACGGAGGAAACACCATCCAGAGCCATTTATCGATCACCAATTCGTTACAGATACCAGATTTGATCGACGGTATGGCTGCCCAGAAGATAAACGAAGCTCATGAGCACATAGCCAAGGCAGAAAAATGGTGAGTTTGGATAAAAAAAAACAGGAAGCAGTTTGTTTTCCTGCTCATGTTAGCAAGCTAGAAAGGCCACTGAGGCTTTTCCACCAGCGCTGATGCGACAGAAACCATCACTGTTTTTGTATTTTCACCCCATTAAAGGAGGATTTAACAGGCTGTGAATGAGCCACAGGGCTGTGTTGTTCCGTAATGGTCAATAAAACATCGCGTATCTCACAGTTCACGATGTCGCTTCGTGTTTCCTGCAGCTTAAAAACGAGCCTGACAAAGTGGAAACCTGATTTTGACAGTGCAGCATCAGAATACGCCAAAGCAGGTAATTAATATTCCTCCTGAATATGAAGCAGTCCTGTCACACATACATCTACATTTCACTGCTGAGTGACTCTTCTGTGGCACATAAATGTGTGTGTGTAGTATACATGTATGTGTGGTATACATAAGATGTAAATTTGTAGTTGTTTTCTTTAATAGCTTTTTGCTATTGTTTTGGTCTTTAATGTCTTTATTGTTTTAATTTTAATATATTTATTGTATCTGTTTCTTGGTTTTTCTTGCTCTTATTTTCTTAACTCTTCCTATTTCGCTTTCCTCTGCTGCTGTAACACTAAATCTAAATGTTTTAGAGTTATTATGTTATTAAATTTGATCACATCTAATGTGCGGTGTATATATGTATTTTGTGGTAGAGTGTAATTTAGCCAATAGTATCTCAGTCATGGAGATTCAGTTTGATTTTGCACCAAAGTCTGGCATGCAAGTTGACTTCCTGCCATATTAAAATGATCAAATTGTAATAATTGAACTCTCTTTCTCCTCAGATTGTCATATAGTGAGATTATTCCCCTTCTTGCCAATAGACAGGAAAATAATATTGTTCCATAATATGTAGTAATCCAGTCACAGTTTTATCTTCATTTCAGGAGTAATGGTTGTGTTTGCATTGTATTTTCAGCTGTGTGCTTCAAGAATGCGAAGCAGTATGAGCAGGCGAAGGATGCTTACCTGAAGGAGGCTGAATATCACACGGAAAACAAGACGTATCCTCTCTGTGCTCCCTCCACACCTTCATCACATGACACTGTTTTCTTTTCAGTCTGTTTTGTAATTTCCTTAACTTGTCCTGCAGGCTATTTCATGCTGCAAAGTAAGTGTCTAGTGTAATAAGCCGTGTAATAAGTGTAATGAGTCATCAGGAAACATAAAAACATATTTAACTCACATTCTCTTTTCCTCTTCTTCAGGGCTATCGAACAGGCGGGTATGATGATGAAGGTGAGCGCTGCCACAGTTTGAACGTTGAACCCGTCCACGGGTTGATGGAGGTGATGTAACTGTGCTGTGTTTGCACTGCAACAGGAACAAAAGAAGATGCCAGAGGCCATCCAGTACATAGAGAAAGCCTGTATGATGTACATGGAGAATGGGACTCCCGACACTGCAGCCATGGCTCTGGACCGGGCGGGAAAGTAAAAAACTGACTTTATTTCTCTTAAGGAAGTTTACTGTTTGTCCCTAAATTAAACATAAGTTCCTCAACTGTTACAGGATGGAGAGGATTTATGTACAGGTTGTATTTTCAGTGTTTGGACTTGTTGCACATGTTATTGCCCACTTATTGCTGAATAATGTCTTTGTTAATATTTATTATTATCTGGTAGTATGTATGTCAGTTCTAATGAAAACCCTGCCACTTAAAGGGTTTAGTCATAAAATACATGGCTACCTCAGAGAATAAAAAGGGAGACTTTAAACATTTTCTTTCTTTCTTTCTTTCTTCCCAGACTGATAGAGCCGATAAACCTAGAGAAAGCTGTGGACTTGTATCAGAAGGCAGCTGGAGTGTTTGAGGTGAAATTGAACTTCCAACTTAAAAAAAACTGAGTGAATCATTTAACTGATGCTGATTCATATCTTTTCTCACACATACATTCATGTTTTTCTCTGTAGAATGAGGACCGACTGCGTCAGGCGGTTGAACTGCTTGGAAAAGCCTCCAGACTTCTGGTCAGGTTAAAAAGGTAAAGAAAGTGAAGTTGAAAGTGGGTAATAATCACTAACAATAAGTGCTTTCCCAAAAAAAAAAAGGTGTCAACACAGTTCATGTCACTGTCATTTGACTTGATAACACATTCACAAATTTAGATTCTAATATTAGTTTATTTATTATTTATTAGTTAGCCACTGTTGTAAATGGACACGACAACCCTGTAGCTGTTTTATGTTTTATATAAATAATGTTAAACTTCGGTACCTTCTCCTTGTCATTCCTCGCTCTGCTCTTGTTGGATCAGGTTGGATGAAGCAGCAGTGGCTCTGCAGAAGGAGAAGAACATGTACAAAGAGATTGAGAACTTCCCCATGTGCTTCAAGGTGGGTTACATTGTCTTTATGTCTTAACATTCTCCGTACAGATCGAAGCCCAATGTCTGATCTGCTAAGAATGGACACTCAAATATTATTAAACATATTATTCATGCATGTTGTTCTGTTGCTCTTTAGAAAACGACTGCTCAAGTGCTGATTCATCTTCATCGAGGGGACTACGTGGCGGCTGATAAATGTGTCAGAGAAAGTTACAGGTATGTTTTATCGCTTTCTGTCCTTTCTGTCATCTGGAAGGACGAGTAAGCAACCTTTGGCTTACTGAACCTCAAGTTACACGGTATGTTGCTTAAACCGAGCATCATCACACAAAGTGCTTCTTGGTCTCCACCAGTCTGCCCGGCTACAGTGGAAGCGAAGACTGCGTTGCCATGGAGACACTACTGCAGGGCTACGATGAGCAGGACGAGGACCAGGTCTACCGTGTGTGCAACTCACCTTTACTGAAGTACATGGACAACGACGTGAGTACTGCTGGTGTATTCCTCAGTGTGAGTGTGTGTGTGTGTGTGTGTGTGAGAGAGAGAGAGAGAGAAAGAGAGAGAGAGTGTGTGTGTGCAGCTCTTAACTTTGACATGAGATGTTCTATTTAAAGCCAACCTTTTTTTTCTCCTTTCTTGCATAACAGCATCATCAGTTTGAAAATTTATTATCATAATTTATTAACATTTAGAGAGCACATTAAAGGCCCTGAAAAGTTTTTTTTTTTTTACAGAGCCTCTAATGTCCCATAAGGTCATATTTTTGTGTCTTAAATAATTCACTATAAGTTCAAATGCGTCCATACAGACTTAAGATGTACACAGACGTCATTATAGAGAGAACTTTGATAGCAAAAAAAGCATTTTAGACTTTCTCTATTTTTATCCAAAACTCAAATTTCACAATGGGATACAAAAAATGTAGAGTGAAAAGCAGCTCTCCTTGTTGAAAAACCTCCGAGATTCACTTCACAATTTAATTTAGGAATGGGTTTAAATTACAGGAAGTAAGCAAGTTCACTACTAGACAACAGTAGGTAATCTCAGCTGAGGGTAACCTAAGAATTAGCCAGAATCCCTGAGATAATTATACAGCTTTAGTTATTATATGTGATGAGTTTAATAGTGACTCAGTTAATCTGCTTCATAAGTTTGACCAGATGGTAACAAAACAAAACGACACAACTGTCGTCATATTATGATTCAAAGCCAACGTGATTGGTGCTTTGAAACATAACTACACAACAGTAATGCATAAATCTCTGATATGAAAGGACAGACATTCCTAACTTCTTCAGATAATGTGCTCCTGTAGGCCTTTATTGCTCATAGAAATAAAAGGTCTTTATAATCTCAGATCTGATGACACATTTTCGTCACCTCGCAGTACGCCAAGCTGGCCATTTCCCTGCGGGTGCCTGGAGGAGGCGGAAAGAAGAAGAAGGCTGCTGCCGCTCCACAAGGTGGTGCCAGCGGGGCACCAGCTGCTGAGGAGGAGGATGACTACGAGGGAGGGCTGTGTTAGCCTTCAGCCCCCAGAGTGCCGCCTCTGCCCATCCGCTGCGCCACCACTACGCCCTCTGTGTACGAGTTTAAAAAAAAAAAAAAACCTTGACAAAACCCTTTTCCACTCCAAAAGCCCAGATGTGTGGCTGTTTGATCTTTACTGTGCAGAAAAAAAAGGAACATGGCAAATTTAACCCCCCTCTTCCCTCAACAGTTACAGGTGGTGCTGCAAAGGAGTCGACCTGAGTTTAAGCAGCCTTTTAATTTTGTTTGAGGTGAACCCTCGGTGTAATGAAAAATCTATGTTCCATAATGTATGAAAGCCTGGTGTATGTAAATGTTCTATTATTTCTTGTCGCCGTGAAGCTGTAAATTTTGCTGTTATTGTTTGTGTGTAGAGTCTTAAGATTGCAATAGGTATATTAAAATCAGAAACACTCTAAATATATCTAAGGGGTTGATCGTTGTATAGGTGTTTATTTGTACAGAGTAATTTATTCAGTATTCAAGGCTGCGGCCTGTGTCAAATGTTACTGGAACAATATGCAATCAGTTTGTTAATGCATGTTTGGAATAATGCAACCGTTAATCCAAATCAAGGCTATGAATTTGTGAACATTAACGCTTAAAAATTATTGGCACTATTGTCTTAAGCATAAGCGCTTATTGAAGAAAAACAGTCCCTGTTGGCGCAGCTTGAAGCCCATTGTAGACTGGTTTTATTTGTCTACCTCCAGGTGTGTGTTATCTTCCACCTCAAGCTATAAAATAGCTGTCACTGTTTTTTTTTAAGTTTCCACAGTACAATCCTGAAATAAAGTGATTAAAACAAATAAAAAAGGGACCATGCATTGCTGTTTTCAGTGCATTTCCTCACTGATTTAATTTATAATGCTGATTTTATGTGTTTGTGTTTCAGCTTATCACACCGTAAATGTGAGAATTTCTCTCTTAGGACAGAAACATTTACATGTCAATTCATTCTGATACCACATTATTAAAAGGCGATAAAGGGATTGTTTACATTTTTATTTTTTATTATTTGTGCTGTTGCCCACTTCTTGTATAATCCTAAAAAGACAAGCATATCTCCAAACTTTGCACATGCATCAATAAACATTTCCATTGTGTGGCATTATGGTGTCTGTACATTTTCTTAAACGAGTTAGCAGACAGATTTTCCACATCAGGGAGACTAACAGCGGCAGCAGATGTCTGCACCAAAATGGCCCCTGACAGACAGACGTGTAATGACTGTAGCTTCCTAAGACCTTTGATGAGGCTAATGCTCTCTCCCTGTTCGACGATATTTAATGCTCACATCCATGCTACTTTAGGGAAGCACTCCCTTTCTGCGATGCATCTCTGCATTAGAGCCATTTTAATTGGACTTAAATGCCGCCACTGTTGAAGATAAAAGCTGCTCAACTAAGCTTAAAGTCATGTGTACTGTGTTTTATATCAGGCAGCGTGTGAGCTGACTCGTACCACAGTTCACCTCTTCATAATGGTTAATGGTAAAATACAGCTGAGGCCACTTTCTAGAAAGGCCTTCAGGGAAGAGGAACAATCTGTCACAAGTCCCTCCGATTTACTGTATCACAATTAGGCAGCGGTGGAACTGAACTAAGAACATTTACTGTATTTAAAGCAGCTCTATGGAAGTTTTCATGGATTCATGGTGATTTTTATAGATGTGAACAAAGGCAGTTGTGTTTCACCTAACAACAGGTTAGATGTTCCCTGAGATGTGCTGTTTTGTCTGATAAAGTGGGGAAAAGAACAACCTGGTGGCACCGCCTGTCATTAGAAACTAATAGAAATATCTCATCTTGACACTGTTGGTCTCATTTAATTGTGTAGGTCAAATAGAGGCATCTATTCAAAAACTGGTCTTAGGCAAATATTTTACTTTCTGCTTTAGATACCTCTTAGATTGCAATTTTTCATCATGTTGCTGTTAACACACACACACACACACACACACACACACACACACACACATATGTATATATATAAGTATTCCCTTTTGTGTTTCTCCTGCTTTGGCTAAATAAACTATTTAAACAGGTGTAAAGCACAAAGAGGCATTTTTTTCTGAGCTAAACAAGAGAAACATGCTTTTTACAGCAGGTCAGACAGCCACCAAGTACATGATGGTTTTATAGACCCTGATGCCTGCTGTAATTTAACTGCCCAGCAATATATAAATGATAATTTTACAGCAGTGCAATGAAGCACACATTAATGCACCAGTTATATTAATCTAGAAACATCAAATTTAACGTTCAGCACTTAAAAGGGAAAAATGAGAACTTTTCATACTCCAAGTACATTTTTCTGACAATTTCCATTTTTTCATAAACTCTTTCTTCCAATTCTGCAATTAGGTTTTTGAAACCAGACCCTCTTTTGTACAACATATCGACTCAAAACGTATGGAGCGAAAACAGCGACGTCTGTCATTCCACACTCTCTTAAACCACTTACACGTAATACATTTCTTTTCCGTTCCTGATCAAACACCTACCTTCATTTCTTTTCTTTGAGGAGTAATAAGCTGATCAGGCCCTTTTCCACAGTGGACATGTTGGCTTGACGTAGGAGGAAAAGCTCAGGTGAGACTAATTGTGTTAACAGTGGCTCTGATCCATCAAGAGTCCAAGCGAGCCAAGACAATGAGCCAGCATGCAGACCACCTGGACCCTGTTTAATGTTAACAAATGCACCTGTTGTTTTCTTAATATGATTATCCAAAATCTCTCTGTTGGCACACTGATTGCTGATGGAGAAGGTCATTAGTTGCCACTCTCATGCTGTTTGTTTCTTACATACTGTATGAGTATGTACACTACATGCAAACATTCAAATAGCCAGACACACTGATTTAATGTATCTCCAACACTAAATATGTATGTATATTTATTTTCCTTGCATACTTCTCCTTTCACCACTTATTCACACATTTGAAAGCATTTTAACTTTACATATTTGAATGAATGAAATGAAAAAAAAGACTGATTCACTGAAATGGTGCTATGCTAAATTACACACTAAAATAAAAATGAAATATAAGTTAAAGTATTAGTTGATGCAGTGGGTTTGGTTGGAGGTGGAGGCCATCTGGGCTGCTGATCCCCCACCCGCTCACTCGTCGTCCGTCCTTTCCCACAATCAAAACCGCAGCTGAATGCAAAAACTCGACACTTTTCCAGGAGTTTTATTTGCAGATCTCTGGACCTCTATCTGAGCACATTGGCTCAACATACAGTTACAGTTTCACATTTCATTCCTCCCTGACCCGTCCCCTTAAAATTATGTATGTACATGTAATGAAATGAGTCATGACAATAATGAAGTTTTTCTATCATGCTACAATGTCCTCTAATGCATAGTTTGGACCAAAGGGCTTCATCTCTCAGCCCTTCATGTGAGGAATCTTTTTTTTTCTTTTGTTTTCTTCCTTTGATGACTGAACGCGCAGCTGCGTGTTCGTGAGTATGAATGTTAAAAACAGCGAGTGATGTGCAAGAGTCCGCCAACTGGTGCACGTTACCCTGATTCAGAAACAGCCCTCTGCTGGTCTCGACTCTGGCCAACCTGTAGATGATTCAGAACGCGGATGATTGGCAATTATAATCTGTGTGAGGGAAAAAAACAGTCCACAGCGATACGTTTACTTTCTGAACACCTCCTCAAACCGCTTCCCTGTGCAGAAAACATACTCAGCATCTGTCCATCTAAACAATATCCACATTAAATTTCATGCCATTTAAATAGTTTTCGTCTTTTCTGCAATCTCATAATCTTTAAGAATCATCCAAGCCTACATATAGTAACATATACAATGAATATCGGTGAAAACAGCTCTTCCTGAGAAAGATATGTAGTTGATAAGAGTTTCAGTCCTCTTCATACAAACAAAATAAGGCAAGTAAAGACTGTCTGAATGTGTTTTTCTGTGTTGCGTCTCTCCCGTGTGGCCTCTGATGTTTGGGGGGAAAAAAAGGTGGTCTTTATGGCCGTGTTTCAGGTCCACATCCATTGAAAAACTTGGAGGAACGAGAGCTCGATATTGCACAGTCCCACAGTCAAAGCGTTCCAGTTGGAGAAAATATGACATTGTGCTCACGTGTGTCATTATTGTGCACTTATTTGGTTGGTGGGAAGCCCTTAAAGATTAAAGTTGCAGCCAGTCTGAGCTTCTCTCTCTGCAAAATGTTAAGAGGCAGGCGTGAAGAGCAAACAGGGTTCTGGGGAGCGTTAGTGTTTAAAAATCTACCTTCATATTAGGAACAGGACTTTTTAGATTCAGATGTCTCCGTCTCCGCCTGAACACCAGCTGCTTATTTCATCCATTGCACAGCAAACTCAGCCAGGTTTCATGAGATAAACACAGCACCGAAAAGTCTGTCCTCAAAGTGTTAATGTTATATGACTGCAACTGTTGTTGTTTTATCCATCAGTAAATAGTAGAAAATACCAGTTTATAGGTCTGAACAGCGTGGAGCTCGCAGCGTGTCACTGCCATCGGAGCTCATTTGAAGAGGACAGAGTTGGTCCTCAGCTGCTTTTTGCTCCCAGCAGGTGAACCGTGCTGAAACAGCCGCTCACGCTAACAGAACGGCTCCCGTCCGACAGAAGCGTCGGCTCGCCTTCGTCAGGTGACGCAGAGTCTCACTGAGTTTTCTCTCGGGTCCACTTGATCATAGTCTCTGGCGAGCGGTAGAGGAAGATGAGCTTGGCGTACATGTCCTCCTCCAGGTCCAGCTCGCCCGTCTCTCGTACCAGGAAGATGTCGGTGCACAGCTTGAGGATGCGGTCCACGTTGGGCAGCTCCTCGAACATGATGGTGTGGGAGATGCCGCTGAAGAACTCGCGCACGAACTTGCCGATGACCAGAACCACAGACGCGTACAAGCCCATGATCCTGGACAGGAGGGAGAAATGATTTTGATGATTTTTTTTCTTTTTTTGGTGCTCCTAATTTCCCTAAATCTGCTTCATCTGCTGCCTTGTTTATACTCAGTGGTCCAACTTATTAACTGAACCTTTATGTTTTTTTGTTTTCACATTAACAGGAAACATAGTTCACAGGCTGCATGTATGAGCTCTTGTAGTTATGGGGAGAAAATGTTATTTTTATTGCCAGCTGACAATAAACTTCAGATGATGATTTCATTGCAGATCCTTTTGCCTACATCTTCATTAACAGCTGGAGTTCATTTAGTTGTTCTTGAAGCTGATTCATTCATTTATTCATTCATTCATTAAGACCTAAACCTTAACCAAAAATTTCTATAACAAACACTATGTTTTAATTTTCCTCATTATCTACATCAGCATGTTTGAAGCCAGTGGTAAGTGCAAAAAAGAGAAAAAAGTCTGATTGGAAGTCTGGTTACAGACGCTGTGGCGTTGTTCCCTGCTTGCTGCTTGAGGCCCTTAAAACGAAGTTTAGTCTGATTGGGAATCACTGTCTTAGACAACAAGTTCAAATCACCATGGCAACGAGGTGAACAACCACCAAACCCCACACATGCTTCATTGGCTGTACAACCGTGCATAAAAGCACCAGATAATGACTACACACAGATATTTCACTGAATCATCAAAGCAGGTGAAATCTTCACAATTCAGCACGTACCCGTATCCAGCCAGAAAGCCCAAACTGGGCGGGCTGACTTGGTCGCTGAAGACGTAGAGCTCCAAGCCTGCATCGTACATGTTTTTTTCAGTCCTCTTTTTTATCAGGCCGGGCGTTGTCTGGTCGACTATCCACCACTCCTGGACCTGACTTGAGTTACTGTCAAGTCGCTTCAAAGTCACAGTTATGTTCATCCTCTTATTTGCTTCTGCAGAGATGAGGAATGAAATTGTGCCATTTAACTGGACAAAACAAATTTCTGGAACACGTCATAACATTTTGAAAAACAAAACATTTCTGTCCTGGTAACAAAACACTGGTCATTTACCAACTGTGCCTAAGAAGACATTTCTTCTTCAAGTTTTCAGTATGATTCTGACAATGTT
>JBAJHX010000062.1:6549976-6572705 GCA_037176925.1 Amniataba percoides
AAACATTTTCACAGATTTTTGAGAGCTGAGTACCACATAAAATCTGTTCGAGGTCAGTAAGCACTTCATTCATGAATTCATACATAAGACGCACTGGATTATAAGGCACACTGTCGATTTTTGAGAAAATTTAAGGATTTAAGTGTGCCTTATAGTCCAAAAAATACAGTAAAGATTTTTCTTCTGTGTATTGGTGGCCTGGTCTAAAACTGCAACTAAAAGAGAAACAGCAACCTGCATTATGCAATTAATGTATTCTCCATTGCATCTTATATACTTACATCATTCCGACTATATTTATCCTGAAATGTTTCAAATTCCTCTTTTGTGACAGTCTGCAGTTGTTTTTGCTGAGCGCTCATAGTGAAGATGGGCTGTAAGAAGAGAGAAGAATCTTGTTAAGGCTTAAACATTTACACTGTCTGCAAATCAGGGACCTGTGTTACTCAGTTTTGCTGCTGGATAAATAGGTCTTTTTGTTTCAATGAATGCAGAGAATCTGCTCCAGATACATAATCAAACATCGACCCCTCGAGTCAGAACACTCACAGAAAATATGATCACAGTCTTTTGGCTTGTCTCTGCCCCCACAGGCTTTCAGCAATCTCACAAACTGATCAAAAAGTGAAACTTCAAGACGCTCGAAGACTTGGCTTCCCCTCAGAGTGAGTCGCAGATTTATTTACTTCATCGAGACCTACTTGAGCTCCACTCAAAGGAGGCAGGATTTCATTTTGTTCGGGGAGGATTTGGCTTTGGGCAGAGCATCTCTTGTTATTTCTGTTTGGTCTTCGTTTCTCGGCAAAGCACTTGGCAAAGCTTGTTTTGGCCCCAATGATTTGAAAAGAAAAGAAAGCGGGTCCACACCTGAAAGCCAGCCAAGGTGATTTTAAACGAAACATCCAGCGGCATGTTGACGACTCCGGCTACAGACTTAACGAGGGACATGAAGAGCAGCGGGAACCAAACGATGCAGATCAGCAGCATGACGATCATCCCTCCCATCCCGTATTTCACCACTTTCTTCTTCTTCTGGCCTCGCGGCTGGGGATACCTCTGCAGGAGGATGAGACAGAAGACGAGTAAATCTGGGTGCAGTTTCTACATCAGCCGTCCTCATGAAACTTTGTTCCATCTTTACTCCAGCAGATGTAGAGATAATGGCCACATGTGTTCAATGCCTGTGCTAGTTTTTGCAGATCCATTAGA
Source organism: Amniataba percoides (assembly GCA_037176925.1). Classification (NCBI taxonomy): domain Eukaryota; kingdom Metazoa; phylum Chordata; class Actinopteri; order Centrarchiformes; family Terapontidae; genus Amniataba; species Amniataba percoides. The sequence continues at coordinate 6,551,186 of JBAJHX010000062.1, forward strand.
AATATGCAATTAACTGCGCCAGGGTGATAAAAGTAAAGATGGATCAAAAACTTTCAAGGTTACTTACATTTTTAATAGGGAGAGATGCAAAAGTGCAATATTTACTATAGTGAGGCATAGAATAAAGATTTTTTTATTACGTTTTGAACATAGAATTTATCCTTGTTATCTAATATGGAGTGTGTTTCTGAAAGTGAGAAACCAGCCATCGCGTTCAATCTTTTTCCAGAGAGATCTCCTTCAAGAAATCACAAGTAAATTTCAGCATGAAATTCCAACATGGCAGACGTTCGACACACAATGATAAACACCTTCTCAGACTCCCTCCAGCATTTGAGGATGAAGATGTGAGCGTAGATGTCCTCCACACAGATCCAGCTGGACAGAGACAGTGAGGTATCGGTCCAAACCCAGTCCATCACGGCCCGCAGCTCCGTCAGGAACGGCACCAGGCGGAAACTAGAAACAACACATCAAATGTGTGAGTGAAATAATGTCAGATTATGTCTTTATTCAGAGAAGCCTGTTCATGAATTTGTTGATCTTGTCCAAGAGAAGGGCAGGCATATAACTTATTTTGAAACAGCTACACATGTTTTTAATCTAATGATTTAAGATTTATATATTAAAAAAAAAGGTTTTGGGTTTGTGAGCACATATATTCTGCATATCTATGTTTCAGGTTTTTCTTCTACTCAGAGACCCAAGGAGAGCTAAATTATATCATGATGATCATATAGTTAATTATTATACACAGTACAAGCACAAACAAGCACAAATCTTGTTGAACCTATATGTTAATTGTATATTAACCAATTAAAGCAAACAAATGTGAGGTTTTAAAAGTGTGTATAAATTGCTTGTGTTATCTGACAACCAGAAGTGACATGCAAGAGTTGAATACTGACATTTATGACAAATAGAGATACGAGCGCTGCTGCGATTTTTAACACATTTTTATACATTTTTGGATCAAATAAGTCCAGGTGTAATCTTTCCATTATTGCAGCGGCAGCTAGTTGTCAACCAGCCTTGGACCTGTTTGCCCAGCTGGAAAAAATGATACTTTCCCAGCGTAACTCACCCTTGAAACAGGAAGAGGTTGACATAATTGTAGCTCTTGGTGAGAAAGTTTCCCAGAACGCGGGTCGGATAACCGCAGCGGATCTGATAGGCTGACAGCCCGAAGTAGATGCACTTGACAAAATACCACATCTGAGCGACCATGTTCTCACTGAACCGCCTGCAAGGGGAACAGAGATCAGACATTTTGTAGCACAAAGACTCTCAATTATTCCATATTTTTAGCTTTGCAAAGACAAGAACTTGCCTGCTAAGCAAGACTAAACTAATTCATTTCAGCTGTAAAATATTCACAATCAATCTTTGAAACAGAACATTTTTTAAAGCATTTTTATTTGAATAGTGACAGACAGAGAGAGATGAAAGTCATGCACTATCCAAAGCTATATTTTAAATGCAGGACACATATTCTTTCCTTCAAGGCACCTCAAAATACTGAACTTTAATCAAATCAATCAGCACACTGACAAACTGAGGATTAAATACCAAACATATTTGAAGTGAAATTTTAAGTTCTTACTTTTCTGTGATTCCTGGCAGGATAAAGAACATCCAGAAGTGGATGCCAAAGAGCAGGATGACCTGGAAGATGACTTTGCCCATGACAGACTTTCTGAGGTAGAGGGCCCGGTCCACCACCATGGTGCCGAACTGGATCAGGACCATGACCAGGAAGGGTCCCGGCACCTGATCCTCCGACAGGGACGAGGTGATGTCTGCTGACGAGTGTTTCTAGAAGCGATATGCATAAGTTCCTTGTCAGAAGTGATCTTGTTTATGGTTTCAGGTTAAAAAAAAGACCTAATTTGAAAACATACACCAAATGCTGCAAATCCAAAGACGATGATGATGAAGTCGACCGTGTCGGTGAGGAACATCAGCACGTAGACGTCCGTGACCGCGCTGTATTCTGGATGGATCAGGTTGTAGAAGAACTGCCTCATAGGAAGGTAGATCTCCATGAACCTTTATGAAGAAATGTTATTATGAGCAAACACAAGGTGAAAATGGTCCAGGTGGGTCTGTAAAATCTGCTGAGACATGAATTAAAGTTTGAATTGGCCTTCTGTATCTAGAATTTCTGACTACTTTTGTTATTTTAAGGTTTACAGGATGATGATGCTGTTTGTGGTTTTATAATTGCAGATTTTGTGGAATGATGATTTTAGATTTTGTGCTTTCTGTCTTATGCTGTTTGTCTAATTTACCGTTAATGCTGCAAATCTTGGTCAGGGCATTCTCGAAAAAGAGATATTAAATTAATGAGGTTTTGATGGTTAAATAAAGGTTAAATAACCACATGTGAGTCAGTATCTGCTCCAAGTGTTTCGGCTGCTGTTGCCGACGTAATGTCTCAGAAACTTGTCCCAATGTGATTAAATTTAGAACAATAACAATAACAGCACTTATAAAAATTACACTGACTGGCCTAACGGGAATGCTGTAATTAAAGGTCTAAATTTAGACCTTTGAAAGGTTTTAGCTGCTGTATCACTGCTATGATTTTCCACAGCGCATCTTCCATTATTCGTCTGGTAAACTTGCTGAGCGCAGTTCTCATCAGTCCCCTCATAAAGTTACACGCTTTCTTGTATAACTACAGTCACGACTGCCGGCCGCTGAACAGCACTTGTGGGTGGAGAGACAGAAAACGCAGCTGCCTAAACTTTTACGAACCAGCTGTGCTCCATTGTACCGTTTTATGATGAAAGCTTTTCCTTTGAGGAGCTGCTCCCTCAGCTTCTCCATGATCATCTGCTTGCGCGTCTTCTGATGGACACTGGCCTCGCTGCCGTCCTTGCGGCTGCTGTTGTGGGAAGCTGTACTTCCTGTGGAAACAATTTACATTTCGAGTCGTAAATGAGCCGCGACGAGGCCTCGAGTCGCTGAGCCACAAACGCAGCGACCTAATGCAAAGGTCGAGGCTCGAGACCACGGGAAACTGTGCTTTTTGTGGGACAAGCCCAGAGGATTCATTCTATTAAACAATGTTGTTAGAAAAATGTCACATCACTCTCATGGATTTTAAAAGGGGTTTATCACTGACTGACTCTTCCTTTGAACCAGCTGTCAAGTAAGTGGCAGGAAATACATAATAGAGAAGCATCCCCACCTCTCTTGGACCTCGCAGAGGAGTGGAGAGATCGGTGCGAGATGTGCGAGCCTCCGCTGGAGCTCTTGCGGCGCTGGTACGTCTGCTGCTGCGGGTAGTGCACCTGGACGTGTCCTGAATCGATGGATGTCCCAAAGTCCATGGACCTCAGCGTGTGATTGGAGTCTCTCCTCTCATTGAACACAGAGGAGACGGGCTCGGAGTCCCTCTCGCTCTCCTCCCTGTCTTTCCCCTCGTCCTCGGACTCACTCTGACGGGAGGCCTCTTTCTTTTCTTTGGGGTCGTCCTCGTCCCACAGGCCGTGGCACTTTAAAAGGAAAAATGTGGGGATTTGTTAAGACCATGTGGTGTTTTAATGCCCATATGAACTTGCCGTCTGGTAAATTCAAAATTTCCCAGTGTATCTCAAACAATTGCAGTCATAGTGTTTGTCCCATTAAGTGTTCTACAGAGTTTCTTTTGTTTGTTGCGAAAGAAGGAAAACTGAAAGAAACAGATGGTGAGAGATCTTCTGGCAAAATCTCTGTGCCGCAGAGACACACACATCTAAACCAGGTCAATACTGGCCTTATTTTCAATAATGGATTTCAGCTAGTCTGTGTCTCTAAAGGAAATACAGTCAATACAACAGACGACCATCAGAAAATCACAGTCCTCATTCTGTGAAAACATGTATTCAAAAGTTTATCTGAAAATGATGACCAGTTTAAGAGCTGAGTGTTTTCTCTCCAGCTTATTGTTGGAGGGAAATCTGAAATGATGATGGTGAACTGTGAATTTAACTGAATTTGACTGCTGATGCTTCATAACAGCTTCAAATAAGCTTTTTGGTGAAGCCAGTATGGATTTTATTATTCTATCTATGTGAATTGCTAAAAATATGATGAGAAAAATCCAACATGATGCATTCATTCAGGTCAGCATCATCCACATGTTTACCTTCAGAATAGATCTGTGGAAGAAGAGAGCCAGTAACTGGACCAGGTCGTAGTGGACGTAACCGTCCTTCTTCTCCACACCGATGATGTTTGGAGGGTGATACGGTTTATTCTTGTCTATCTTGTTCTGGTTGAAGGGGAAGAAGCCAAACTGGAAGAAGTACTTGATGACAATGGTGACCTGAAGGGAAAACAAAACTGAATGTCAGTAAGCGAAGGTGTCGGGAAGTTCCCACCTTACTTTAGGATACAGTGCAATTATTATTGTCTTATCTTAGCTGTGTATTATAACTTTTACAACAATGCAACAAATGAATCATTATACTCCTACCTGATGTGTTATAGATAAAAGTAATTACAAATACTACAACACTAAATTGATGTTTAAAAGCTTAATTTTAATTTTCAAAAGTTGCTGTTTTGAAAACGTGATCCTCGTATCTGACCGTACCTCGGTATAGACGATGGCAGTCATCCAGTAGCGCTTGCTGGGCCGCGGCACCGACAGCATGGCCCAGAGGAAGATGGTGATGGGAAGGACCAGGGTGGCGCAGGAGGCCGACACCATGTGGTTGATGATGATGACCAGGTAGCACACCATCTCCGAGTGGGCCACCAGCATGTTGTAGAGGGCGTAGCAGAACTGGAGGATCAGAGGCTGCTTTTGGTAGAAAAGGTCTGACTGCTCGAGCTCCTCATCGTAAAACATCCTGGACAGACACGCAGAGAGAGGCCGATTCATTATCTTCACAGGTCTAAAACATTACCTGAATAAATGGATAATTTACTTTGTGCAAAAATGAAATGACTTGTTTAGTCGCTTTGTATCGTCATAAACCTGCACATTAATCTTGATTCATAAAAACACCTGAAATCATGGATGGATTATTAAACGGGCCTAATGGGCACAGGGTGTTACTGAAAGAGACAAAAAACAACCATGAAGAGATGCAAAACAACCAGGGAGGGGAAATGTAAAAGAGGGACATAATGAAACAAAGCAACCTCAAAGAGACAAAAAACAACAACAAGAGAGACACAAAACGACGACACAGAGGTAAAATAACCACAAAGACACAGGTAATGACTACAAAGACACAAAACAACTCCAAAATGACAAAAATAACATTAACAGATGTACACACAAACTATCAATACTGAGGTAAGTACTGGTAAGTTTAATACCCAGACCTGTGGACAGTAGAAACTTACACAATATAACTTTAAAGATACACTTTTTAAAACTAGATAAATCTGTTGCATCTGTTCCTGTAAAACGTCGTGCTTAAAAGTATTTTAAGCATTTGGACTTACTTGTTGAGCAGCAGTTCGCTGGCTGTCAGCTCTGTGGTCATCGAGGGCAGCATGATGTCCGACCTGCTGTCTGAGCGGCTGTCAGAGGTCATAACCATTCGCCTCTTCCTGTCCATGTCGCTCTCGTCATCGCTCACCTCCAGCCGGTCAAAGCTGACTGCCTTGCTGTAGCTGGGAGGCACGTCGGCGTCAGATGTTTTAGAAGCGTCCGTGTCGGGGGTGTAGAGGAGCCCCGCTCGCCCCTCTGTCTGCAGGAAGTCCTGCGGTCCTCCCCCGTCCTCGCTCTCTGTGATGAAGTCCTTCTCCTCCGCAGAAGGGCCGGACTCTGCCTCCTCCAGCCTGAGGGAGGGACCCTCATCTGGGCCGAAGGACTCCCAGGGAGCCTCTTCTGTCTTTTCTCTCTCCTGGTCCTCTGGTACCCCTCCTCCCTCCTGACTCTCCAGCCCCTCCCAGCCCTCACCCTCCTCGTCTTCCTCTTTCTTTGCCTCTTCCTCTTTCTCCTCCTCCTCTCTCTCTTTCTCCTCCTCTCTCTCCTTCTCCTCCTCCTCCTCCTCCTCTCTCTCCTCCTCTTCCTCCTCCCTGTGTTTTTCGTCACCCCAGGGATCACCCTCGGCCCCCTGACTCTCCTCGAGCTGTTGGGATTCCCAGGGAACCTGCTGCTTGTCTTCCCCTTGATCCTGCTCGTCCTCCACTTCTTCGATGGTGTCTGTGGTTCCCTGTCTGGGGTACAGCATGACGCACTGAGTGGCTTCACTGCAGGGGACAGAAACAGGAGGGAGTTCAAATCTATCTGCACACACTTCAATAATACATAATAAATAAAGAATTGAATGACAATATAATAAGTAACACAAAATAAATGATGTAATAAAAACATCTGATGTCTTCTAAATCACACAGAATAAATAATCTGAAACTTGCTTTCCTCACTGTGATCTGCGTTTTGTATTTTTATGGTGAACTAACCTGTATTTATAAATGACTCTTTATTTTTAACTGTCCACTGCCTTTCATTTAACTCAGTTTTAAGCCTCACCCTTCCCATGGATGAGTGTATTTTGCTCACCAAAAAAGAAGCATTTATATAAGAATTATATAAAAGAAAAAACGATAATGTTTTATAAAACATTATAACTTAGCTATAAACAGGTATAAGAACATTTTTGATTTTTATGTTTATGTAGTGCTTATCAATGTTAAACAGGGATTAAGGGGGGAGTATTTTTATGATAAGGCATGATTTAATGAACACAGAAATAAGAAAAGTGATATGTTTCATATCATTATCATTAGTTGAAAACCATGCGCATCAAAATGAAAAAAAGGACATGCATTTTTCTGGATATCTTTGAGGTCTTGACAAGATGTAATAAACAAAATGAATGTAAAAAAAAAAAGAATCATGCCATGATATAGCTGAAATTCACCCAAAAAAAAGGAGTCAGGAGACATTTTCTGATGAGGAGGCACAAACAGGAGGATGCAAATATCAAGTTCATGCAAGTGACACTGATAAAGGACACAGGTGTGTGTATGGGTGATGCAAATGCCAGGCACCTGGACATGAAGCTGCTGCAACTGTCCATGGATGAGTTGGACACGTCCAGGCCGTACATCTTACGCAGTTTGGGCCTGGCGCGCTCGCTGGTTTTGGGAATGCACTCGGGCATCCCATCAAGGTCTTCTAGGGTGGACTGGCGAGAAAACAGGGTAGTTGCCTCGGTGGCAGCGCTGAGAGGTGGTGAGAGTGACAGATGAATGATTAGTGATGAGAAGGATGAGATGGGATGTGTATTATATTATTATTATTATTAGGTTACACAGACCTTAACATTAAAACTGAGCAGGAAAATGATCGTCTTTCACCATAAAAACATGAGGCGCGGCAAGAATGAGGATGAAATGGCATGATGTGATGATATCCACAAGATATTATTGAATAACCTCACTGCTTTCGAGATATCTATTCATAAAGGGTTAAAAATATTCATCTGAGATTTTTGCCTTTACACCGTTATTAATATTGTTGGTGCTGAATGCTTTGAAAATGAAAAAAAAAAAAATCAGCATCATTTCTTTCCAACATTGACCTGGTTACTCTGGGTAATCCACACAGAACGCTATGGGGACTATTTCTTATGCAGAAAGTAGGTCAGATTAAATTGAACAAAATGTTACTTATACCAGTAATCATTATGATTTTAAATGTCAGTTTAAATGTTGTATAGCTAAAACCAGAACAAAAAAAACAACTTGAGGAAGGAGTCTTTACTAATCCACAGTGTCTAAACCTGTTAAAACCTAAAACATACTATTGTCTTGTTCAGTAATGCATTCATTCAAAATTCTGACATTTTTCCTGCATTGATTTTGTTCACAGTTTGTATTCCATCTGCCTAAATTTAAGACCTGAAAAAACTAAAATAAAATAGTCTTTTCTGTGCAGTTAAAGGTTCTTCTTTTAAGTTGTCTAACAAAAAAAGGAGGCAGAAAGTTTAGAGAGAAAGGTGTTTTGGAGCTTGGATCTTCTCTCTCACTCACTAAACACTCTCTTCAACATGTCGTGATGGGAGCACGTCTGCTCTCCTGTGTTGGATATTTAGTGGCCACCATCAGGCTCTGTGTACCTGGATATGCTGTCTCTGGAGGCGGTGGAGTCCTGGCTCTCCATGCGGTAGCCTCCCCGCCTCCTTCGGACCCTGGTGGAGCCTGAGGCCGACTCGTCCTCGCTTAGCTGATCCATACTGGCCTGCCTGGACATGTTGAGCCTCATGGCCTTCTGGTAGTAGACGTGGATGCTCTCTCTGGACGGCACGTTACCCTGAATAGAGGAGTTTTCTTAATCACAGTAAAGTCTATGGATTGGTTTATAAATTGTTTTAAAAAATATTGGTAATTCTTATTCGACAAGTCACAGTCGATGTGAAGTTCGTCGGTACCTTTTTGACCTCTCTGGTCAGCATGCAGCGCTCAATACGCAGCACAGTGGAGATGTCGATGTACTCCCGGCACACTTCATTCATCCACTTGGTGAAGCTGTCCACCGTCGTCTGGAAGAGCACCCAGGTGAACTTTATGATGTTGAACACTCGCTTGATGATGTTGTCTGAGGGGGGGGCATACAACAAGTTGTTGTAGTATATTAGTTTTCAACATATTTCAACATGACAGTCACAAAAAATAAAGTAAAAGAAAGTGAAAGAAGGATGCTGTGAAGTGAATCCGTAGAAATCATGAAATCATCAGTCAAAGAAAGGGGAGAAATGGTGATCAATGCAGTATGCAGGTTCTTCATTATATTCTTGGTTCATTGTTTCTCATCTGAGGCTATAAACATGTTAAGATTAAGATGGAGCACAAATTCAAATCTTTTCTTTTGATCACATGAAACAATTTTCTTGAGGAGAAACCAACCTGGACCACCAGACTTCTTGTTCTCGCCTCCTCCTCCTTGCCCATCTGAGAGCTCACCAACCTCAATGGCCACATGGCCTGCTGAAGAAAAAAAAAGAGGTTCAAAGGACAGTAAATTAATTCCCACTTATATAGATTATGTTTCTTTTATGGTAGTTTTTTTCACCTCTAGATCTTGCTTACCATCTTTCTTGCTTTTTCTGTGTCTAACTCCTTTGGTGTATTTTTTCCAAAATTTGCGTTTTCCTTTGCCTCGAGCCCTCAGGGCAGCTTTGGGGTCTGTGATCCAGGCGTGATACAAAAACTGGAGAACAGACAGGAGAAGTTTAGTATGAACGACAGGATGAGTCACTGAGGTAAATCATGCAAATGCGACAAGCAAAAAGAAAAATTAAACACCAAATCATAATGGTTTGGTAAATTCTAGTCAATTCAAATAAGAGGTCATGAATGCAACAAAGACTCTCACATAACTTTCTTCAACACACCAACAAGAAAACAGTTTCAACAACATATCATTCAAAAGTAGAACTTACAAAAAGATGATCTAATACTGCCAATAATATTCTCAAGCAACAAACTTTTAGTTAATGCACTCAAACATGCACCACCACCACCAGCGCAACATAAAGCACAAAAAAATGTCTTGCATCAGAAACAAGGCCCAAACAACAACAAATATCACTGTTATTGCTTCACTGAGCATGATAGCTCACAGATGCTCTCAGCTCAAAGCAGCAGACCACACGAAACAGACAGGAAACGCTTCACACAACCAATTTTACAACCATGCAAAAGCAAATTTCCTTTCCAGATGACTTTGGCCAAATTAGTGAAGCCTGTGATTCATATCTGACTGAAGCATTTGTGTCTCTTCAACACTTATTTCAGGAGCTGGAAAGGCAGTTTGCTGAGCGGTTAGTTGTTTAATGTTCATTCAGAGAGCGAGCTGTGTAAGTTGTGGTGGTGAGTACCTTGCCTGCCTTGACTACATACTGCAGTATAGTTTTAGGCAGCTTAATGATAGACCTGGGCAAAGCCAGAACAGCAGAGACAAACTTCCCAATAGCTCGCTACAGAGAGACAACACAGTGGGAGAGGATTAGTAGGAAAGATTTTCAACAGAGGTTAACTGTGTCAGCAGACAGCGAGTGAATGAGAGGATTTTGTAGTTCACGATACTGCAGAGATGAAAACACATTGTTTTTCACATTCTCCTGAATGTTAGTATTCAAAACCTTTTCGCCCCTCATCCTTCAAAAAGAAGGAATATTAGAAAGTATGAATAATCCATTAAAAGTCACCAGATCTATCCAAAACAGTAAAGATAAGTGTGAAAAGTAAAGTTCACAATGCATCTCTTACTATCAGTTAAATCAGTAAAAATCTGATAAGGTTGAAAAAAGCTTGACTAAACTACCAAAGTGTTTGTAAAGTAAAGTCTGAAATATAAAGTAATAGTCAAAGTGCCAGTACTCTAAAATTGTTTTAGAGTACTTTTTTAGTTTTTAGTTTTTATTGAGTACTTTAGTAAATATACTTTGTTATTCTTCATGTTTGCTGAATAAAACATCCTCATCAACTATGAAAACACACATGATTAAATAATTAGAAAAGAAAGGATTAATATCTGGTTTCACACTGGAACCGAGCTGCTGCATGAAGTCACCTGAAACGCCGACTTCTTTGGCGGTTCCTCATCTTTTTTCTCCTCCTCCTCTTCTTCTTCCTCACTGTCAGTCTCAAACAAGTAATAGTCTCCACTTCTAACCACTGAGGGGGGCAGAGGGGTAAAGCGTAGTTACAGTCAGTCAAACAGAGGCTGAAGTCATTCATCGCTTTCACAAAAACTGAAGCGAGGTTCAGAGCGGGTTCTGTTGCTGAGGGGGGGGACGCAGGAAACCACTTACCATTAAACACCATGTGATTTACTACTTATCAAACATTTAACTGAGTCTACAGTAAGTCATGATATAGACACAGTTTTAAAAACATGACATGAGACATGAGAGTGTAAAAGAGAAAATTCAGAAAACACATCTAAAGTGTTAGTGACTGATTCAACCGTGAGCACAAAGCACAATGAAGGGTGTCTATTTAAAGACTGTTATTCCAGTAAGCACAGTCGCCTTTACTCGGCAGAGCAAGCGACTCCGGTCTGCTGTAGTTAAGTGTCAGAAGCAATGGGATAGACAAGGCTGACTTATGTCCTTGAACAGAACCACAGTGGGCGGGGGTGAGGGAGGATGCTGGGATATGGATGAAACATTAAATGACAAGAGAGGTGAAATGGAGAAATAATTTGAAAATGTCATGTGGGGGTGGAGTACGAAATGAGACATGAGGTCAAACCAAACAGGGAACTGCTGCGCTGACTCAGAAAGATGCTGGTATTTCTTTATTTACCGTAAAGAGTCTTAAGAGGTCATTTTATGTTTCTGAACTTTTTTTTTTATTGTGACTGTTTTATTATTTTCTGGGTAACACCTGTTTGGTGATCATGTCTGCAGGCAAAGAATGAACGAACGCTCCATCCTTTATTCCAGTACTGAGAATAAAGGCGAGTCAACGTCATACCTTTGCAGAAAAATGTTTTACAACCGAGCGATTCTCTACTGTGGGCTCTTCAGGTGAGACCGATGGTGGCGTTTATGTTTTAAACAAGTGCACACCTCCAGCCGTTAGTCATTTTCTCTTTCTTCATCGTCTCGTCGTGTCTATTTAAGGAGACCCTGCTCTGCACCGGCGCTGACATGGCTTTAAAGACCATCCTGAAACTGAAGTGCTCCTCGACATAATGTACTATAGTGGCTACATGAGAGCGACAGGTTACGAGGGCCCTTAAATAGAGACGGAAAAGGACTAAAGTCTGGACGGAGCAAGGCCGCCGTGAGTTGGTGCCTTCAGAGCCCTGGGGCAGTATGGGAATCCTCAATGTTCTGGTCAAGGACACAAGGGCCAATCAGAGTGGAGGAAGAGAAAAAAAGGGATTGGGCGGTCAACCTACTGGAAGCATGGTCAACCCACGGCCTCCACCACTGCTTTTTTTTGGTCTTGGCTTTCGTTCGCTGTGCTCCTAAAATTTCACAAATACAGCAATGCAACATTTTATAAATAAAATGAATTTTTCCGCACAGTTCAAGGTATTTTCTTACTCCTTTAATCTGATCTTTCAGATTAAATACTAAGGAAAATACATCACACATGAATTCATGCATTCTCACCCAGCTTCTCTGAGCAATACGAGCAATCATACAACACCAGCTTCTCTAACACTGACTGCGCAGAGCGAGGCCCTGGCAGTCTTCGCCATACCGTCATCGTCATCCTCCTCGGGCTGGACGAGGGTCTGTCCTTCTCCAGACTCCTGCACTAAGCTCAGCATCTTCTCCTTGCCCCTCTTAAACTTTTGCTGCCTCACCTTAATGCGCTCCATCCTGATTAGATCAGAGAGACAGTGAAGAGACACGAAGTATCGACACAGGGGAACATCGCTGACGGCCCAACAGACTGACCATAAACATCTCCAGGCTTCACGTGGAAATTAGTGCTCGTTACATAACAGCGGAGTGCTGATTAGAGCGGGTGAGTGGATACTATCATGAGTAACTCCTGAAGTAACTGTAAGTGGTGGAAATACACTGACTTCATGTGGCATCATATACTGAGACATGACTTCCTGGAAACATAAAGACAGAGCCAGGGGTTGGTTTTATTATCTCATTAGGCCTAATGTATATTAATCCGCTGCTGATAATAGTCAACAAATACACCACTCAGACTAGTCTGTGTAATACTTGCCACAGACTACAGCGCCCAGCTGTTTTGGACCTAAGAATCACCGTGTTTGCCACAGAAAGTCAAAGAGACTAACGCATTGTTGATGAACTGATGTCTGCCATGAATACTTTAAATAAAGAGCAACCAACTAATGACACTAAGGAAAAAAAATGTGATATAACCGTGGGAAACATATATTCTATATATTTTTACTTATCTATTAATCCCTTATTGGTTAAATTTAATGAATAACAATGCACAGGCAGGATCTAAAGAGACGCATTGGTGGATACATGGCAATTAAGGTTGTTGATTTTGTGTCTTTCTTAAGGGTACCCTCGGCAGTGCCCAGGAGGTGAATTGGAGCCCGTCTAGTTACCGGTCTCTACTCAAAACTGTACCTCATGCTGGCTTGACAAACCTAGTCTTTACAGACTGAACTACGCCCCTTCCCACTGACTAACTCACACATCTAAATCACATGTTTTTATGGTTGCTCTTGGCCTCCTTCAGACACAACTATCATTTCTGAAAAGCTCCTGAAGCTGTCCTAAATATATTTTTAGTGGTGATCCAGAGGACGACAACTGCAGGTTATGTAAATGTTTGCATTTTCATTTTTTAATTTTAATTTTAGACCAAAACCATGTCACTTTTAAATGTCAAATCTTGCCCTGGTATTGCATCTGGAACATAAAAAACAAACACATCATGTAAGTAAATCAAATGATTGGAGTCTCACTGTCTCTTCAGCTGCTCCACAGATTTGCGCTCCTCCTCCAGTCTGGCTCTCACCGCCTTCACTATAGTGGCCTGGAAAAGCTCCGCCCCTCTGAAACACACACGAGTGATCAATGAAATGTTCAAAACATCCTATATCAGTGTTGGAAAGCTATTTTGTTATATAATGACAAAAACAGAAACATTAGTATCTGCAGTATACAGCACATTTGGTTTAGATGTTTACTTGACACATCAGTTTTTATTTTGTCCCCTCTTCAGCACATTATGGCAGGAACAGCCCTGACTTCTCGTAAGTACACAGTAACAATATAATGCCTCATGAATGTGAATATGGGAGCAGCACCCCTGGGCCTCAGCTGGGCCGGGTACCTGGATGCGAGGATCTGGGATGCTCTGATATCAGCCACCACGTGGAGGAAATAGTAGCTCATGAAGACTCGTCTCTGCAGCAGCAGGAAGGCGAAGCAGATGCTGTCCCAGATAATCCCGGCCTCATTGCTGGGCAGTTCACAGTGATTACCTGGGATACACATCCAACACGGTCATACACACCACAATACAGTAGTTTATTTATAAAATGAAAATTGTTACTATCAAAAGGTGACACATTTTCTGAGTGTGTATAAACACTCTAAATTAAAGTAAAGCCTCCATATCTGTACTAACATAAGCACAAATCAAACATGCATGAAGAAGTAAAATGTGTCCGCTCACCTGTGGGTTGGATGATTTTGTATTGCTTGATGGTGCAGGCCAGACTTAACAACTGGATCAACCAGCAGTGGTTCGTTATCAGACTGTTGATGTAGCCACAAGCCAGGATCTAAGAAGAAAAGTCCTTCATTATATGTCTGAATTGTTAATTTCCCCAAGTGGGATTAATAAAGGATTCTCAGAAGAATACAACTTATTTCATATATTATATCTTTAAAGATCTCTGCTAATATATTTGATTTCATATAACACACAATTAACATTAACTCTGTATCCTAAAATACTGAGATCAGAGAAATTGAGGAAGGATTTTTCTTTTTCAGTCTGCACATTTTAAAAACTGATATATTGCCTCATATGTATTTGACCATCATTAATCGATCTTGATAAACAACTTGAGATAGACTACTCACAGACAAAATGTTCTTCATTGTGATGACAAAGATGTTGTAGGCAATCAGGAAGTCCCAGTAGTGGAGAATCTTTTTGATTGGTTTGAGTAGCAGCTCACCACCAAAGAGCAGAAAATAGAAGCAGGCCACCAGGTAGCCCATACAGAAGACGCTGATACGTGTGGTGCCCGTGATGAAGATGATGGTGAGGACAAACCAGAACAGGTAGCTAAACATGATGACCTTCAGCATGTCCAGGTAGGACCTGGAGGACAGAGGTGAAACCAATTTGTCAGAAAGAGATAAAAAAAAAAATCAACAGATAAAGAAAAAGGTTTTTAAGAGCCTCGGCAGCTCCAAATGTCACAAAAATAGACACACCAGGGCGACTTAAAATGACATCAGTAAATGGCAAATAAACAGCGAATAAAAAGTGAAAGTGAGCCTAAGTTAAAAAAAAGATTTTCTAAAGACCAATAATGAATTTTGACACTCACTCTCAATTAATTGGTTGTTAATAATAATACAAAACTTTACATAAAACTTTTCTTAGCAATGTCACAAAGTGCCTAAAAAGCATAAACAAGAAAGTACACATATGTTTGTTTATTGTTTTTTTCTATTTGAGGAACTAAATATTTTATTCTGAGTATTATTTAGCATTTCCATGTGGACTGGAGTAACAGGAAAGATCTGGGATGGACAAAGTTCGTTGACCAACACATGAGGTTGGGAGCAGACAGCATGGACCCAGGCCAGCTGAGCTATGTCTCTAATAAGGATGCATGTTTACCACAGGATAAAGGTCGAAACAACATTTCAGTTCTTTCTGTTGCTGTGTGCACGATCCGCCCATCAATCACACTTAGTGTATCACTTAGTGTCAGGACACCGGTAAGAGTCTGATCAATGAACGCGAGCCAGAGCTGAAACCCGACTCCTGTCACTCAGCACAGGTACACTGCTGCATGTCCTGAACAACATGCTAAAAGCACGGATCGTTCATATGATGTGTGGAGTGAAGACATAGGAAGCAGCGTGCATTAATCTGATGGACCTGGGGAAAACATGGGACCACAACAACAGCTGTACAGTTTAGGAAGCTGCCCTGATGAAGTGGGTTCGGATCGGACGACGCGTTAATGGGCCGGAATAGCTGAGTGAGTGTCCTTCTTCATCAGGGGGAGAAAATACCTTTTCCATACTTAAAAGCTATTTATCGAGTTAGAGTACAGGGCAAAAGCGTCTGAGTCGCGGAGTGACGGACAGAGTGTTTTTGTGGATTATGGATTTCTCCCCCACCCCGTATCCGTAATTCGATCCTGGAGGGAAACGATGGAATAAGTGCAGAGCTGCTGTGGCGTGGACAGACAGGCTGTGCAGCTCTCTTTCTTTCTGCTAGGCCTTGTTGATGGACACAGAGTGCGTTAATAAAAGACTTGTCCACTTTGCGCATCAAAACAGTGGAATGTGAAGAGCACATAATCAATGACTGTGGACAGGTCAGGATGCTCTCGCTGTCTTTCTAACTCGCTCTCTATTTCCCTGCTTCTCAAAACCCTTCCTTCGTCCTTTTTTTATGTGCAAACTCAGTATCTCACTCTGGATCCAAATAGCGGGCGACAGCCAAAATTGTGAATTATGCATACAGCCGGGATTCAATAACAACTCGCGCTAAGCTACCGACATGAGCTACTGTCATCTGTCAGTTCTTTCTTACCTTTATTTATCTAGGATAAGGGATTTGCTGAGTGAGTGTGTTCTTATTCAGCAACACCCCACTTAAGATTTCTACAGTTACTTAGTTAGCAGCCAAGTAAAACACTAGTTTTTGACGGAGCCGAACTCTCAGCAGCTCGGCCGGAGAGCGTCTTACTCAACTGTACCTCCTAGAGAATGATTTTTTACAACTCTTGCAAAGTCAAAGTCAAAGTCACCTCAATAAACTCGCCTCCATCTGTTTACAGCCTGTTCCCTTTCTAAACATCTATATGATAACTTGGGACAAAGGTTGGATGTAAGATTTCTCCTGAGGTTGGGCTTAAAATCTCAAACAGGAACAGAAGATATCCCATTTAAAGGACAAAAACTGTGCTGGAAATGGACAGATTTACTGTGGCTTCCCAAACTGTTTAATATTTTGTAATGCAAAATATATTTCCTTTTAGATCACTTTAGAATTTCAGAGCTTACAATGACATTGGCGTCTAACAGGTCTGTAACGTTCACCAAGACGGCAGTCTGATGTTACATAAAATAATTTATTTCCTTTTTCCAGCATTAGGATTTAGTACTACTGTATCATCCAGTAAATCACAGAACAATAAAAAAAATCCAGCATTGTCACTTTTGACTTAATTCTAAGCATCTAACATCATTAAACATCAATTAAGCCGGCTACTTCACTTCCTTTCCATTTCAGTGTCTTGTTCAGTCAAGCTCCAGTGGCACCAAAATTATGACAACTGCTTCTAGTGAATCCAATGAAAAATCTAATTTGAGTGTTGAAATGCAAGCATGGGATCCATAAACCGTGTCCTGATAGAAACTCATAGTCGGGCCACTTCCTGCTGCAGTATGAGCGCAGCAGCATGTCAGTAAAGTGCTGTCTGTACCTGCAGTGGATGAAGTCGGGGACGGGGTTGTGGACACTGAAAGAGGCTGCATCCAGGTCTCTGCAGATCTCCACATTGTCCCCGGCCATGATGCGGACCGCCGCCTTGTTCTCATCGTCAAAGACCTGCCTCTGGAAAGAGGCACACAGCAGCAACATGAAGTCGTCTAGAAAAGAGGAGAGGAGAAACTACAGTGACAATCTTCAGTGCCGTCAACACTACGCATCTGCAAATTTGGGGGGAAAAAAAAGTTGTTCAAACTCATCTGCAGAGCCACACTTACAGATGAGGAACTTTGGATTGGGCTCGTTGAGGAAATCTGGGACGTAGAGCCACATGACCACATTGGACTCTGTCGTCGAGTTGGGAAACCTCCACGGATAATCTGTAATTAAAACAGACAAACCATAGAAACATAGTAACAAATAAAACAGGAACAGGAAAGTATTCTTGTAATCATGTAAATAATAAACTAAACTAAATTTATAAATGAATGAACAAAATTTAGATCCCACAACTTAGCAAGTAATACAAAAAGGTCATTCTGGGGAATCACCTTGACATAACCTCGACCATTTCAACCAGGTAATCAATCACTGATGGGCTAAGTCAATTATTATGAACTTATGAACATTTTAGAGTCATTAAATTCCAAACATTTCTTTTTCAGCTTCTCAGATGTAAAGATTAGCAGCTTTTCGGTTACTTGTATCATTACAAATTTAATAGTGTGGCTTTGGGACTATTGATTGGACAAAACAAGAAATCTGAAGAGGTCACTTTCGTCTTTGGGAACATGTAATGAGTATCTGTTCTGACTTTTTATAAACTAACTCATTAATCAGTTGAGAGAAAAATAAATGCTGGAGTGAATGATAATGAAAAAAAGACACTAATGGCTCTGATCACGCACCTTTACAAGCTGCAGGTGGGATCCCGATGCAGACAAAATACTGGATGGTCAGCATGCAGGCCAGGAAGCAGCAGTACTTGGGCCAGATCTCCGCTATGGCTTTCCTCCTGCGTTTATACAGGACCGCAATCAAGGCGAACGCGTGAAGCATCGCATAGAAGTCCATCCGCTGCCCGATGACGTTGACCACCAGCAGCAGGCACGTCTGAGGGAAACGCACGAGGAACATGCACATAAAGAGACTTTTCAAACGAAACACACATTTTGTTGCTGCTTTCACTCGTCTTTACCTCAAGTCCGAACTTGTAGAAGAAGTAGTTGATGAAGTATTTGACGAAGCTGACGATGCCGAGGTCCAGATGCTGCCGCGTGATGTCGTGGAAGATGATCCTGGCGGCGGGAGGCGACACTTTGTTCCTCAGCCTGAAGTACTCCTGATGGCGGTAGATGGTCACCTCGAACGCTAAGAGAGCCAGCATCATGAGGTTGTCCTGCACAGAGAAAAGACTTTCAAATATCTGTTCCTTTTGTTAGAAATACACAGAGACGGTTTAAATCCCTTTTTGGTTGAGTGACAGAATGTTGAATTATTTTACTCACCTTTCAAATCAAAACACATTTTCAGATGTTTGATTAAAAAAAAATTATATAATTTTGCTGAAGTTTGGCCACAGGCTGAAATTGGTGACTATTTTTAACTTTGTTATCAGGTAATTTGTGATTTGCCATATTATCTAACATTTCATACCCAAAAACTCAGTTTAAATACACTGTCATCGAGGCTTATCAGCTTTTTGTTAGTGTTTTTTGGAAAGGCGCAGGGACTCCCTGGAATCATAATAGCCATGAAAACAAATAGTTGTTTTTACACTTCAGTTTTTGTAAAGATTAAATAAACCAGATATAACCTGTTAATCAGCGAGCTTTACAAATGCTGGTAGGCAGATTTTTGTTATCCTTGGACAGAGTCTGTTTGTCTGTGTTTCCAGTCTTTTTGCTACGCGAACCAGCTGCTGGCAGCCTCGTGTTTAATGAACAGATATGATGATTGAATCGACCCTCTCCTCTAACTCATGGCAAAAAATTGAAAAAGCGAAACATTTCTCATGACAATAATTTGTTAAGTAGTTCAGCTCTTGCTCGGATGATACTGTTGACTCTGTTTATACTGAAACTTTCCCCTGATGAATGACTCCACTTCTCACCCTGAGGTAGCCCAGCAGGTCGTCAGACTTCCTCAGGCCCACCCACATGGCTGGATCCACTGGCTCCTTGTACAGCAGTGAATTCTGCATCTCCTCTCTCTTGGTATGTGAGTAATTTTCTGGCTGTGGACAGAAAATACGTGTTAACAAATGGTTCTGAAAAAAGGCAAACTTGCTTTTCTGCATTTACTGTGCAATGACGTCCCAGGAGTGACACTAACAAAAAAAATAAATAATCCAAATCTGGATGAAGTCAGATGTGCCATGTTTTTTTTATTTGTTTTTTTAATAAACACTGCAATGAAAGCTAGTGGGGTAATGTTGAAAAGTACGTAGGGTATAAAACATGCTCTGATTCTATTCACCATAGAGCAGTTCTTGGAGTACTTTGTCGGGTCTATAGACTTCAGCTGGTACAACATTTTGCACACGATGATGACACACGTCCAGACAGTGCAAACACTGGAGGCAAGGGGCCGATACTGGCTGTAGGGCAGCGCGAAGGCCCACGACGCCAGGAACACATAATTGAACAAAGACACCTGCACAGGAGACAATACAGGCGATGAGGACAGAAAAAACAACTCACATAAAATCTTTTTCCACTGACACTCTCTTTTTCCTCCTCCGGCTACAACTAACAGTGTCAATATTTCCTGTATTACATGTTATGCACATGTTTGAATAAGAAACAGGGAAAAAAAATCAAAGAATAATGTGAGGCAAATAAAAATAGAGTTTGAGGATAAAAGGATAAAAATATAAAGATCAATAGACAATAAGTAAATCTAAGTCTATAAAAGTGAGTTTTAACAAGAATTTAACAAACTAAGCCTGAGGAGCTTATCCAGAATAAACTGCTCAGTCAGTTTGCTCCAAATCCAAAGAGCCATGATGGCAAAAAAAAATACTCTGATCAAGACTTTTTCTTTCCTTCCAGAAATTGCACCAGCTATTACATTTTGCCTAAACACCCCAGACTATTATCTGGCTGGTTTGCGGTGTAGTAGACTGCCCTGTCAACTATTTTTATGCAATGTCAGAGAATAAAATCTACCAAGAAATTTTGAGGAATGTTACTGTTGTGATTAATAATGTAATGGCTGTTCACCTCAGAACTGCATAAATGTACTTTGTTGTGAACAGGATGCAGCTGCCATTCCTGGACATGTTGAACAAGCCTGCAGCCTTATTAAAACCATGAAAACACAATTTAAAACAATTCTGTTTCACACTGTGCAAAACACAGCACAACAACGTGTAAACATTCAAGAGCTTGATTTCTTGAAAGACTTTCACTTTGCTACAATTTAGGCACAACTTTTCCTACTCTTAAGTTGAATGGAAACGCAAAAAAAGCTGTCTTGGTTTGACTTAATACTTAAAAAATGCTTTTCATTTGCTATTCAAACATCAGTCACTACATCTTGCAAGTGCCAAGTTAAGAGCGATAGGCAGACTAAAAAAGCAACCTGCTACTATACTGATGTTTTAGTGAGTTTCATTTTTACAAGTTTCACAAAAAAAGAACAAAAGTCTTTTTTTTTGTTTTGGGGTTTTTAAAAAGTGGATATAATGATGACATAAATAAACTTTTGAGTGCAAACTTGTTTCATGCACACATTAAGAGAGAAGAGCTGTCTGATTCTGAATAGCCACATGTTGCAGTTTCTACACAATTTGTGAACAAGACTTCTTTCATGAGTTTTAGTGCAAAAACTCAAAATTCAAAGGCAAGAAAAAGAACTGCAGGAACATCTGGAGGCCTTAAATGTTACCACCTGTGATAGTGGGCTACTGTTAAGCTGACAAATAAGTCAATCAGGCCATAATTACACACACCGCTCCTGAAGTGTCTTTAATTGCACCTCAGCCTTTCATACCTCATAGACAGAGACCAGGACAATATAACAGGACACGATCTTGATGATGTGGATCTCCAGCAGCCACCAGATGAACAGCTGCAGTTTGTGGAAATACTCCAGGAACTTGAGGAAGAGCACGGTCAGACGGTCGACCACCAGGTGCCACTTATTCTTCAGATCTGCCGAAGGAGGGATAAAAACCAGGTACACTTAAATGGAATAACATCGAGAGTGAAGAGGTGCAAACGGAAAGTGTTTCGCCTCTTAATTACAGCAGCGGGTCCTCTGTTTAAACACCATTATCCCTCTTCTGGCTTTTTGCTTATGTGTCTGTTAATACAAGCAGGAACAGGATGATATTGTGACTCTTTCTTTACCAGGATCCAGCCGCTTTAGTTTGTCCTGCTGCCACAAATGTGACACAAACAAA
>JBAJHX010000062.1:6572805-6597698 GCA_037176925.1 Amniataba percoides
ATGATATTGTGACTCTTTCTTTACCAGGATCCAGCCGCTTTAGTTTGTCCTGCTGCCACAAATGTGACACAAACAAAAGTATTATTCAGTTTTTGCCAGGCTTACCATTTAAGTTGGACTGTTTAATAGTATTCAGTAGATTTTTTTACTGATTAGAAATTCACTAAAAGGTTTTTACAAAACTTCATCTAGAGGAGAAATATTTGCTTGAACTGTAAACTAAAAATCACTCAAACTTAAAGAATGATCAACTGATTAGTCCCTCAGAAGAAAATATTTTCATTTCTTTTAACCAAAATTGGCAAATCCATTTTTTTAGCTTCCATAGAAGCAGATAAAATACTGTTGGGCTTTTTTTTTAGCACTAGATGGCTAAAATGAGACAACTGAAAATGTCACCTTTGGCTTCAGGAATTCTTATCCGCTGTTAGTATATGATTACTCACTTAATCAGGAAATAATCTATAGTTAATCCGATGATTGAATAGTTATTAGTTGCAGCCACACCAGAGTAGGGATATACATGAAAATCCAACCAAATTTCAAGTCAGGGAAGAAATAAGTTATCGATCATGTGTTTGATTCAAATGGGAGTGCAGTGTATGATAATGTGTTTCAGTGAGGGAAAAACCCATTTTAATATGTATGTATATTTCATCCCAGGAGTAATTGGGGTCACTTTTACAGTTTAACATCTGTTTTACGCCTATTCTGAAACTGTGAAGTGTTTGTGTTGTTTATGTAATATTTTCCTCATATGCAGCTGGTCGAGATGTATGGAAACACATCTCACATCTGTATTACAAACTACTTCCAAACTGCTGCTTTAATTACCTGAGAATGAAGACTTAATATTTGGTTTTATATCCTCACACAGGATATAAAAAACTGCAGCCACAATCTGGCGCTGGGTATATGTTTTTTTTTAATAAATATATTATCTCAGGTTTTAATAGAGGCCTCATTGTTTGGATAAGAAACTCTGAGAGAGCGTTCAGCTCGTATAGCTTCCAGCTCATTATAAACTGAGAGGCCTTGCAGGGTTGCGTTTTATCACCTATTTTATTTTCTGTGTATATAAAAAACATTTAAATTTAAGACCAGTGTGAAGGTCCGCGTAAATATGCAAATGGTGCAGCGTTAGTTGGCCAGAGCAGGACGGCGTAATGGGGGAAAGTGAGCACTTGAGCTATGTTTTGCGTCAGAGCAGAAAACTGGAGGTAAATCTTCCTGAACCCAAAAAGGCGCAATCCAACAGATTTTTACAGCTTTCCTCAGGATGATTAATGAGTGGCTGGTGAGAGTGCAGGCAGCAGATACTCAGGCAGCAAGACTGAGCTTCTCCAAGAGAGCTTTGGCCTTTCAAGATTGTGTGCAACATATGTCTCTCTGAGCAGCCTGAAGAGCTGCAGGCTCAGAGAGACCTGAGAGGAAAAGTCTGCACACTCATGACTGAGGGTGCTCCGCAGCGCTACATAACAGCACACGAGTCTCAGCTGTAAACACAGTGAGAGGGTTAACACTGGCCAGCGGTGTGGGAAGCTTTCATATACTTTGGAGGAAAACAACAGCCCGAGCATCACACACATACACACACACACACAAAAGCTCACAGGAGATGCTGAAGTGTTTAAACGCTCGCTGCCACACAGCCTCTGGATGAGCCGTGCAACAGTAATTCATCATTTTTTTTATAATCTGAATCTGTTTTAGTGTTTGGTGGCACTTTTTAAACAATTTAGAAAAGCTGTGACAGAGAGTGATGATGTGCAACACGTTCAATCCCAAACGCTGGCGAGATTACATGACGTGTTAAGTGCCAAGTAAGCCACAAGGTTTCCTCAGAGGCCTCAGTGTGGGTTCGTCATGAGTACATCCACAAACTGGACAATGGCTTTTCATTGGAACAGCGTGCTATTCTAAAGGCGTCATAATTAGTGTGGTTTTGCTTTGTTTTTTTCTACCCCTGAAGGCAAATTCACTGTCACCAAAACAGCTGCAGCAAAACTAAAAGAGCAAGGGATTCCCATTACAAAGACAAAACAAGTAAGTTTTGTTTTGTCACTGCAGACTGGCTGCGTTCGCCATCTGCCTCTTCATCAAACAGTTACTGAGGCTGTGGGGCACGACTCCGTATCAGTGAAAGGGAGACAGGCATGAACACTGGAAGCAGGTTTTAAATAAAAGGTCAGGCTCACTGACATAACAGTCATAGTTTCTGAGATGTCTCGTCATCTTCTGTCCAGACCTTTATCTCTGACAAAAATCTGTAAAATAAAAAATCTAAACTGGGGTGCTGACAGCTTTAGAGGCCCTGAAGGAGGCTGTAAGATAAAAATACGAACTTGATGGAACAGCGTCTCTGTCCTCTGTTGGAGCACTTTGTTGGGTTTGAATTAGTACAGAGAACTTTGGCTACATAAAACTGCTGCCACTGAAATTAAATCAGTTTGTGCCTAAATTATCAGATGATCAATCAATCAATTGCTTGACTCGTAAACAATTAATCCACAACATGCTTGACTACAACTGATCATTTATCAGTGTTGGAGAAATTCTAAATGCATGGTCTGTAGATTAGAGGGTTTCCCATTTACTGTAACTTCATTATGAACATGTGACTGTGTGCTGTTATTTTAGACATGATTCTGGAAGTATGATACTACAAAGTCACTCTTTGTATATTTTATGTAACATATATCCTTTTGACCGTATGCTGACTTCATGTCCTGTTGAACTGACGCCTGAGAGGAAACTTGTGACCATCTCAAGGATAATGCATATGTTGTTCTGATATGTGATTATGATTTTGTCTGAGAACAACATGTCTGTATGATAAGAAGAATATAAAAGGGAGTTGCTCTGAAGAAGACCTTGAGCACTCCTGCAGAGACTCTGAACTGCAGTTGTTATTGGGTTTTCATTCCTAACAATCAATCATAAATAAACTTCTCAAATGTGACTTTTTTTCTGCTTTACTGTATTTGAATCATCAGTCGAATGCTGAAACGTCACTTTGGGTTCTGAGGATGTGTGAACATATCAGCTATTTTTAGTTGCAGCCTGAGTATGACCACGTGTCTTGTTGTTTGTGGACGTGCTGCTCATCGGTACCTGAGCTCTGCTCGGTGCTCGGCTCTGGTTCGGTCTTGGCGCTGCAGTGCTGGCTCTCCTCTGTGCTGGACTGCCGCGGGTCGGAGAAGCTCCTGGGCTTCTCCTCGGTCACGTTTGTGTCGTACACCACCACCAGGGTCTGCTCCTTCTCTTTCTCCCTCTCCATCGCCCACTCCCCCTGCTCCCCCTGCGGCTCCTCTTCCTCTCTGGGCAGCGCTGCCTCCACCGAGCTGGCGCTGAGCATGGTGAGATCCGCCAGGCTGCCGTCAGGGTGCGCCAGTCTGAAGACACGTGAGCAGTTATTACACACAAAGACACATGCATGCACACACACCTGTATTTATATACTTATGAGGACCTTCAGTGACTTTCGGATTCTTTTTCTATAACTTTTGTTACCCGGTTGACATTTTTAAGGGCATTTTTTTTTAACACTTGACTAATCACAAATCACAAATCTAATTTCAACGCTAATAATTGGCAGCTGTTCTGGCATCTTAGCTCATTTGAAATAATGGCCCTTAAACACACATTTTGTAGCAAGAAAGATTATTATGACTTTATTATTTTATCAAAGAATGGCAGCAAACTTGTCACAAATACATGTCACATTGCTTTGCACACCAGTCGTCTTTGCATTATCTCATGTTCTGATGTCCATGCAGCTATTTGTTAAGAGGGGGTTTGTGTAAACTGTGTAACTATCCAGTAAAAATGTTTTTTACCCAAATGTTGCTTATTAAAAGAAATGAGTTTATGTTGAGGTTTATGTCATGTTTAAACCCCTCCAACCCCATTTTCTTTAACATGCTGAAAGTTTCCTCGGTAGCTTATCTTGGTTGGCTTTTTTCTTTCCCGTACAGAGACTCCCTTACATCAACTACAGTGGGACTGTGCCCAGTAATGCATGAAATAAAATGTGATCAGGTGAAATAATTGATGTTCTCTGATGTTTTTAAAGCATTTTTGGCCCCCATGATTGATGATTCTAACTACAGGACAATTTAATAAACTTCCAAGGGCTTTACTGCTTTAAACATCTATAAACATCTGACCCTGCCATAATTTTGAAAGTATTTAAGTCAAGCTTTTAAGCTTTTATTAGAATCGGTGGAGATACATGATACACACCAAAGGTCCCCAGACAGACTTCAACCAAGGACACTGGGGTTGTTGCTTAAAGCTCATTTTTACATGTGAATACGTGACATAATCTGACCTGACCTTAACCTTCCTTGAGAGCAAACTGAATCTGATCTTAACACCAAACCTCAAAACAGACAGTCAAAGAAGATAAAAACTGTCTATATTTAGAGTTTTCCCCTCATGTTTCTATCTTTCTGAAGACGTTCAGTCCTCACAAGCACACAAATACAAACACAAGTCCAGGCGATTCTCACAAGGCTTCGATGCAAATGTCTGGATGGGAATCATCAGCTCTGTGTCCACTAACTGAGCAGCAGAGCAGCGTTTCATCAGGCATTGTAATTGATAAGCAGTGCACATTCCTTCTGCATTCTTTCAAACAATCTGTATTTGTTTTCTTTTTATTTGTCTGAGGGATCTTTGTCTTGCAGCAGATAAATGGGAGCAGCTGAAGGGAGGCATCAACCCTTTAAATTCCTCTCAGGCAATGGGGCGAGGTCAAAGGTCGGGTTTGGCTTGCATGAACCGGCCACATATCAAGGCAGGCACTTTTATCCAGTGGTCACACTTACTTGCTCTGTTGAATGGGAATTTTTTGCTTGATGCTGCTCAGAACAATAAAGTTACACACAGAAGTCAAGGTGAACAGTGAGGAGAGAAACCGGCAGAGGCAGGCTGAAACTAACACTTGAAACAATTCAAAAATATCCACATCGTTTTATTAAAATGCATGAAAACTGGCCAAAAGGCTCCTGTGGTTTGGAGAAAACGAGCTTTTTCAGGAAAGGGGTAATTTTCTGAGGTCCGTTGCAGAAAAGGGGGCGTGGATCAAAATACTGAAAGGGAAGAACAGTTCTTTCAGGTTCAAACATGCTTTTTTGTTTTTGTAAAAAAAAAAATACTTGAGAAAAAAAGGTTTTATTTAGGAAGGAGTTGTGCTGGGTTTGGAGGGAGGAGGGGTGAGAAATCCAGAAAGACAACAGGGAACCAAAAAAAAGAAGGCGACAGGCAAAATTATAAGATACAAAACCTGAAAAACAAACTTCACTCAGGTCAGAAGAACACCAAAATGATTTTTCAGATCATCAGTGTACCATCACTGGCAGAATCAGAGTAACAGGGACAGGTCAGTGTTGGGGGGGTGGGGAGGACACAGGAGGAGGAAGTCGAGACTCAGAGGTGAACATGACGGTGGAGGCCACAGAAAGCGAGCAGATACCCACCTATTCATGATCAGATAGACACGCCCATTGACTTTGGCGTGGCTGCGTGAAAAGGACGGCAGAGGAGAGAGATGGCAGCATGGTCACAGAGAGAAGCAGAGCGGAGACGAGCCGAGCGAGCGGCAGATGAGAGCGGTGGTTAAAACGGGCGTTTAACAGGGTGTGAGAGGGAAAAAGGATTAACGCTTTCACCTCACGCTCAGCTGAGGTCGTCGGATTTAACGCGCGCACACTGTCGGCCTCTGTTCTTGAGGACTCTTGAGTGGCGTTCTTGTTATTTAAAATTATTGTTGGTCAACTTTCAGTGGATTCATGTAGGGGTGAAGCCACTGTGTATTTTTACAATCGAGTCACAAATGGAAGCTGCTGTTTCTCTGAAAGATGAAATACCGTTAAAAGAGCGGTAAAGTGTTTTCAAACAACCCTCTGGCTTTTCAGAGATAAAAAAATTAAGTATCTCGCCAACATTATCAGGATTTCATCTCTCAGAAAACAAGTGCTGAGCTCTTTGACTCAAATGGCAATAATCAGGTATTTAACCTGGACCTCACTGGGACGATGTGATCAGACAAAATTCTGATGTCTAAATTAATGAAGAGACTTTATTTATGAGGAAATGTTCTTATTAATATTCTGATAATGATTTCAAATATACCTCCCAGCGCTAAAAGTAACAGTAATTTGGAGAAAAGACAAAAACTATCTATGTGATATGAGTGATTTACTATTTATGATTTAAAATGACACCCTGCAGCATGAGTGGCTTGAACTGAAAAAATAAGATTACCATCAAATAGTACTGTTCCTTCCTCAATGTAAAGAATTTTATTTGAAAAAGGATGTTGAGGTGTGACATTACAACAGAGAGGGAAACAACCTACTAGTTATGAAGAGAATTTTACAGTTCAAATGCTAATTTCTCAGGATTTTAATACCAAATAATAAATAAGTAAATGTGCAGCTAAAAATAAAGTGACAAACTTAAATAAATCAAATACAAAATGCCTTTAAGGTCAGCTTGTTTGTGATAGTTTGGACAAAGGGGAACAAACAGAACTCGTCTCACCTGTAGATAGTGCTCTCCTCTTTGGCCACCACAGCCTGGAGGTCGGTGAGCTGGAGGAAGCTGTCATGGAAATAGTGCAGGTGGAGAATACACACCAGCAGGAAGGAAGTGGGGATGAAAATCCTGGTGAACAGCATGGAGACTTTAAACCGCTCCAGACCAAGATCCTTCAGGCTGTGTGGATGGAAAAATGAGAGGAAAAACTGAAACTTCAGCTTCTTTTTTTTAAGTACTTGTGAATATTCAGCAGAGAGATAATTGATCAAGGTCAATAAAAAGTCAGTTCCCTCAGTAATTAAAGGTTAAAGATGGATACAAATGCTATTCTTTCAATGCTGGATGGTATACAATTAGGGTTTGAGTGCTATGAATGACATAATATATGACCACACATCAGTAAAGAAGTCCTTTCTTTCAGCAGCCCTTTGCTTATAACCTAAGGCTGATTATAATATACAATATTAAGTGCTTCAAATCTGCTTATTATCTCTACAGCATTAAAAAAAATCTTATTCCACCTCAAATTTTGTTAAAATACTTGATACATAAATATTTATGGATTCTTTTTATTTCATTTTCATAAAAAATATATATATTTCTTCATTTAAAAATAGTTGTGTCCCTGAAAATGAGTTAATTTTTAGATATAAACGACGTTTCTTTTGTAGGCATGTAAGCGTTGACTCTAAAAACTTGAACCAGCTAACTGTGAAGAAAACTTTATACTTTTGCAGGTTCACGCTCAAAGACCTGCTGCTCTGACTGCAGCTACTCTCAGTTTTCTGCACACAAAGAACCGAGCCATCGTCTTCAAGTTTTAAAAAATGGTTAGATGACTGAGTGAGCCAAAATAACCTGTGCCGCTCGATGAAGCTCACCTCTCTTCCTTCATGCCCAACATTTTGGACGAGCTCTCGAACTGGAAGGTGTAGACCAGGATGAGGACCAGCATGGTGTACATCACCACCGACATCCAGAAGTACTTCAGGATCCTGCGCCACCACTCAAAGTGAACCTAGAGAAGAATCATTGTCATAATTGTGTTTCAGGCATAATGAATTCTGTGATATTAACCACTATATAATACATCAAATTAAAGATGGTGCACAGAGGACATCTGGATTTAGGGTGCCTCCCCTGTTTTACAGTGGTGGGAGTTATAAAAGTCGAGAACACACTGTGCATTATGAGCCTGCTGTCCACAAACTTTACGATGTACTAAAATTGTCAGCTCCTTCTGTCTTTGGGAAATTGAATTTGGAAACTTTACTGCGTCCCACACTAAGTTTGGAATATACACATTTAGTGACATTTAGTTAGTAAACAGCTTATTTTAACTGATGACGGTACATTTTTTAATGCATCCTATTCATTTTTAAAACTTCTTGGTTCTGAAGATTTCTGAAAAAGTCTGAATTTAAAGAGAAATTTATTTTATATCTCATGTTGCTAAAATACAAAATATTCCACAGATATTAAACATTTGTCTGAATTTCATGAGAATGTGTATTTTATTTTTAGCAGTGTTGAAATATTTCACACTTTAGAGGAGCTACAAAAACTTGAATAAGTTACTAAACATATTTCAATAAAGTGGAAAATGTTTCATGCAGAAGAAAACTGAGGGGAAACATTAGGAATATGTGGCTAAAGCCTGAGACAAAAATCTCACAATCGCCGGTGTGTTTTGTCACCTGATAGAGCGCCACGCAGGAGAGGAACATCATCATGTAGAAAATCTTGTACAGGACGATCTTCCCCTCAAAGCTGACCACGAAGAACATGGCGCCGCAGATGTAGATCCAGTATTTAACTAGCAGAGCCATCACCATGTTGCCCAGAACCTGCATGATGTCCTGCTCCCCTCCCTCCTCTGACTCCTCTTCCTCTATAAAACACAACAATGAATTAGAGAACTGCACTGACTGACTAAAACTTTCCTATTAATCAGTCAGTCATCATATCAATCTTTTAATTTGTTTTGTACATAAAAA
The DNA here is from genome assembly GCA_037176925.1 of Amniataba percoides. Taxonomy (NCBI): domain Eukaryota; kingdom Metazoa; phylum Chordata; class Actinopteri; order Centrarchiformes; family Terapontidae; genus Amniataba; species Amniataba percoides. The sequence goes on from JBAJHX010000062.1 coordinate 6,581,349, forward strand.
TAAAGCCATTATTAGCAGAAAAAGCTCCAAACATCACAACTGAGCTGATAAAGACAGTGAGATGTTGTTAAAGATGGGTTATAACATAATACTATATAACTGTTGGCACGTATAAGTCATTTTAAGTGTTCATAAATGTGCAATATTTGTTAAATACACTTTCACGTTTTACTATATTATCATTCCATGAGTGTAAGGATGGCAGCCTCCACTTATGGAGAATAAATATAATTTTTGACAAAGACAATGGACCATTAAATATCACTCATATGCATATAATTGCTCAACAGGAGGGGTTAAAGCAAAGCATTGCCATAGTTTTCAAAGTAAATGAAGATTATGCACAGAAAACAGTTTGATTCCCACAAATTATTGCTTCAGTGTTTTTGTGACGTACTGGTATTAAAATATTTTGATGCTGGAGTGAATGAATAACTCACTTTGTTTAAAAGAAATTCTGAAATGTCTTATCTGATCTTGGAAGTTATCAGTGGCTTTATAATCAGATAATTGCTTGCCTTGGTCGCAGCATTCCTCCATCATTGTTAAAATAAACTAAAGAAACTAAAATGAAGATGAGAGCCTCCAAACATGAGAGCTTACCCTTCTTCTGATCCTCCACATGAACGTCGGTCAGACCTGCGCTGTCTTCCTTTTTTTTTTCCTCTTTCTCTGTCAGCATTTGTCTCAGCAGTAGCCAGAAGCTGAGCATACACAGGATCTGCACACAGTAAATAAGAAGTTTAGACAAACGCATCACCAGCAAGAGAAGAAAAGATGAACGTGTGAATCAGGGTCTCATCATGAGTACTGAGTCACGGCTGGTCAGGAGATGTATACAAGTCAGAATTGAGTTTCTAAACTGTGAAGCGCGTGCTGCATTCGTCTGGCATTTAAAATAAACTTTAAAAATACACTTTGACTCAGGTGTGAAATATAATTACACCTCTGCTCTCTGAGGTGATGAACACATGAGCTGTTTAACAAAACAGCACACGGGTGACAAAGAACATATTAAGGCCTCTGTGGTGACCTGCTGATGTGTAAAACTTCATCCAAGACACAAGCAGGACAGGATCAGTAGCTGCCGACATGAAAGCCTTTAAATGAATCCAAAACATGTCAAAACACAGCAAGCCTGACCTTCTACCTCAAGAGTACACTGCATGACTGTCATCTCCTATTTAAGTGTTCGGCTATTAAGGAGACACAGTTTGACAATGTTTAGTTTAAGAATGTAAAAAATATATTGTGTAGAGTTCATCTGTTGCAGTAAGAATCCTCGCACATATTAAATCACAATTTTCATATCTAATGCTGTGACTCTAGAGGTCAGTTTTAATGAAATGTGTCAAAATCAAGAAAATGTTCATTTGAAGTCCCAAACCTTTGATGAAAGTGAGTGGAAAGCGTTGTTCTTTATGACAAAGAACGCTGACAGTTCCACGGTGTCGTTTATACGTCTTTCCATCCTCTCAAAACTCCCGATGTACTGCAGAACGATGAGCAGGTTGCCGTAGGCCACCATGAAGGGAGACGACAGCATGGCGTAACGCCTCCGGTCCCTCACCATCCACAGCGCGCAAGACCAGATGAGGAAGACAAACGTCAGCCAGCTGACGTATGTGATGCTCCACGCCTGAAGAGAAAAATACACAGAAAATCAAACAGCATTTTGTAGAATCGCTCTGGTTTCCGGCTTGTTCCTGCACAGGTTTGCAGTGTGCAGTAAATATCTGTACAAAACTGGACAGAAGAGAAAGTTTGTCTGAAGCAACGCTGAATTTCATGCATTTATTCAGTCTTATTGTTTTGGGAGGGGTTATGTATATTTAATGAGTTTTAGCACCACAGTTTCCATTATGCTTCAGGTGAAACTGCTGTGTATTATTTATTCAAAGTTATCCGTCTACACATGGATGTTAAAAATCACCTGTGTTACTTTTGAAACAGCAGAAAAATTCAATCTGATTATTTTACAACCCGAGGCTTTAAAAAAAGTCAATTATAACAATTTAGAGGCTATGAATTGTACATTTTATTGAGATTGAGATATTTTTCAGTTGAATCCTTCTAAAAAATGTTGGCACTGTTTTTAGCACAGATATTATCACATTTATTAGGAAGCTTCCTAGGGCCTAAATTATAAGGACATCATGGCTGTTAAATAAAGCATGACTACTGTATCTCTAAAAATGAAGGTGTAAATGTCTCAGAGCAATTCATACTGCTGAGAGTAATTCAGTTATAGAAATAAAGTTCTTTGAAGTTTCTGACTTTCTTACTTTGAGAACATTTTTCCTCAACAACTCCTAACAAAGAGTCAAAAGTGAGTCAGGTTATCAGGACAGGAATCAATATTTAAGGTAAAATGTGTCATCTGGGTGCTAAAGATTAATGTGGTCTTATTTCATTTAGCAGTTTATATCAATGTACAAATGGAAACACACTTCAATCTTACTCTGATTTTGTTTTAACACAAAGTTTACTCAGCTAAATGAGGAATTGTTTTTCAAATTTATTCAACTATGATTCATTCAGGAATGTTTAAACGGAGAACAGATGTTCTTTTTGTGATCAGGGAGGCTGGAGTGAGGCAGGACATTTTCTAACTTGTGACTTTCTGGTTATCATGCTGCGTTCATGTCATGTCAGATTAAACCGTAAATACAAACCGCAGGCTGGAAAACAACGGTCACATCTTCAGTGCAGTGGTTCAAAGAAGTGTGTGTTTTGTCAATTACATTCACACTAACAATGTCAGCTCCACTTTAAGAGAGTCCCTTTTGCGACAGTTTGTTTACCTTCAATTTTAAATGAACAAATAAAAGTAATTTGGGGTGTTTTCCTTCCAAATGACACAAGTGCGACATAAACCAGCTTCTGTTGACGCCATCTGTGGGCTGCGTTACTCACCATCATGGCTATGAGAGCACAGATGTAGCTCTGTTTCATGATGAAGTGGAAGATTTTGACCATCGTGCTGACTCCTCTTTTCTTCATCCCACCCTCCTCCTCCTCCTCCTCCTCGGACTTCTCCTCCCCTCCTTCCAACGCTGAATCCTCCGGGGGCAAACACACTTCATACACAGACTCATCCTTCTTCTCTGGTTGGGCGCAGAAACACATCTCATTGTTATCGAATTGGCACTGAACTTAAAGGACAGCTGAGATCTAACAGTTATTAGATTTCAATAAAACCACAAAGATTCTGCACATTTATCCAACAAGTTTCAGTCGAGACCAAAGTGATGGACCGACCAACAGTTCGCCTTTATCGTCCTGAGAGCCGGGCCCAAAACAAGATTACCACAGTAATGTCCCGCGGGTGAATTTCTCAGACTTTAAAAAAGTTCTTTCAGAGTCACAGAAGATATTAAACCAGCTGCACTCACAGGCCGCTGAGTATCTCCTCCAGATGACTACTAAACTGACTGTGACATTTAAAATCAGCGAAGTACCCTTTTAAGACAATTTTGTTAATTTAGTAGCAGCAAAGTGCAAACAAAGAAAGAGTCAAGACAGTTGCACAAGCAAATAAATGTCTCTGTGACGATGGCAGGAAAGTCAAAAAGTTTCACCTTATTCTAGAAAGCTTACTATCAAACTCTCAGATACTACAGAAGGAAAAACTTTGAGATTCAAGTTTCTCCACCTGGTAATAAAAGAGTTTGTCTCGACCCACAAAGACCCCTTCAGAGCAATCTTAAAAACACACAATATTCATAATATTCATTACAAGGTTTGCAGCATAAACCTGCTTTAAGAATGTCTACATTACACCGTCTGTGAGCTGTAAGTGTTGAAATGCAGACGTTCAACAGCTCACCTGTCCCCTCGTTGGGCTGGTCCATTTTATACTGGGGGGTGGAGTACAGGTCCAGGCAGACCGGTCCATTCTCGGTTGTGACGAACTCGAAGGACGTCCCGTTTGAGGTGGGCACAGCCTGCGATCATCATCATAAATTACAAACACATTTCTGTGACTGAGGAACAGATATGTGTTACGATCACACTGCTGCACAGCTTTCTGCCCCACAAAGGCAAACAGGGGTAACTGCTTTTGACTGATTAAAGATGATTTTTTTTTCACTTAAAAAAAAAAAAAAAAAGAGATTACAGTTTTTTTGTTCATTCCAGTTTGTTTGTTAGCTGCATAATTAGCATACTTTGGCTTTGTAGGGCAGTAAAGGACTTTTTTCTACTTTTCACACTGCACATCTCTTAATTTGAGCTGCCTTAAAGCCTGTTAATGCTTGATATTTACTTCTTATTTGCATCTTTTCGTGCTTTCGGAAACATGGAAAATACAAGATGGAGACTTAAAAGTGTTTTTTATAAGAGGAGGGGGGTTAAAAAGTCAATTCAAGCTTCATATTACATGTATTAGTATTCATTAGAAATATTTCAGTATTAGTAGTATTAAGTTTTATCTCCATGAGTCCTTCCATGTTTCCACTTCGGAGCACAGTGGCTTTAAGATTACAGCTCGACAGCTGAACAGGTGTGATGCGATGTATCTACAGTATATTAAGGATTATTCTGCCCTACAGAGGGTGCAGTGTGAAAAGCACTCTGCAGCGAGTCCTTTTCTTGCAGCAAGACTGAGAGGTGAAGGGTTTGTACGATGCACAGATTAAATCCAGAGCGGCCCCCACCTCAGTTGTACTGATGCCATCCTGGGTGGAGAGGAGCTTGGGGGAGAAAAGAGCATACAAGGCAAGGTGCGTTATCGATGAGCCGCTGAAGTCAAAGGCCTCCTTGTTCTTTATAGTCGCTGATAAGCAGGAACAAAGTCGAGCAGCACTACTCTGTAAATCGAGCCCATCACTCATCTGTGTCTGCACACCCTAAAAGCTTTTAAACCTCAGGAGGTGGCCAGTGGAGACAGACTACGGACCTTTATATGGGAACAAGGTCAGAATGTGTGTGTGTGTGTGTGTGTGTGTGTGTGTGTGTGTGTGTGTGTGTGCACTTACAGCTGAAATCTTTCCAGGGATGAGTCTATTACGAAGGTGAAAGCTCGGGTAAAATGATGTAAGCTTTTGAAAACAATCAACAACTGCTGCTTGAATTCACACTCTAACAAATAGTCACTTTCCTGTTTATTTTTACTGCTATTGTGCTAAAATGCAACAAGAGTTTCTTTCATATCCACATATTCATTATTGTTTAAAATCCAGACTGAATCGCATTGTTCCAGGCCCGACTCTTGTTATTAGTTTGAAGAATGTGAAGGGGAAATGTTTTATTTGGATTTTTAGCAGCTTGTTGAAACAAGCGAAACACTTCAGAAATTGAAAAAAACATTTTAAACAGATCTTGCTGATATTTTTAAGACTGTTTGGATTTTCATTTTTCTCCCCATGTCCTGGAAAAGGCAGTTTTTTCACTGTTTATTCATGACCATGTGTTTTTTTTAACAATAGGATATGTCTATTATTATGCAACAGTGTGTTTAAAAAAAGACCTGTATGTTACTTCATGACCTGTCTAAAAATCAATCCCTTCTTCTTCATCGTGTGTGTGCGTGTGTTTGAATTAACGCCAACATACGTTTTTCTCATCGGTGCCCTGGCGGGATTCCCACCACATATGTCTCTTCCTGTTGGCTGAGTTATTTGTTCTGTTTCCGTCCAGGTCTTCCTCCTCACACATATCGCCATCCTTGTCGTCCTGAAACAACACAGACGGGCAGTTTCGGATGACATGCAGCACATCTCAGCCGCTGCACTTTGAAGTCAGGCCACTATTGTGCAACAGAGGTGATATTGAGCAGTGTTTTACAGTGTGGGAGTGCTGTATCTGAGCAGGAGCCGGCTGACCTTCTAAAAGAGGAAATGATGCAGTTTTACTGTAAGTTATCTGCATTTCTTACCATTGATTTTCTGTATTATATTCGCAACAAACAGTAACATCTTTAAACTCACAGACTTTAAGACACAGTTTATCATGTTTCAGTATCTTTGAACAAGACCAAAGAAGAATAAATCTTTCTTTAAAATGTCAATTATAACTAGACTACAGGCAGAATTAGTAGGATTATTCAACTGCAGTTTGCAAACACATTCAGAGTTGCTCACGTGTTTACAATCTGGCATCTGGGCGCTACATTTTTAAGGTGACCGCCCACCCACCCACAACCTGCATGCTGTTTTTGGGCCTCAACACCACTGAAACATCCCAAACACAGCAGGTAGGCTCTCTGTAGATACAGACCAAAGCACCGACAAGTCTGCATTAAGATTTCTGCATCTCATTCTTCAGTAGAACCAGAATTTAACTTTGTAAATTCACTCATATATTTGAAGTTTATGTGGGAGCAAAGCCAGACTAAGTTTTAAATATCAGCTCGGTTGCATTTCTCAAGTTGTTTATGGTGCTGGTATATTATTTCTTCTGAGAGATAAAAAAAAAATGAAATATCACACTTCTGAATTCAACAACAACAACAAATAATCTGTTGATAAAAACAAGTCAAACCCTTCGATCTATAAGTTGTTACACTGATGTCATTGTGTAATTGCCATCATGGATTTCTTTGGTTACTGTCTGCAGTCAGATACAGATTCCTTGTGTCTCATTGCTTTGGATACTAAAATCTGATTTAATGATTCACAGATTTACTACATTGGAGAGCTGCTGCTGAATAAACACAGATGATGAACTACAAATAAAGCTATAAATTAACTGAGAAATGCTTTTTCTTGCCTTTTTGGTCAAGATGAGGTTCATCATAATCCGGCATCGAACAAACCTGTCAGCTGCTGAATTATCTCGTAATCATGTTTTATTATTAGCATCGTCTAAAGTGTAAGAGTAGGTGAAAACACACACACACACACACACACACACACACACACTTCTCTGTGAGATCAATAATGCATACAGCCCCACAGGTTTACAGGGAAGTATTGACCCTACTATAAAAACACTAATCTATAACTCCATTACAGGACAGAGGAGCTGAGCCGGGAGCTCTGAGGTGAAGCGAGAGAGCGGCGGTCTTCATGACATTAAAGTCCACATTTCTCTGAGAACTACACTTGTTCCTTCTTCATTAACTGTGTTCAGTTTGTATCAAATAAAGATCTCTTAAATAAATTTTAATAATGATTAGATACTTGGGCCAATCAATTATGAACTATGAATATAAACTCACACAAACAAAAATCTGGTCATGCCAACAGCTTTGGTTTTATCTACACGGGAGCTTTTGTATTTCTGTATCACATAATTTTTTTTTTTTGTAACAGCAAATTGTCTCTTCATGAACATTTTTCCATGATTATTCTGAATGATTCACCAAACTCATGTTTTCATTGGAACTACTTCTTTCTGATAAAGAAACAAGAAACCTTTTGATGATGTGGTGTCATTTGAGTGAACTAAACCTTTAAATTTAATCTGGTCATTCAGAGTTTACGATTGTGACTTTTAATTACTACTAATCAAGTCAATTACTCTTTATTTAATTACAGTCTTACATGTTCACGTGTTTCAGAGTCTTTGAGCAGACTGGTGCCCACATGAACACACAGAAAGCTCTTGTTCTCTGATCCTTTTTTCACTCGTCATTAAAAGATCGATGTCAAAGTTAATTTGAACTTAAGTTTCATCTGTAGTAGACAAATTAAATGTGTATCTTACAAAATTTGCATTTAGCGACAAATTCCCTCTTTGTGTGACAATTTTTTGTATTTTCATATTCAGAGTTTACCTGTTGTAATGTAAATAAAACTTTATAGTAACTGATATCTTTTAGTTAAAATGACATATGATATTGTGATACAGAGTGCATCCTCAGGGAGTTTCATTTGAAAACATTTGTACAATAACTACAAAAATGCACGATTGCCTCATCAAATTTGGACCAGTGGTGTCTGAGTTGTTATGTTTCACCTCCGTAGAGAAATGTAACACAGTAACATGGAGCCATGATGCATCCTCGCTTCACGCTTCGTCAAAATTAGACCGACAGTGTCTCAGATAACACCTGAGCTACGGCGGACAGATGCAGCCAGCGGTCGATCGTCCTGGAATCTTCCATCAATACAGTTTCTCTGATCACGAGGCCACCTGGCTGCCCGTTTAATTGAATCTGCTTCTATTTCAGTTCGCTGTCTGGAATTTACTGAGGAGCCGCGTGGAGGTGTCGTGTGGCGAATTCAACCAAACGTCTTCCACAACCGCTGACTGCTCGCACCCACCCAGTTTACACATTAACTACAAATCTTCTCCCTACACAGGAGTCATGTTTAACAGCATCAACAGTTTCAGTTTGACTTGCATACCATGAGAGGTAAAACACAAGCTGAAATCTTCTCAAACTCATTTTTCATAATCTCAGCTGTGATTTTGTGATTAAGTGCAGCTTACTCTTTGTTGCACACATTAGCCCTTTCCTCTTTTTGATTTTTGTTGTCTTGTCTCTTAAATACTTTGCTGCATCTCAGAGAAACACTGTGCATACTGCCCATGAAGCAGGTGTAAACCTTGTGCATAAGAATCAGAGAGTGATAATGAAAACTGAAGGATAAAATGTGTAGGTTGCACAGCTCTGAGGGGACTCTCTTCTTCACCTCTACATTTCTTTCACTATGCTTGATATACATCATTTCTAAAGGAAAGCTTCCCCTATTCCTCTATTCCCAACATCAGACAACAAATATTAAGACATCATGAAATAACAAATAATTCAAATAATAATTAACAAATAATTTACACTGCATCAGAAATAACTGAGTTTTTAGTACATTTTAAATTGACTTAATTTTGTATTTCTGCTCTTTTAAAATCAATACATTCTGGCATATTATTGACATATTATATGTCACAGTGGTGCAGACTAAAAACTGCTCTCAGTGTTTTCATTGCATTTCTGTCTGCCGTCCTCACCGTCAGCTTGTCGATGGGTTCCTGCAGCCAGAGGCGGATGAGCGTAGCCAGCGTGTAGTAAAGGATGAGCAGCATGATGGGGCTGACAAAGTGGTTCCACTTTAGGTTCGGGTGCACGTTGAGTTTCCATGTGTAGGAGCAGTTGGTCTGAACAATGGGGGAGATGCCAAACACACTGCAGAGAGAGAGAGACAGACAGACAGACAGACAGACAGACAGACAGACAGGTGTAAGAGTGTCAGATCATGTACTTTTGCACAGATGTTTTTGTAAAATCAGGGGTATAAATGTGCAAGACGCAACACTTTATGGCGTTAAACTCATTTAGAGATACTGACCACAAACACAGCTTGACATTTTGATAACACAGACGTCAACATAAACTGTCATTATGAGTTTGATTTCCAGAAAAGATCATCCAACTTTATAGTCATTTTATTATAAAATAATAAATTATTTTGAAAATTCATGAATTGTTTAAGTAATCCTTCATTCAAAAAGGCCAAATATTGTTCCAGGTTCTCAAATATAATTATGAAAATCATTGTTAGTTAAGGACCTACTCTATTTTCCTCTCTGTCCAACTAATGAAGCTGCTTTGAACTTTGTATCTGACAAAAAAATAAAACTTCTCCTACAATTTAACTTAAAATCTGACACTGATGAAAAAACTGACTGGCTTTCCTGGTTCGTATCTCCTAACAACAGCCATGAGAGGAAGCAAAAAAAAAAGCATGAATATTGATTCTCAAATCTTTTGTGAAGTAGCCCAAAGTCATTCATCAGTGAACTTGCCTGTTCTCATTCAGATAAGTGTACTGTTCGATTCATTACATTCAGTTCAGCGAAGGTGGACTTTGGTTCTCCATCTTTAAAACTAATTATCGATTCCAGAAACAAAGCCAGGATGGATGTGCTGAAGTTAACGTTACAAGATTGCAGGAAGTGCAGAGTCATGCTGTTTGTGCTCAGTGGCCTCCATACTGCACAGCGTATCAGTGGTTCCCAAGGAAAATCTTTGAGATGCATAGATAGGCATGTAATGTCATAAGATAAGAAAGTTAAAAATTATGCTTTATTTTTGTTTATAGATTTTTAGTCTTTTATTGCTAAAGACACTTTCTCATCTTCAGGCCTGTAAAGAGTCTTTAAATTGAACAATCAGAAATGGAAAAGTTGGTCTTTGGTAAACTGCTCTTGATAATATCAAGGTGAAAAGCTGTGATGGGGAGTCATAAGCCAAAAGTTTTATTCATTCATAGTTTTATTTTCCACAGGTTCTCAGTTTTGATGCTGTGTGGGAGCACAGAGTAATATCTTCTTATGTTAAGTGGACTTTCAAGTGGTTACTTTGCAGATGATGTGGATCTGTTGCCTTTCAGCAAGCCCTGGTTCAGTTTGTGGGCAAATGTGAAAAGGTCAGGATGAAACCCAGCATCTTTAAGTCTGTGGTCATGGTTATATTCCAGAAAAGATTGTTTCTCTGGGTTGGAAGTCAGTTTTGCACACAATGGAAGGAGTTTACACATTTTGGTAAAATGGCACTGGCTCTACATTGATAATGTAATTTTTAAAAGTTTGATAAATACAGGCCTTGATGTTTTAAATATAATAGGGAGTATATTGCCATGATCAAACTACATTCACTGTACACTGAACATATCAATAATAATAATGTTAAAACCTCTTGCATTTGTGTTGCCCTCATATAAAAATCTTTAGAAATGTTCTCTGACTTTGATAATGACTTTCTGCTAGATGACATTCCTGGAAATAAAATCTCTTTTCCTGTAAATAAAATCGCCCTTACCTTGGAATTTGAGAAAAGCACTAAGCACTAAAAATGTGTTTGTACCACAAAGGAGGCCACATGATTCACCGCTTTTCCTCAGAACAGAACAAAGGTCATCTGCTCAACAGGAACTGCACTGACGTACTCCAGTGACAACCACACAGATTTAGATGCCTCCTGAGTCTTTTCTTTCTTTGCCTTGTGGAGGAGTGGACACCCCACCGCGACCTCGTCACACTTCCTGAATGGTTTCTTGTTGCAGCTGGGGAAGGCCCGCTGGTCACATGACAGGGGACTTCCATTGTAAGGAGGAGAGGCAGGAAGTAGAGTGGAAGCCAGGCCTCTCAACAGCCTCACTCAACACTCAGCCGACAGCAAGGCCATGTCACTGTCAACAAGCACAATTAGGGCAGGCACTGAAGTGGCCCATTGTCCAATGGGGGGGCTTAACATATTTATGTCCGTAAGAGTTTCCCTCTGACTGCCCAAGGATGTGCAGAGAGGAAACAGGCAGGATCAGAGGAGAACGTGTTGCTTTTATCATCACATTGGGCCTCAGTTTTCACGCCGCGGCGGACAGAAATACCTCAGTGCTGTGGAAAGTCAACATGAGCGCATGAAGAGACGGCACATGATGAAATAGTTGGCCCGTTCATGTAAAGAGCTATCAAAGAAGAATCCGTGCCGTCATAAACTTTCCAAATTCAGGCTTTCTAATACACAAATAGCTTCTTTCTGAAATAAGAAGTCCGCTGTTTAAAAAAATGACACCATCTGTCTCTTATTTACTGCTGGAAATGAAATATTCTTTAAGTTAAGAGTTGTCTTTGGTGATAATTTAGGTTTTTTTGGTAACATTTAAGTCACCAAATTATTTGGATCAATGGTCCACAATCCCTTTGCCTCTTTAAAATGCAGAAATGTCCACTGGTGAACTTTTATCACAGGTTATGGCCTCACACTAGAGATGAGTTATGGCAATAAGTGAATGAGTGACTTTTTTCATTTTAAAGATTTTAAGAGGTCTGAGACGGGGACTTTCCAATGTTTCATGCTCCAGCATTTCACAGGCCTAAAGATCAAAGTATACATACCTTTTTTTCTGAATTTGAAAGTATGTAGAGGTGAAACTATCCATTATTTTACTCATTTTAAGTATTTTCATTTTACAGAAGAAATTTCCAGTATCAAAATATAGAAAACAAATATCTCTATAAAGATTTGGTGGGCCTCACATTTATATTATATACTATTGTACAGCTACTTTAGAATTCATAATTTAAAGAGGCCATTACTGACTCCTCATATGGTGTTAGAGGGTCCTTTTTTAACAAAAAGCATATCAGTACAGCAATGTAATCACAGCTTATCTGCCATCTGAACTCGGAGAGGGATGAGGAGAGAATAAGGTTTGTCCAAGGCAGTTTCAGCTATACATAGCTGTAAATAGCCTCGGTCCTGACACACAGCTTTCAAATGAGAAACCATGAGATCAATAAAACCCCGTAACACCAAGGGCACTGAGACAACAGCTACAGTGAGACGAGAGCTACAGTGCTGCTGGTCGGGTCTGGAAGAACATCGTTATTAAAGGAGTCAGATGAGATGCTGGAAGTTAATGGAACAACCAAACAGCAACATGGCGTATATCGAGTTTTCAAGCTGCTTCCTTGTTTTCTTTCCTACATTCAGCTGATTGCATCTGACTGTGTCTTTGTCGGCAGTTTCAGTTAAATAAAGCTTCTTTTACTGCAGATGCAACAGACATACTTTAATTCGCTCTGAATAATGAGAAAAACTCACAGTTTCCCTCCTCCAGAGCAGTCAGCAGGACTTCTCAGGACTGTCGCACAAGATTTTTAATGGAGTTTGGTGGATCATTGGGCATGTGGTAGTTACAGGTAGTCATAGTGTGTTATGGCATAAATGTAAATAACAATGTGAGGTGGGGCATTTATAATTTTGTTCATTTTACACAGTTAAAATTTTCTTATGGCTATGTACATGTATCTTGATAAAACTATATCTTATTTCAATTATATTTATCAGTATAAATAAATAATTTGCCATTTTAAATTGAAACTCTGTAGTATCTCATTTTGTTTAATCTTCTTCCTCATGTAGCAGAAAATTACTTTTTTTTGTATTGATGACTTTTTGTAAGAAGTTTAAAAATAATCCTGATTGTTTGCAACCCAGCTTGTCAGTCAAACAGGATGAACTTAGTGACCTGTGGTACTTTCTGCCACAGAGTCTGTATTCATTACAACTGTGCCTAACGTATGTTGGCAAGATGTTCAACAATGTGGCTTCACTCCAACCGCAACGTTTCACCGCTGCAGCCACAGACAGCTGATTGTCTCCCTCCTCATGCATAATAAAACAGCTCTGGTTGTAGTGAAGAGCCTAAAAGCTCTGCTTCTGATACTGATGTGCTGTGAGTGGGAGTTTGATAGATCTCCCCTCCAGCTGGGTTTGCCTTTTCCTTTGCCTTCTTGTTTGTAACAATAGTAAATATTTATTATCCTTTAAACAAACCTGACTTCAGCGCAATAAATACAGTGGAGTCAAAGGAGCTCTGGCTGCTGAGCTCTGTCATCCCGTCACGTATTTTCACATTATTAAGGAGCCAGACAGCATTAGTATGGCAGTGTGCTGTTTAACTAGAGAAATACCACTTCAACAATTCGTCAAAGAGACAGATTCAATGCTGTTAAGTGAAACTTTCTCCAGATTGAGCCATTGCTCACCGCTGTGTAGGAGACAGTTTGTGTTTTGCTCTTAAGGTATGATTCATTTCCTCCTGCAGGCAGAGGTCAAGTGTACCAACAAAGATTCAATTTGGAAAATAATCCACATCTACTGCATCCTGCTGAGAAGATACAATGCAAATAAAAAAAATACATTTTCATTTGCAATCTAAATCCAAGAATTGAACCTTGCATTAAGCAACCTCAGTATCTTAAATGATTTTGTAATTTGATTCTCTGTCGGTCTGTTTTTCTGGATGTAAGCTCCACACGTGTCTGACCTGATGTAGCCGTCGTCCAGTGGGATGGACTCCTGGAAGAACTGGAACTGGTAGAGATAGAGGACAATGAGGTGTCCAGCGCTAAAGATGGCCATCAGGACACACATGCAGCTGAAGATGAGCGTGTCGAAGGTCCGGCAGAGGGACCACCAGGTGCACAGGAACAGAAAGATGAAGAAGTAGACAGCCGAGGTCAGCGAGGGCAGCATGATGCCTGCAAACACAGAAACAGTGGATACAGGAGAGGAGCTTTACTTATCTGACCATGATGATAAATAATTATTAGTCTTAGTTTTGACCTAAACAGAGCAACAGATTGGTACATCACAACAGGTCAAAAACATTTGAGAATAATTTGCAAATCATGGACATGTTGTGGCACCTTAACTACAATTCAAATAGACTTTGTGCTACAGCGACTTCACTGCAACCCATTTTTGCTTTTTTCTTGTGTGGGATGTTTTGGTGTTGTGGTCAACAGCTTGTGGGAAGACTGAAAAATCTACAGTCTGAAAATCAAATATAACCAACAAGTAAGAAGCAAAACTTGTAAATATGATGTGACTTTCTTTTCTGTCTTGCAGCTCTATCTGCTTTCATGACAGTGCAACAGAAGAAAGACAAACAAAAAGTAATGGGCTGCCTTTCTCAGGGACGTCGTAGAAATTTTCACGAGTACTGATATGTTGTGAAATCTATAGTTGGCTGTAATGAATTCAATCAATAAATGGGCTAAATATTCGGGTGGTATTGGCATAAAACCAAGATGCACGTTCACTGCACAGCGTGGAAAAAGCTGCTCACCTGTCATGCCCAACAAGATGGTGACCACCACTTTGCCCGCGGTGGTGATCAAGTTCCCGATAATCTCCTTCACTTTGGACATAACCTCCGCCACGAGCCGCAGGATCTTCATCTTGGTGCTCTCTTTCACCTCCTCCTCTTCCTCCTCCTCTTCCTCCTCCTCCTCCAGCTCCTCGTCCTCCTCGTCCTCCTCGGCCTCGTACCCTGCTTCGTAGTCCTCCTCTAGCAGGATGTTGTCGTCCAGGCTCAGCTTTTCCTCTTCCTCCTTGGAGGTGGACGACAGTGACACGTTAGTTTTCAGGGCTGGGTGATGAATGGTGCAGTTTGAAGGTCGGCGCTCTCCATGGTGCTGAAAACAAATTCCTACAGGTAGCAGTTACATAACAACCCCCGCGCATACTCAAGCTGGGAGTGTGTTTGAGCGGGTTTAGCACGTAGCACCGCATATTTAAACATATATGCGGCGCTTTGAGACATTATTAGAGAGCCTTGGCAGACGATTTCCTCTGAAACCACATGTTGGCTTCAGATCTAATCAAGTCCGTGCTACTTGGCTGCTGTAACTAACCAACTATGTGTCCCTTTTTCCTGACAGTCTCAATAAAATAGAGACATAATAACAAGTGAGCCATTCACTGTGATTTATATGGAAAGCATACGGCGCTAGACAAAGAAAGTGGCAGGTGGTACGATCCCTGTTTCGAATCAAGCAACAATTTCAGCTCACTGACGGAAATAAAAACCTGAACACTACGCAGACTCTCGACGGATGAATTCCTGGTGTTTCTCAGTAATGGGGAGCGATGCCATCTGTGCCAGCGTGAGCAGCACAGTCGAAGTGAAAGTGAATGTGGATTTAATTAACACTGAGTCATAAAGAGAAGGGAGGACTTGCCAGAGGAGGGGGGCTGTATTCCAAGTCATTAACACTCACAGGGAACTCGCTATTGAAACTCCCGCTCTGCTGCGCCCGGCTTGTGAAGCTCGATGTGGACATCACACACACAACAAGAGAAAAGACTGTCCACTCAACTCGCCACTTCAGGAAAAAAATTTTTAAAAAACATTTAACCAATGTGGGGCTGAAAATAAAATCTGAGCAGTGATGACTCCCAAAAGATGGCAGCTTTTGTTTTCACTTGTTAAATGCCAGAGAAGAACTGCCAGGATGAACTGCAGTCTGGAAATGATGAGAAGCTCTGAAAGAAAAGTCTGGAAAAAAATTAATTAGAGAACTCAGAATGAGCTTGTGTGAAGTTTATGCGAAAGAAAGTTACTCAAACCACATTGCAGCATTTCCTCTTGATTTCTACAAGAACATTGTCATCAAGACATTTTTACTTGTTTACTTTTTTTTAACCACACATTTTCCCACATTCTCACTTTCTTTGCTTGTTCTCTTCAAATTAAGGCTGAAAGGATGAACCAGACATCACCAGTCCAAATCTTTACGCACTCCTTTGTTTTCTTTACATTTCTTTTTTCTGATAATCACTAGATGTTGGAGACCATGTTGGAAACCATGTTATCTTACCACCAACCAGCGACTGTGACCTGCCTCGATGTCTGCAACATGAAGTCATGTTTAACAGATGTCTAATTTTCTGTTTATTGCTTGTTCCTATTTGGACTGAGGGCAGTCGTTACTGAAAATGTGCAATGAAGAAACATCTGGGAACAAAACTGTGTCAAACATTTTGTTAAGTCATACATTGTTTCAATACATTTATCAAGTGAAAATACTTGATCAGACAGAGATAGATAGATAGATAGATAGATAGATAGATAGATAGATAGATAGATAGATAGATAGATAGATAGATAG
>JBAJHX010000062.1:6597798-6655461 GCA_037176925.1 Amniataba percoides
GATAGATAGATAGATAGATAGATAGATAGATAGATAGATAGATAGATAGATAGATAGATAGATAGATAGATAGTTTTTAGGATGCTGCATATCACTACAAATTAAACCCACTTGTTCCTCTGCATCAAAGTCAGCGTTGTACTGGGCCATGTCCTCAGGCGGCCTCCTTTGGACCAGACTGCGACACAGCAGCCACGTGGCCAAGCCGGCCACAAACATGCCGATGTCAGGGATGAACACGCGGATGCCGTTCCCTGCATCTGCACCAATCACACTGGAGACAGAAATAGAAAACAGAGATTACAAGCAGAAACAAAGCACAGAACGGAGACAGAACGCAGACGCTCGTTTCCTGAAAGTGACGATGGATCCCAATATCTCCCAAAATTGCGATTTGGAGCAAATATTGCGGGCTTAGATCACAACTGATGGAAAATGGGACAGAGTACAACAAACTTAACTGACCACGGATGATCACTTCTAATGCAAAACAGTTTTTATAAGAAATCCATGGGCTTGGGTTTGTTCATTTTATTCACTTTGTTTGAATCTGGCCGAGGATATCTGTCACATGTCACCTTCCTCTGTCTCCCTCAGTCTTTTCAGTCAAAGCCAAAGCTAAAAAATGAGTCTACATACTTGGAAAAAAATACACTGTAACTGAGCATAATCTCACAACAATGCCTAGAACTCATAAGGAGGGATATTACTGCAGCGATTATAACTCTCAGCAAACACTACCTGTTCACATGAATGCATGGGAATCTGGATTTTTCCATGACTCACTTGTTCTTTTAATATGTGTTGTGCTGAATGCTTCAGCTTTTATATGAGCACCACCCACTTTAATGAAATCAGGCTTGCTGGGTTTTAAACATAGTGAAGTGAGTGAAATTCCATTCAAACAAAAAAGGCCATGAGAGAGTGTGGTATTTTTTATTTTGTTTTACTGAACTGTGAAAAACATGTTTACTCCCTTGAAAATTGCACCCTTTGTTCATAATAAGGTAGCGTGAACAATAAGCCCTCATTTTCCTCATTAAACTGCATCAGGTGAAGTGAAAAGGATTGAAACTACTTCAAGTTTTTCAGATTAATGTGTTACTTAAGGTATGACAATGACACCATCTGGATTTCTTTCACACCAGACACTGCGTGAAGATTAAAATAATTCATTAACAAATAATATTTGTTCCAGTTCAGGTCTACACATTGTTTTACACATATTTTTCATTAATCCACTACAACGTGACATTATTTGAAGTCTTGTACTTACATCCCTGTCAGCAAACAAAGCCTTTGTAACATTTGTTATTTGATTAGTCTGCTCACCTCTAACTAAATACCAAAAGAGTTGCTCAAACAGGAAGCTAAACAGTGGCAGCCGACTGTTGCCATGACAGCTACAGTAACATCAGGCTTCAAATGATCCGGTGAGATGTAGTTGTGGCGCCCGAGGACAACTTTTATGAGGTGTCATGATTGCATGTACAATTAAAGCAAATAAAAACTGTCCTTGAAATGGCTAACAGGTTTGAAAACCTTTAAAACTCACTTTTATCATCCAAACCAATTTCTATTTCAGTTTTACAGCAATCACGCTACATCCTGTGTTTGGCCACCAGAGTGTTTTCTTTACATTTCATGCTGAGCTCCGAGTGTGATTATGCTGTTTACAGTAAACGAAATGTACTGCAGAGGAAAAAAACCCAAGCAAATGTTTGGACTGAGTTAAAAAGCAACTGGTCACTTCAAACAGAACCAACCTCATTCAGGCCTCGAATGGATATAAAGCTTATAAAAGTTAACAAGTTGAAAGTGTGTGCTAATCAACACGATGGAAAACACACACTCAGATAAATAGTTGGGCCTTCGGCTGCTGCTGGCGGCTGTAATCTAATCAAGGACGTCTGTTTCCATGTGCCTTATTGTTGTGAAGCTCGCATCCTCGCATGGATGAAAGAGATGGAAATCATCAGAGCCAGACAAGGTTGAGCCAGCAACTTTGATGACTCTGACTTTCCCCTGCTTATCAAGTGAGAGAATTACAACAACATCAGCAGCACTGAGACCCGTCTTCACCGCTTCAGGCCGCAGGGGTAATTACTCATGAGGCTTTGGAGAAAAACTACAAACACAGAGCCTGCAAAATCTGTTCTGAACCATATAAATATTTGGTGTTTATAAGGGATTTGAAAAGGTCGATTTTGAGGAAAGTGAAGGATCTGGGTGAAAAGAAGCACAGCAGCTGTGACTTCTCTTTAGACTCGTTTACTGACCGGAGCATTTTCCTTCACGCCTTAAAAAAGAAGAGAGCATCCGCCTGTGTAGCAAATGCAGCTGTAAATATTGTATACACTGCATATGATCCTCAACACAAACAGGTAAATGCAGGCGGGATAAAATGTTTATGGCTCTACTTCCGCCACTTACAGTATACTATCCACCGAGGGCTGTTGAGTACTGGAAAAAGGATGTGGCTGAGTTTGGACATTCCCGTACTTAGGAAACCACATCTAACACGATCACGGGGGTGTGAGGAGGCAGACACAGCGGCACAAGCTTTGAAAAATAGGCCTGTCAACTGATTGTCAGACGTAACTGGGTTTCACGTTCATCAAGAATCCACACAGGGACAGGATGGGAGCATTTATAAACCTTGGCAGATGACGAGCCAGCGTGGCTAAATGCAAAAAGTGGTGTTTAATGTTATTGTGGAGTCGCTTTATTTAGGACACTGCACAAACAGTGGGAGAGGACGGCATGTGTGATCTCTGACAGGTGAAATTAAAATCTTCTTGAATTTGTGGTCAATTCTGAATAATAAAAAAAAAAAAAGACTTTTCCCTTAAAAAACAAGTAAAAAAAGCTTATTGCACACATCATAAAGTCCTGTCACTTCCTGAGAAAACATCTGGTTTGCTCCACTGAGAGAAAGATTCATGCTCAGTCAAGCAAAATCTGCGCTTGCATATTTTACACTTCATGATCATCAGAATAAATGTGATTAAAAAGAAAATTGCCAGGAATTTATGTTCTGGATCTTGTTAATCTTGCTATATGAATAATGAATATATTATCAAAGTGTGCATGTGTAGATGTTACCAAAGTGAATGGATTTGCTGTGAAAGTGTTAAATTATTATAATTATCTTACCTCTCAAAGCCAATTTGTCTTATAGATTTCTCCCACGTCGAACCTGGAAAAAAAAACATGGAGTCAGTTAGAGAATATTTTTACTGTTTGGCAAAGAAATACACCATTAACACCTTTAATAACACTTTTACATCACAGTCATTAAAATCAAAACGGCGGTGTTTCAGGTGGTCGAGCAGCTGTTACACAAAGCTTTCACAGAGGCAAGCAGAAATGATTTCCATTCATGTATCCAGTAAATGTACACAGCCAATAACTGCTGTTTATGATTCGCTTTTATTATAATATAAAGAATGAAGATCTGGTCTTTAAAAGAGCTGCCACTGTTTTTCAACCTCTAACAAATCCAGTTAATAAACAAAACCATTTAAAGTCCACTTGTGCCAGAATAATCTCTCATATTTCATTTTCAAGTGAAGACAAAAATTCTTTCGTCACTGTACGTGCAAAAACAAGAAAATAAGAACAGTTCATGTCGAGTGTTCCTGGACGTCACTCCAGAGCTCAAGGAGGGATTTCCAGGTATTTAACCAGCACGCTGAGAAGAACTGCTGAATGCTTTTGTTCTGCTGCCAGAGAAAACACAACATCAGCTGGTGACTCGAGGATCTCCCCTCAGTGACATCGATACGTCCGACTGTTTTTACCAGCGTATGAGGCCACTAATTAGGTGCCAAAGTGCTGCGGTGCAGAAGTTTCTGGTTTACGGAGCAGTGCAAAGATGTTAAACACATTTCTGTGACAGCGCTTGACTCAGGCGAGCGTAACTCAAAACGGATGAAGCACTTCATCAGGCAGACTTTATCTACCTGAGTGCAAACCACTTCTGCTGTCAGGAGGTTGTTTGTGCAGCAACTCTCATTAAAGCACTAAATGACATATTCAATTCCAAAGTGCCACATATCCATTTCAGAGAGAGAAAAGAAAAAAAAAATTAAACTTCATGATGATGGCTCAATATCTCTGCTCAGACTGTAACAAATATTTTTTTATAACCTCAGAGCTGCAGTGCTGAAGTGTTAAATACATCGATCATTACCTCTTTGTCACTTTGGAGGATACATAAAAGGATAACAGGCTGTCAAAAGATGAGACAAACGATAATCCCAAAGCTTTTCCCACAAATGAAAACACACCAAGTATCCAGTAAAGGAGTGAGTCACACTTTTAGGCTCTTTGTCAGGAACAGGAAACAAGCCCTGAAGTCCACTCAAGGTGAATTAACCGGTAATGGACTGTCAGCGCAGAGCCGCTGTCTCTTTATTACCCATCAGTGACAAAAACGACGGCCCGAGTAGCTCCACGATCACAGTTTTTTATATGAGTGTTTTATTTCGATAGATGTAGTGGAGAAGAGTGCGGAGGTCAGTGGGAGGAGCTGACCCCCGACATGACCTCTGACCATCAAACTCTTCACCCACAGTCCTGCTCCCACAGAGGACTGTCAGGACACCGGAGGAGTCTGTCCTCCTCCATGCTCCCTTTTTAAGCTGCTCTGTGACCGACTGAACGAACTGTGCTCATTTGTGTGCTTGACCTTTGGGCCTCTTTGTGTGTTTGTGTGGTCTGTTCTCTTTCCAGGTCTTCATGGTGGAGTCTTCCCCGATCCACATTCAGCTTTTATATTTACGATCTACTTATATTTTTACTGTGTTGGTCTGCTCTGTGCAAACAACCTTTACTGCACATCTGTCCGTCCTGAGAGAGGGATCATTCCTCTGTGGCTCTTCCTATATGTTTAGTCCTCTTTACTGGAGAGTTCTCTTTACTTTTCTTTACCTGAATCGGGGGTCTGAGGAAAAATGTGTTCAAATGCTGTGCAGATTGTAAAGCCGCTTCAGGCAAATTAGTGACTTTTGATTGACTTGAGTTGTTGCAATGCATCACATTTGTCAAGTCTAAAAAGTCAAAACAAAAAATACAAATCAATTATTGTTCTGTTCTTCAAATCAATATCATTTGATAGAATACTACTAATTTAAAAAATAAAAGAAATATGTCACTTATTTAAAAATGCTGTATCAAAAATATTCAGTATGTTTTGAGAGTAAAAACTAAAAAACAGCCACCTCTGGCTCCACCTGCTGCCTCTGAGGCCATCTGAAATCATCCACCGCGTCCAAATCAAAACAGCCAATCAGGACAGAGTATCTGACATCTGACAATCGCTGCTCCTGCTCAGGCTCTTCTCCACCACACATGTACTAACTCAGAGCAGACATGATGGCATATAACTGGACAACAAAAGAAAGAATAAGATCGGGTTGAAGTGTACCACTGAGAGCAGATGGGAAGTTTGAATCGTTCAATTTTCAAGTCCGGTCTCTTCTAAATCTTACTGACCTTTGCTAAAGTGGGCATGATGAGGGGCATAGCCAGAAACTTGAAGAGAGGTGGAGATAAGGTCAACTGATGTAGTTGTAATCCCTAATAATCACCCAAAGAGGCCGATAAAGGTCATAGATTACTCAACGGCCCATTTAAATCTTCAAATAGAAGCTCTTCACCTTAAAATGTCAGTGACTGCAGGCAAAACATAGTCTGTTTCTGCAAATCCCCAAGTCCAAACATCTGCAACACCTAACTTCACCCAGCCCAAACTGAGCCCGCAGGTGTCAGAGAAAACACATCCTGTGCGTGTTATTGTAGGCGAAGGAATGCCAGAGGTAAAGTAAGGCCAGTCTGATCCATAGGATGGAGGGGGGGGGGGGCAATATTGTGCAACACAGTCTGACCTCAGCAGGGAGACTTCTGGAAAAGAGAGCGAGAGTTTCTGGCGGTCGAGGCGAGGCCGCTCTCCGCCCCGGCTGAACACCAAAAATACCTGTCCTCAGACTTTATGCGAACATCATAAAACACCCTTTGTACTTGCTGGGCCGTTAAACTCTCAGCACAGCATTTCTCTGCTCCCTCTCTCTTCTATCTCTGGGGCCTAATGCCAGTCGCCCTTTTCCACAGAGACCGGTGATATGCAGCGTCAACACTTCAGCACGTCACGACTGTAATCGGACCATCTGAAAGCAGAGGGAGAGTTTAGTAGACGTTTTGGGGGACAGGATATGCGTGGACAGAGTTCAGCAATGCCGTCTGTGGGAATTCATGAGGACTTTTCTATGCGGAGGAACTGGTCACAAAACTGCCATTCAGCAGGCCGTTTTCTCCTTATGAGCTGGTAAAACATCCATTGCTATCGGACATGGACCAAATCAAACCTGTAAATCCTCTTTTTTATGGTTTGTTTTAACCTCCTTAGTCTCCAGATGGGCGGGGGGAACCACTGGAGACAATGCCTGCCAAAAAGTTAAGACAATTACAGGAAAGTCAGCTTAGCATTTTTTTTGTTTTTTTATTTCTTTCACTCTGATCATTTGGTTGACATATCGGTCATGAACTGAGCTCCACCCATCTGGCGCTCTCCGACAGTTAATACAAGCGCTCACGACTGTTTGTAAATGAAGTTCCCACAGTGTCGAGTCAGCACAGAGGACTGACAGATGACTCCAAAGGAAACCCCCCCTCACACACACACATACACACACACATACACACACGGCTCATCTGGTGACCAGTCACTGACCTGCTCTAACAGCTGGAGGTGTTAGCTTTGTTGGAAAGGTTTTCTCATTTGTACTCAACTCAGTTTACTCCCCTAATGGTGTATTTGGCCACGGCGGACAGAGGAAATTATATGAAGTTATCTGGAGGGAGGATAACCGCCTCACTGCGACGGAGGACTCTTTGTTTAGATTTGGCAGCCAAAAGGAAAAGGGTGTCGAGGGGCTAAACGCCAGATATAGAAACCTGAGATAAGACATTTACTCAAAATGCAGGCGACGGATCAGGGGGACGTGGAGTAATGTCTGACTTCCTGTTGCATATGTCGCCCAAAAATAAAAACAGAAACAGGAGGGCATTAACTTCAGGAGGGAACAATATGTATATGAATAATCACAGCAGAGAAAAATTTTCATTTATACATGTGTGTGAAATATTGTGAGAAATATGTGTTAATATTAACAGCGATGTGCTGTACAAATGCTGTTTCTTTACAAAACACTGCTGATATTGTGTGACTTTTTTTCTGACATTCTTTAGCTCCAGATGATGTTTTTCATCACGAGTGTGCAATGTTTAAATTTCTCGACCCAGTGCCTCATTAATTGTCAAATAACGGCCAGGATCCACCAGCTGTTGGCTATAAAGAAATTCCTGAGCAGCCCAGCGCTCGTACAGGGACTTCACTGTTAAACGCTGCAGATAATGACTCAAGATGGTTTTCATTCGAGTGCCAGTGGAGCATTATGATATAAAGTCTGACACGAAACCCTGAATACTTTGACTGACGGATGTCTGTGCCCACCAGGACGATGGTGCATTCAAGCGCTTCATCTATATGATGAAAAACATTCAGATTGTGCCAGAGGTCTGATCACAGATTAACATCAGTGTGGGGCAAATTCTTTTAGCCACAAATATATTTATTTACATGCTCATATTGTATGTATCTGTTTATATTTAAAGCACCAGTTGATATTGATTGAAACTCAGACTTAACCAATCAAAGTTTGGGTTTATTACCACATACTCCTAATTTAAAATGATGGCCTCTATACCTGGATTACAGTTCATCCTGATTAATGCATAAATGTCTGTTCTGTACAAAGATCAACCTCATGGTGATGTTAGAGGAAGTCAGAGGATCGCTCACTGACAGGATTCATCCTCTGGGGTCATGAATATCTGTACAAACATTTATCTGTCCTTCAGCCATGAACAAAGTGGTGGACTGACTGACAGACCAACACTGACATCCCTCATAAATACAGGCTACACTTTATTCATCTGAAAAAGCTGGATAATTTCTAGAAACAGCTGTGTGTTTATAGCAAATGTTACTTAAACATGGTGTATTCTGGGTACTTTTTTCAGCTGCGGATTAGTGATACACATTTGGGTGTTCTTGTGAGTATTTCCAGCGGCAGGACGGTGTGTGTGGGACCGAGTCAAAATAAACTACAGTATGTGTGTTCATGGTAATGAAGGAACATGTCACCCAGGGCAACAGAAAGTCTCATTGATGTGTTTTTATAGTATTTGGTCAACTCAATGGCACTGAGGAATAAGATGTAATTAGAGGCTGAGCTGCAGACAATACTTGTTGGTAGGATCAGTAAATTGTTGTATATGAAGAAAGACCACAGACTTCATCCTTTAAAGCAGTGTCTCATGGTTTTGAACAATTTTGGTAATAAATGGCTCTCATTTTAACATATTATCCATCAGGTGATTACAAATTATGCCGCAGAGATTCACAAAATACAATAATTTGTTTCACAATTTACATCTTGTTATACAGAAAAGTATTGTTTAAGTAAATAGATCAATAGACAAACAGATAATACGTAGATAAATACAGTAGATGGACAGAATTTACGGTCTCATCACACCAGGGTTCGACCTGCCAAAAACTGCAGCCCTTGAGACCTGAGTAATAAAGATTTCCTTGAGTGAATATTTAGTCTACCCTCTCTGAACGGCTCTGTGTGTTTCTGCCCGAGGCGATAAGGTCCGTTCTGCTTTCTGAGCATAGTTGGCTGTTCTTCGACGCTGGAAAACGTCTCACTTCCATTAGAAAGAACAAGTCATTAGAACACAAGGTCAAGGTCTGTCCCGTCTAGACACACTCAAATTTTACAGTTTGATACAGAGTTTCATGAGAAGCCCAAAGCCAACTATTAACACCTCCCCAACTCTGAGTCAGTAGCTTACAGTGTTTGCTTTACTGGCAACAAGAATCTCTTTTTTTTCCTACGTCGACATATGGCACAAGGAGGCTAATTACACTGAGGAATGTGTTACATTCATAAATCTCCATGATGTGACAAAATGCAATAAGGGTGAGGATATTTCATGAAATTATGAATCATTACAAAAGAGAATATTTTACTCTCCTCTACAAATGGAGCATGTCTTCACTTTCAGGACAGAAATTCTCCTTCAGGCTGTGAAAAAAAATGACACCAACACTGGTGATGTACAACTCTGTGACACTCAGGTCAGAGTTTAAGCACAAAACAGTCTGTGTGATGGACGGGACACACACACGTACACAGTTTGACATTCCCATTTTGTCACTATTTCACATTTTCAGGATTATAAGTTTGATATCTGTGTGTACCAAGGATCTTATCTTATTATCACAATGGGGAAAATAATTAAAGCATGATTCGTTCAATTAATGCACTACACATCCAGCTAGTATTATACAGGGGAGCTTTGCTACAAACATGAGAAATCAGACTGTAATTTGTAAAATGGTCTCTGCATCTACGACGGGACTTATCTCCCTACATCAAGTACAAATCCAGATTTAGGCTCTTATACACTTAGTTAAGATTATGTGAGACAGTGTGGTCTTCATTAAGCTTGAAATAACTGACTTGAAGTACGAGAAGAGCCAACACATTTTTACCTACCTCTCCTCCATAGAGGCATATTTCATAGTATATAAAGATCATTTTAGGGGACAGGGTCATTGTCACATTTAATCAATATCACAGTTTAAAATCTTGTATGTGCCTTTATTGGACTTAAGGACACGTCACATCAGTCGTCAAATCCTTTCAGACCCTCCTTCATGGATTCTTGACCTGTGGGCCGCTTTGATTTCAACACACACAACAAACCTCGCCACCTTTAGACCATAAAGGCCGCAGTGTACTCACAGTTGAAGTCGGAGGCGATGGAGTTCCCTGCCAGGAGGCTGTTGACGGTAATCTGATAGATGATGTGGAGCAGCAGGAAGGACATACTGGTGAAGCAGAGGGACTGCAGCAGACGCCCTGTGTGGCCTGGAGGAAGAGAGCAGCTACAGTGAGTTCACCACCACCACTCACTTTAAAGATTTCCACATGTTAATCCTGCTGTTCATGCACCGAAACCCAGAAAGAGGTCTCTTTGCTGGTTATTTTTTTTAAGACTCAAGAGAACTTTATCTAACACGAGGGGTGAATTCTTAATCCTTTTTGAGTTGTGCAACATTAAAAAAAAAAAAAAAAAGTGCCTGAAATCTTATAACACTCTTTGGGTAGAGAAAGGAGAACAATGATTCATATTCATGTGCAGCTCTGGACGAAATAAAGTTAAATAAAAGGTGAAGGTGACTGGGAGAGCAACCAAGAGAGATTTTCTGAGGATCACGATACATATCCTGACTAAGAACTGGCAGCACTGCCACAGCGCAGAGCTTATTTCTGTTGAAAAGTCAAATAAACATTCTGGTGGACCACAAGACCTCAAATTCTCTCTAAGTCTCTAATTCATCACAGAAGGAGCAAAAACCGGCCTTTATACCCGATTTGATTCTTTGGTTTCTGGCCCTTTGGTGGCTGCTCGTGTTCTCGGGAAAGGACTTGGCTCTCCTTCGACCGCAAGATCAACATAAACCGAAGGTGCTGACTGACCCAGCGTCTCTCTTTAGTGCAGGTAAAGCTGTCAGTGGACGTTGCTGATCCTGGGAGGGAAGGATGAGAGCTGCCACAGCTGCTCCACACATGGCTATTTTACAGAGCACCTACAGGTATTTGGGATAATTTCAGGAGTTGTTATGGTGATAATTCTCTACAGTAGGATTGTTCGGACCCCCTCTTATTGCGAAAATGAAAACCCTCGGGGAAGAACGAGCTCGATGACTCTTCTTCCTCAAGGATGACATGACAGTAATTCCCCGGGAGAGTAAATTGTTCCACACATCAGCACAGTTTGGTCCGCTGGTTCTTCACAAGGCACCATCTCCATCTCATTAAATTTACTGCATCCTTGCGGGGGGGAACACATAACAGTTTTATTATGGTGTATGGCACAATATCCTGGCTGGGGAGGAACGCTACTGCTGGAGCCTCGAGGCCACCGAGGGCTAACCTTATCGAATGTGTGCAACAGCAGACCTCGGCAGGCAAATTAAACGTCGATGTGAAAACAATTTGTGCTAATTTCCCATTGCAATTCCCTGGGTTTTCACAAAAAGGGGAAAGAATGCTTGTAAATATGAGGTATGAGGACTGTTCGAGCTCCGGCGTCCAAATTGGTCCTCGGGCCCTGGACGACACAACCGCTTTGGCTCTGCCCCCCCTCTCTTTTTTTTTCCTATTAGTAACAGAGCATTTTTGTTGTGTGACGGCCATGTCTCTTGGTTTGCCTGACACTCGTCTTGAATTAGTATTTTGCTACGCTTCATTATTCAGTCTCAAAGTGCCGTCCCAGGAGTACTTTATAAAGGCTTCCAAAAACAGAGGGCATTGTTCGGTTTTAACAGTTGCTGCTTTTTTCCCCTAATCAATCAGAGAATCGTATCCATCTGACAACATTAAGAGCCGGTTCAACCGCACGGTCTTGCCAACTCATAGTGTCAGAGAGGGCCAATGAAATGTTTCAAACCTCAGTGCAATCATTCCTGCCAAATAACACAGAGGAGAAAACTGTCTTAAAAAGGTATGTTAAAAGTAATAGATGGATTTTTTAAAATAGGCCAATGTAGGTGATGCGTTAAAGCCAGACACCCTCTGTTAGAAGTCTACTAGCTAAAACATAAACCTGATAAATCATCCATAACATCAAATATTTATACAAATTCATGCAACAGTACTAAAAGACTCCCCAAAGGGAAATTGTCATGTCAGTGCCCATTCAACAAGGCATATAGCACCCACTGTAAGGGCTCTTAAAATGCCTGCTGCCCATATGGGAGCAACACTTTTTGTACATCTCCACTGAGATTTGAATGCCTTCGAGGGGATGTAGAGCCAAATACTGCAATTACGACGTTAGAGAGTAAATCACAAACAACAACAACGAGTTGCGTAAGATATTATTTGTCTCCGGTTAGGACTGGAGTCTTGCGCACTGACACATCCTTGGGCACGACACACTGCTGTGGCTTTTTAAAGCAAATTACAACTAATGAATTATTCATGTGCAACATTTGGTTTAAATCAACGTTACCGATTTAACTGCTGCGTGTCCTTTAAGATTCAACAGACAAAATGAAACAGACCATCAAAACAAAGCACTGAATTTAACTCCATCTCTCAAATCCAATTTGAAAATGCACCGTGTGTTTCCTCTCTGCACGAGGAGACGTGTGTTTCTTTAAGTTTCGACTGTCGCTGTGTATTCTGGATGGCTAGAGTGTGTCAATTAAGTGAGCAATTTAAATGTCATACACCACAACCAGGAGAGATGAGACAACTGTTCATAATTAGTTCAGAGATTACCTTGGTATAATTACTTTAACACCACCTTTTATCTTAAATGGATATTTAATGGACATATGATCATTTACTCATCAATTTCAGCAATCTTTTCATGATCATCCTAAACCACAACCAGCTGTTATTTTTTTATCATTTTTTATTCATTTTATCACATGAGGGGCCCCCAAACTCAAGACTCTCTTCTTCAATAATCAGACAAATATTTACCTGCAATTATGATAGTTTCCTATCATTTCACACCCAAAGGTAATCCTGCGACAAAGACATGCCGTCCCCGATGACAGACAGGAGAGGCGGACAGATGGGATGTGTTTGCTGTGGCAGGTGTTACACTAGAAGAATATCTCACAGTATCTTCGCCCGAGGCACATGTGTCATATTTATCTCCACCTTTGTGCTCTTGTCTCTGTGCATGCTCACCCTGCAGGAAACTTTGTCTGGTTTAAAGGTTACACAAATAAACTTTATTGAGTCATTCAGTCCATAAGCAAGCCATCCTGGAAAAAAAATTGTGATTATTAATAAAACAAGAGCGTTTATGAGGCTGTTCTGCTTTGAGTGGATCTCCTGCTACTTTATTTACCTTTAGATCTCCACTTACTCACATCTGCATCAAACACTTTTGCTGGTGGATTATTTATAATTATACAGCAGCTTTTTAGTAATTACCACTCAGTGGTTGCTGTCGTTCTGCTAATTTAATTTTGAAACCTGCGCCATCTTCTCTGCCAGGAAACACTCATCTTTGGGGAAACAACAACTTGCTGCACAGGAGGCTGAGAAATGAAAAGCTGATGATGAATGCATTTACGTACACGTTCTCGACTCAAACTAAACTAAAATGAAGGGAGTTATTATGTACCGAAGGAAACTGTGATAAAAGCTTTATAAAAACACAAACACCTTGATGCGGGTGGTAGAACATAAGTAAGAAAAAAGTGATATAAACTGCTAAGCAAAAACAAAAAACTGGGACAGGAAATGTAAATAGCATCTTTACTGGTGTTGCCAAAATGTACTGTTGCCAACAGCAGACTCCCCAAAGTTACTACAAGACGTAAAGTCTAGATATGAATCTGCAGCCAGTTTAACGATAATAAAGCTGTCTGTGTTGAAATATCAGAATGCCAGGTTGGTAAGCTTGGCAAGTGAAAGGGAAAAATAATGTGCCACAGTATTACTTCAGCTGTTTGTCTATGTTTTAATGTGTTATTGCACCTGGACTACTTTGCTTAGCCTGCTGTCAGAAAAAAATAAAGTTGTATACCCAGAAAAAAGCATAATTTTTGAGGCAACAACCTGATTTAAGTGAATGAAAACACTTTAGGTACCTTAGATCCACCTGAATTTTATTGTGTCATCGCTTTCTGTTGTTTAAGTGTTTATAATACAACTGGGCAACAACACATAATCCAATCTACTTCCTCTTTTAAACTAAGACTCAAAGTTTTCATTTTTATTTAAAAAAATAAATAAAAGGATTGTGTAAATTCTGACTCCGCCGCCGTATGTTTGAAGTCGACAGCTATCAGACACGTGAACCTTGAGCTTTACTAGATGACTTCTCTCTTTAACTATTGATGAGAGGGTAAGTGGTCCACTCTCCCTGCTCCCTCCTCTCCCTCTCTTCCTCCTTTACTTCCTGATTGTTATTTCAGATGGAGACGAGCGCAGACAGCTCTCGATTCTGGATGTTGTTTCCTCCGCCAATATGGCTTTATGTATTATTAAACACCGCATGTGGTCTCCTCCTACAGAAACCCACATTATGTTTAGTATTCTTGCGGTCCGGGAGGTGGGGAGGGAGGAGGCGCATAAAGGTGAGGCTGAAGTCGCGACCGCAATCCCACATTCATCACCCGTAAGCAGAACAGTCCCCTCAGTCACTTCCCATAAACCTCAGCCTCAGAGGTCCGCTGTGATTTATGTTTCTTTCGGAGGCTGCGTAGTTGTCGAAGGACGACGTAGAAGGGTGGCTTTGATTTACTCAACTATTCCCTCAACCAAAATACCAAAGAGCTTAAATATCGGCTGAATTAACCAATAACACTTGTCGAATGCACGCAGATCATGGTATTAGGAAATTAAACCCATCTAAAGAATCAGTGGAGCCTTAGGAGCAACTTTTATATCCCCCCTTTAGATAACTGAAGTGGTTAGCCATTATCAAAAACAGCCCTCATCCCACTTTCCTTTTTTTTTCTCTGAAGGATATTTTATAGGCTCTTTTGGGTTTCTTTCTCCACTATAAAGCTTGTGTGTTCATTTTTTTTAATCATTTATATGGACATTATCTGAGCAAATAAACCAAACCAAACTAACCCTAAAATGTTTATTTTCGTCAGGCGGACGTTGCTGCCGCCCCGATGGATCACGTCTTTCTACCTCAGATCATTTTTTATTATTACAGATGGACCCGTGCCCGCACCAACCGATATTACCTTTCACAGACTGAACTATGTGCCAAATCCATCCTCATCTCAAGGAAATTCAAGTCCCCTGGAGATGGGCTGGTTTACATTACAGGGAACAATATTGCAATTCAAACTGGAGCCTTTTGGGAAACAGTCGAGTCCCTCCAGGCGATGGACAACGCCAAAGCCAATCGAACGTGCGAAGCTTCAAAGAGACGGATCTTACCCTGCATCGTTGTGCTTGTGGGCTCCGCGAAGAGTGGAATAAGCAGGAGGTAGATGAGGTAGACGAAGGACAGGGCATTGTACCTGAACAGGCAAGCTGCAAAAAACAAACACACACATATGGATTAAGCAGCAAATCCGCCTTCAGATCACAATAAACAACAACAAATCTGTGTTTAAATACCACAAATTCAACAGCGCCTTTATTGCTTTGCAGAAGCTGGCAGTGGCAACAAGCCGCCTGGTCAGAAGTCGTCAATGAGATCAACACAGATCGGAGAGAAACATGTGGTGAAGCTCATTAAAAATGTTTCTGGTGCCGAAAAGCTGCTTGTAGTAATAAAAAGCCAGAACATTCCTCGTACCAAACTTCACACTCACAAGCCTAATTATCTGTTCATCTGGCCCGCATCACGAAAAAGAGCTTAATTCAGCCAGTCAGAACTGACGTTTGTTTGTTTTGAAGCACAATAATCACGGATAGTCCTTGGGTGTTAAGAGAGACGATTAACTGTCTGAGCAGCCATTGGTGAGCTCTGCCTCTCCGTGCCGTCACAAAGTGCAGCTTTATATCGTATGTGAGCGTTTCATTTCGCTGGAATCCTCGTGGACTTTCACGGATCGCAGGCATTATGGGGACGAGATTTATTTTTTATGATAAAATCTACAAAATAAAATCTCTCAAAGAGTGTCGTCACACACCAGATGCCCCTAAAACGCATGATGTGCCACTGAGTGCTGAAAACAGGAAAATAACTTTTGATTGCCAAAACTTTCAATGAAACAGCCAAAAGAAGCAGAAAGAGTGTGAAGAGTTCAGTGTTTGGTTGTAGTTTTTTATGACTGAGGCTAATATTTGGTGCATTTCTTACATTCCCTTAAACTTGTTTTCAGTGAAAAAATGTTAATGATAGAAAAGAAATCTATCAAAATTGATTTCCTTTTGAACTGCTACTATTCAAATAATTAATTAGCAGCTATTTTGATAAATTCAGTGTTAAATATTCAAGCTTGTCAAACGTGAGGATTTGCCTCTTCTCTCAGTTACATAATCATTATAAACTGAATATCTTTGGGGTTTAGATAGTGTGATATGATGAACATGCTTCACAATTTTCTGGCATTTTATAAACCAAATGATAAACCGATTAGCTAAGAAAATAATCATCAGATTAACCGATGATGAAAATGATCATTATTCGGAGGCTTAATCTACTTTAAATTCAGTCGAGCTTGAGTTTAATGCACTGTTTGAGCATTTAGGATGTGTCCCTGCACATGACACTGGATTATGTAACTCACACATGCTCAACCCTTCCCAAACGCTCCCCCTGCACACACACACACACACACAATGAACACACCCCGACGAGGCACATGAAGGCAGTCTTTTGAGCTCACGATGAAAGTAAAAACACTTAAGTGCAAAAGTGACTTCCTAAAAAACCATTAATTGATGTATTGATCCTTCACGCACCTCATTTCCCAGAGTCAGGCTGACCATCTACCCGTTCAGGGCTTTTACCAGTTAAACGGTTCACATCACCTGCTGACTGAACGTCAATTAACACATCCAAAATGAACCGGACACTTACCACCGAAGCCTCGACTAAAGCACATTTTGATTTTTTTCTAACAACCTGAGTGCTTTAAACAGCTGCAGAAATTAGCTCAGACAATAATTCACGCACATTTACAGCTCGCACTTTTTCAGGTTCTCTCAGAGCATCAACGAAATATGTGATAAGGGCCTTCCCTTCCCTTCTTTGAACGTTTGTGGGTCAGGCAGGGGAGCGCACAACATTCGGCCAAATTTTTTCTCTGCGGTTAAATCAACAAGCACAGAGTTTACAGCCTGGTCAGCTACGTGAGCTGCCGTCTAAGTCGCTGAGATCGGCCCGCCTGGAGGGCTGCTTCTCTTGAACTACTGAAAAATTACACTTAACTGCTAAAAAATGGTGCTTTTATTTATCTTTGCACACTCAATGGACCTATTCATTGACATTTGACTTGACTCTGACTTTTCCCCTGCTGGAGCCCTACAGCAAGCGAAGCTCCTTGTTTTTCTCTGTGCCCACATACAAACCAGCAAAAACTAACAAAGCTTAATAAACATCATTGGAGGGGGAGGGGCATCTTTGGGAAAACAACAAATATCTGCAGATTATCTATGTGATTAAGGTTCAAGTAATAACATATACTGACATAAAAAAACACTTCAACATAATCATTTTTTTAGTTTCCTTTTCAAACTTTTCAACAAGTGGGTGGGATGCTTTTTCATCTTAAGCCTCTTGGGTTAGTGAGGAGGGAGTGACTCATAATCTTTAAGTTTGGGTCTCGCACACTGCACCATTTCTACCCCCACCCACTTTGTTTTATCTCTGTTAATGTGGCGTTGAATGAGCACTGAACTTGCCCATTTTGCCCAAGTTGGCACGCTCCGGTGCCCCCGTTATTCATCTGCTAAGTTACAGATCTAAAGAGGTGCTTTTGTGTCCACACTGTGAGGAGATAATCTATCTGTATCTGTGCCGCTCTGCTCCCGCTGCCGCCTGCAGACACTTGACCGCAGTCTTCCTGACCATTTGCCTTCGCTGTATGACTCACCATCTAAGATTTTTTACACGGGGAATGAAAATAAACTGCCGTTGTTTTCAGACATGAGATTACTGTAAAAATCCCCATTCACATCTGAATCAGGCTTTTGTCTCTCCCAGTAAAAGCTATTATTGCAGCCACACAAAGCCTAAACACAGGGGGCAGCGGGCCGGCATTAAATGCAAACTCAAGCCGACCGACTCCAGAGTTTGAGTCCAAAAAAATAAATGTCATGATAGAAGATAAGGTGCCTGGCGAGGCCGAGCACCGAGAGATAACAGAGGAATTTAAACCGCTCTGAAGGAAATAATGAAGAGCGGACCACTCCAAGTCTATACAACATGCAACACATGAAACGGACTTTAACAAGCAAAAACTGCTAAAAATAAACCTTCTTACCATCTTCTTAAAGCAGCTCATTTCTTTCAGGATGGCAACTAACAACTATTTTCATTATCAATACATTTATTTGTTATGCATGCTCAGTTTTTACTGTCACTACCTGAAAACATTCACAGCTGCTGTTTATGCCTATATGCTTACTTCACAAGTTATGTTGCTATATTATGACATATTAGATCACATATATACATTGGATATATGAAGATATAAGTTTATAACACACAGGAAATACATACATACTAAAATTTGTCTATGACCATATATTAAAAATGATATGTGATGAACATAAACATACATACATATCTATTGGTTCATTAATAAAGCTTTTCTTTAGTCAGAGGAGGATTTCAGAAGTTACAATATTCTGTTAGTTTGCTGTGGAGCAGCCAAACAGATGAACAAATCTTCATTAGTTTTAAAAACTGTTTTTTAATGTTTTTCTTGGCATAGTGTTTTTTCTTGGCTGGTTTACAGACTGAACTGAGTTTTTATGTTTCAAAATGATGAAATTGTGGCTGACATTAAATGTGTAATTTTTTTATATTTGTATTATTTGTCTCAATTTTTATTGGAGCTACACCACTCAGTCATTTGAAAGATTAGCTGATCAAGAGAAAAATTATATCAGTTAATTGTGATAATCAACTAATATTTTAAATTTTATCCCACTAAACATTTTATTGTTCCAGGTTCTCATATGTGAGAAATTGTCTCTGTTCTTGGTCTTGCATACCAATATGTTAAACAATAGTAAAAATACAGCTTATGTAAAAAAAAAAAAGACATTCGCCTCTGATTTTAACTTAGCCACACCAGGGCTGTTGTGTTTGACTGTTGTGTTTCTGCTTCATCTACGCACTTCAATGCTGTTTTATTGAATAGTTTTATTTCTGTGTGTTTGGATGTTAGAAAAAGCAATACAAACATGATTTCAGGTGGTTAAGAGCATTATTTTTACACACCCACTTCCCCTCTAGACCATCATGAAGACGACAACTGTGTCCGCCTCTAGATTTGTGACGCAGCAACACGGCATCTATTTTGTCTCATTAAGTCCAGATTAAAAGTGAGGCATCATGACTCCTGTGATGCTGTGATGCTGTGTGTGTGTGCGTGTGTGTTGTGTTTGACTCTGTCCGACTCGACGACGAGCCGAACCTGCTGCTCCGTCTGTACTTTCTCACCACACGTTTGACACCAGATCAGACATTTGGTGCAAGCGCATGCTCATAATCATGTTCACACTCCACAAACTCTGCCAGTAAACACATAAACAGCGGCCTGTTTGATCAGCGAAACTGTGTGTGCAGATGTGTCCGTGTGTGTGTGTGTGTGTGTGTGTGTGTGTGTGGTGGAGTGACTGTGTACACATGGGCCCAGCAGTTCTGTGCTTTTCAATAGAGGTGCTGTCAGATGGCCAACAGGAAACACAGACTATGTAACGTCAGCAGACAAGTCTTTCACTGGGACGCGAGAGGCGCGAGGCTGTGAATCATACGTATATTACACCTCTGAACATATACAGTAAGGATGATGGGGGTGTTTGGAGTCAAATAACATCTGCTGTGCTGTGATGTGTTTCCTCTCTGCTTCATTAAGCACTGAGCGGCCACAAAAACACAGAATATGCAAGCAAAAAAGAAAAAATAGACCGAAGCAGAGAAGGGAAATGAAATGAAACCTGAAATTACCTTCAAATCACAAATAATCAACTTTAAACTGTTTGTGAGTTGATGGGTTGATGCTTATTGAGATTAGATGAGACCTTTGACATGGATAAAAAAAGAGGCGAGCAAGCCGCTGTCCAGGTGATGCTGATGACAAAAACACCTCCTCCTCTCATCCCGAGCGCCGTCTGTTCCTGTACACCTTCCTTTCTTTCCACTTTGCATTTCCTTCATCCTGTCAGTTACCGTGCGCAGCTGCAGTGAATGACAAGTGCTCATTTGCACTTTGAAAAAACATAAAATATTAAAGGTATGTTTACGATAAAAGGGGAGGCAATTCTTCTCTCCCTCACAACCGCATTATTAATTCATACTGTTAAAACGACTTTCCACGAATTAATGGAGACAATGCATGGCCTCACAATTGCTTTTGGAAATAAAAGGGGCGTCTGGCTGTCAAGTGATGCATTATGGTGGCACTGAGTGGGTCTTATCTATAGAAAGCATGCTGTTAGCTTTAAAAGTACCTCAGCCCTCATAAGTCTTACGCAGACACCACGGTGGAACCTCAGTGGCAATAACACGCTCATCATTTTTCACTTGTGGCCAACCACAAAGTTAAAACACAAGGTAAACTGCATTTAATAAAGTCTGCGAGGTGCGAGCACGCCACCACGTTCGTCTCCACGAGCTCTAAATCAGCGTTTAAGTGAGACTGGTAATGAGATCCCAAATGTGAGGCCTTTCCACTCTGTTTCAAGCTGCTAAAAGTCCAAAAGGCCTGCAAAGTTTGACAGTGAGTCATCCTCGAAAATCTGCATAGCAAAAGAGTGAATCAAACAGAAACAGTCACCAGCGCAGCAGCAATAACTTCATCTGCGTGCTGCGCTTTTCTTAACAAAGTTGTGACGATGCAAACAGGCCTTAAAAAACTCCACGGATGACAGGGACGAGAGACAATACAAGACATGTAGCTTCATCACTGTCAAGGCAATGTAAATGTTAATTAACAGCTTTAACACTGCAGGCAAGCACTGAATGTCCAGTGAGCAGCTAAACAATCAATAGCAATGCTGATGATTCATTAACAGACAATAAGCAAAACTCAGAAACCACACTGGAAACCACAGGATTCATTTCTAATGCTACAATAAGACACATAATATACATTAACCACAGTGTGACTCATGAACAACCTAAAATCTCAGAAAAGATTAAAGCAGGTGTGTGGTTTGATTATTTCATCTGTTTGAAAAGATGGAAAGTGTTTTATCTCAGACATTTCCAGAAGTACAAACTGGATGTAAAAAAAGACATAAAGACTGTGTTGAGTGCAGGAGCTCCTAAAGGTTGTTTTTGACGCTCTGCTGCCGGCTGTGTTGCCTTTACTAAATCCAATAAAAGGTGACAGCCAGGTGGAGAGACTGTCCTGGTTGGTAATTTGTATGTATAATAGCTCGTGCAACGACTCCAGCGCTGTCTGTCGGTTTTTATTTCAGGGAGCACTTCAGACCTCAGCAGTGATGAGGGATGAACCGTGACCTCCAGCATCGCGGGGTCAATCACAAACGGATATAAAAAAACCATCAGACTGTCACACAATCATGATGTTGATTACTGCACAACATTGTAAACTTTATTCTATTATATGCTGTTCTCAGATACAGTGATGTGATAAGACAGGAGTGTAAAAACTGTGCCAAATGAAAACAAAGACTTAAATTTAAGTTGTGGTCTTTCTTAAAAACTATAAATACATAAGATAATATTAGATAAACTATGATATAAACTGCTTAACTGGTCAATCATTCCCACCTGACACACACACACACACACACACACAGGGCAGTAAAGGCCCTTTCAGATGCGTAAAAAAATGGGAATCTGTTTGGGGGGGTAAAACTCACCAGCTGCAAGACACACAGGCAGCAGTAACCTGAAGACCAGCCCGCACACCACCTCAGAGGCCATGTTATCCAGGTGAAAGTGTCTCTCTAAGCTCTCTCTCGCATCCCAAACTCCGTCTGCGCTCCGTCAAATCCGGGCAGGCGTCAGACTGGTGCGCCCCCCCCGCACGGACACATGGGCTCCCCCCGATGACACCTGGGCTCCGGTGGTTCCTCCACAGCGGGGGACTGCAAGTTTTCCGAGCTTCACGGCAGCTGGCATGTCACCGGCCGACTGCTGGACGCCGGGAGAGTTTGCCTCAGGCGCTCGGCTGCGTCAGAGTCATGCTGGTGCGCAATCAGGTGCGTAAAGATCAGCCGCGCGTGAGAGTCCGCAGCCAACAAGTCCTCAAGTCCAATTAACCTCCTTTAAAAAACAACAAACTACAAAAGCACATTAAATGGAGAGGTTTTAAACCACGAGAAGGTCTGCTCTCGCCGCTTTGACGTGAGGAGTGACAGGAGCGCGCAGACCAGCCTCACCGTTTTGTCCCCCCCTTTGGTGAAATTTGACTTTGTGACTTCTGGTTGAGCGCAGTGGAGGATTCAGGACGGAGCCCGTGATTGACACCCGACCCAGCCAATCAGGAGTCTCCGCCTGGTACCCGGTCCAGCCCCCTGTGATAATTGGAGGCGAGAGGTGGGACGAGGAGATGGATGCAAATACAAAAAGTAATGAAATATAACAAAAAAATGATAATAATAAAAAATACAAATCTAAATTTGTTTAATTTGGCAAAAAAGATGCCGTCGTGTCGTTTTAATTAATCTGCATCTCTGAGTGTTTATTTAAGATTTGAATAAATGGCATGAGACTTTCACTGATCACTGCATCTGTTCAGGTCTGCTGTCCAGCTGTTCATTGGAGAGAAACAGCGACCCCTTCCGGTCTTAACCCAGCCTGCACAAATCAGCACATCCCCTCAAATCCTACCCTGTCACCACAAAACAGGTCAGCTTTCTGTCCTCGCAGGCAGGAAAAATGATTTGAACCAAAAACTTTTTCAGTTCTTGGAATGATTTCGAGCAAACGTCGTCTCTGATTACATCTGATCAGGTTACACGTAAACAGACGTGTGTCCTGAGTCAAACCTCAAATGTTCAGACCTGATTGTGAATTTCCAACTGCTGGGGACCTAAAAGTTGATTTGCGTCATTGTGGTGTTGTCAGTGGGATAACGAGCACCTGCGAAGGGTCCTCGGGCGAGAACGAAACCTACAAAATGATTTAAAACATTTCGGGACATTTCAAAACAACATTGACAGAAACATGTCTTTAATATGTTTGACATGACAACACAAAGGGACACTGTTTTTTATGTCTTCTGTTAAAACCAAACAAACTAATTGACTCCTAAAGTGTCAACGTAGCCCTCATCTTAAAGTTCAACATTTTCACTTTTTTTTTTTGTGGTGAGATGATCAATTAAAAGTTTCACTAAAGCATTTGGACACATCAAGGCTCCAGAACAGCTTCAGCATCGCTCTTCATAGATCCTGCACGTCAATGAGCCGTCGAGCACATCAACTTCCCCTTCAGATGTGGTGACTCTGAGGATCATTCATATGAATGTCGTGATTTTCATCCTCATCGACTCATCCTGGTTGTGGATGTGGGCTTTGTTAAAGACATTTGTATTTATAGTCTTAACAGCAGACACAGCATGTCCAAGACAAATTCTCTTAGGTGAAGAAAAGTCTGTCTTATTTTATTTTATCTTATTTATCTTAGCTGCAATGCAACAACTGGACTGATCGCAATGAAAATACTCACTCACATGCATTCATGCTCCCCAAAGAATGAATACAACTGACTGTGGGTATCCTCTGATTTCACCCAAGTACCACTATTAGGTGAATAATTTTATCTTTTATGAACTATTGTTGATTGGTTGAAATTAAATTTGATATCGATATGCATGGTGCAGGGAGGATGAATCATGACTTTAATTATTTATGATTTAAAGTGAGGTAACTACATGTTAGCTCTTTGCTTTGTTTATACATGCTACAGACCATGATATGATGGAAATACCTGAATAGTATCCCATTCGTTTTATGGTCTGAGTCATTGATGAGTCATCGAAATAGAAAAACAGTCCATGATAAAGTCTCATTAGGAGCAGCGCTTGTGTTGACTCACGTAACATTTACTTGACCTTAATTTGAAAAATAATGGAAAGACAAGAGCGCCAATATACACACATTTCTCAGAGGGTCTAAATATCATTTTTCCTCATTTCTAAAATCCATTTTCATTAAAGCATCTCATTAGCATAACATCACTGAGAGGTTTTATTCTCGTCTGTTGGGATACAAATTAATCTCCCCACTTACAAACTGATCTGATTTAAGACTACATTTATATTTTTGATAGCCCTGATTACTGTAAAGGGTACAAAGGGAGCGAAAAACACAGATTAATCTAAAAATAATATAGCAATGGGAATATATCAATGTTGAAATTACCGTAACTGGTTTTCCCCTTTATTTTCCAGATAACACAAACACTTAAAATCCCAACTGTATTTCACAACAAGCCGGGGAGCACTGACCTCATGTTTACTTGTTGTGCATAAAATAAACAGGAGCAGCCCAGTTTTAAATGCAGCATTAACATATGATTAAAGCCAATCAATCATGCATCCTTTGATATATTTAACGACTATATTGACAAGAAAATGATCCACGTTTCCCCTGAAGTGCATTATGCAGGAGGAAAGCGAGGTATGATGGGAGTCATCAGCAAGGAGCCAAATGACCCTCCGTGTTGAAAACAAGGGGCACTTAGAGCAGCAGAGGTCCTGCTCGTGATGTGATGAATCATTGCTTGGCCTAATCACCAGAATGGATTCAGTTTATGAAAATAAGAAAAATAAACAGCTAAATGCAGCTGAGGGAAAAGCTGACTTTGGGAGCGCGTCAACATGCTCGCTGCCAACCTCTGCCCCGGAGCGTCGCTTTTCCCTGGAAATCCAGACTCTGCTGCAGCGTTCATGTGGGAGTCAGCCGGAGAGCCACTGACCTGCAGCCAGCCGTGATCGATAACCAACCTCAAAACATGTCAGCCCTGGATTTGTTTCTGCTGTTTGAAGTCCGGACCTGCTGATCTAATCCCTCAGATGGATGCGAATCTTAAGTAACGTTTGTCCTTGATCCATTATTCATCCGATTCTTGAGAGGGAGGTATCGATGACCTCTCGGCCCAAACTGTTTTACACAGGGAAGGTTCAGATTGGACTGACCAGTGTGAGAATTACTATTGTCACAGCAGGAATGATTTGTGTTGCTTTATATTGCTCTTTTGAGGCATCCAAATGAGCTTTGTGTTGAAAACTGTCATTTCTAGTAGCTTAAAGGTGGCAACAGTGAATCTTAAACTAGCCATGCAGAATGATTTCAACAGAAAAGTGAATGTTTTTCAGTTTGATTAATACTGAAATATATTTGACAATAGCGGCTCTATGAAACTGTACTGAGACATAATAAACCAGCAGTCACTTGGACTTATTGTGTGAATACAGTGTAGATTATAAACTGCTGACCTTTGGGTGAATGTTTCTTTTCAAGGTGATTCAGTGTTCTCGTGTGTTGCTATTTGCCCAAACACACAACATTATTTTCTTTGATTTGTGACATATTGTGGAAAGTGACCCAAATGTGAAGCTATTACACACCACTAAAGTCACACTCCTCCAATCCAAAGGAGACATTTTTTAAAGGAGTCACAAACCTATTATAGCACCTAAGTACTTTTTTGCAGCATTAGTTTTTACAGACATGATTTTTTTTTCCAAAAATGGCCCCATTTTGTTGAATCTTTCAGAAAATTTATTTTAGAAGCAGAGAACTTGTGAGGATGAATAGAGGTAAAAGTCATTAAGTCTAGTATTGATTATCTCTCTAACGTCTAATAGCACATAAACCCTGCTGGCCCAAAATGAATCTGGTGAAAATCTTTCTGAATGCTGAATTTGTTGTAATTTCGCTGGAGATGCTGCATTTCCAGTCTGCAGCAGCTTTTGCCAAGAAGAAAGCAGAAGTGCAAATGAGATTAACGTCCAGATTGCTTCAATATCGATCTGCGAGTGAAATCCAAACTGTGTGTGTGTTCAATATTTACATGGATGCACTTTCCATGCACTCTAAAGGTGCCTGAGCTTAAGTGGGCTTTTTAGCATCTTTCTGCGGTGGCTGTGGGCACATGGTCTGTTTAGGAATTTAGACAGATATACTGTATGTCGATGTAGTCATATCAAAACCTTTTTACTCCACTCTGAGTGATAGATTTTATCTTAACTGCATGCATGTGAATGAACCTCCTTTAAAATCATAAAACATGAACACAAACATCATTGCAATGTAAAAAATGCATGTTAATAATACTGCAAACCAGATTTTATCTACAAATAACTTTGAACGTGACGACTTTTAATTCTACGTGTTTTTCTTTCAGTCCATTACGTTACAAAAGTAGGAATCCACAGCCATGCTAGCCCAGCTTTTTTTTTGCCTTTAAGGGACAGTGCAGAGAAGCGGCAGACAGGAAGCCGGTGACATTAAGGCTTTGACCAGATGATGGCACTAAATGGAAAGTCAGATGGAGAGTCAAATTTCATGGTAATCTATCCGACAGTTGTTAAGATATGCCACTTAACGCTGTAAATGTCAAAGCACCTTGGTTGGGTTAGTTCTGTTTCATGTTCTACCTCTCTCTCTGTCTCTCTCTCTCTCACTGCTTCCTGTGTGCATCTTCACTATAACTGCCCAAATGAGCAAAAATGCCCCAAAAAAGATATCAGTCTGATGGTGGTACTGGAGGAAAAGTGTTGGTCAATGTAATTGAACATCTTTGGACCGTGAATGTTAAACATTTTTATCCAAGAAGTTGAGACATTTCGCAGGATAAGAGAAAACCTACTCGTGGCTATATGATGTGATATTAGGACTGAAACTTTAGAAAAACAAAGCAACGAATGCCTGTATCAATCAAACAGCTCTTGAGATGTTTCCATACCGACGTTGCCATCCATCCCCAGTGCTGCTGGCGTAGCTTAAAAACTTCAACTCAAACATTAAACTGTCATCTCTTGAACAGATATTCATTCCAATCACAAAGAGCAGTCTCTGCATCGGCTTTAGAAGCTATTTTATTATTGCAAATTGAAAAAGGATAATGGTGTTCATTAACTGATGATTGAAGGTATGTTTATTGGTGTCTTATATCGGCGCAGCATTAGCAGGCAGGAAGATGCTCATGTTAATGCACAGATGCAGGATGTCTGCCTCATCGTAAAGAACTCGTGCTGACAGATGTCTTGTATTACCTCTGGGCTGTTTGTAACATTGCATTACATCCTGGAAGACTTATAGCAGTCCGACTGAAGAGCAGCCTTATGCTGTGAGGTCATGTATTATTGAGGGCTGTTTGTGCCTCCGAAGAAGACTCAAAGCAGAGAGGAGTTTGGCTTTTAGCGCGGCAGCAATGACCTAAGAGGTCAAAGGTCATCGGGACTTCATTCCTCTGGTCCTGCAGCAGACAACAGCCTCTGTGTTTCGTAACACAATGCACTTCTTAGGAGGAGTGGGCGGTGTCTGCTGCCCGAGAAAACAGAGTCGATGAGGAGGACCGTCGAGTGTGTCCGTGATTAAAATACAGTTTTAGTTAATGAGATTCAGTGGGAGGTTAATGACTTTTCAGGGCACAGTTACATCTGTTTACTCTGGAGTTATCTTTTCATCTCAGTGCCTGGGTTAGGTTTGTTTTTTAAAGGTTTCAGAAGCTTTAAATGCAGACCAATAAATTATGTGAGGTTAGCGACTCCTTCTGGGAACGCTCAACCTCCCCGTCCTCACTGTCACATATATCATCATTTTCTGATCTTCAGGGTCATGATTCAGTGTTTGCTTTGTGATGAAGTGCTGTTTACATTTTCGAGGTACGTACAGTACTTTACTTCAGCCTCTCTCGACCACTTGAACTGCAATATGATGATTTCCTTCATTTATTAAAATGACTTT
Source organism: Amniataba percoides (assembly GCA_037176925.1). Lineage (NCBI taxonomy): Eukaryota > Metazoa > Chordata > Actinopteri > Centrarchiformes > Terapontidae > Amniataba > Amniataba percoides. Next base: position 6,625,503 of record JBAJHX010000062.1, read on the forward strand.
TAACATACCCCTGAATGTGTGTTTTCAGTTGTGGGTTATATATGAGGTTAGAGAGAGAAAAAACAAAGTTATGGCGTATGCAGGACCAGTCGCTGATGGTTTTATTTCCTAAAAAAGGTAGTAACACAGCCTAAAGAAAACCTTGTTGCTCCAGAATCCAGTATCATTACATGTATTATTTTATTGAATTACTGTATTTTTGTTGCTGTGCTGGTGTGTGTTTTCAATTAGAACATTAATCTGCAATCTTGCACAACCAGCTGCTACAGTTATCAAATAAATATATTATAAGTACAGTATTTTTGATCAAATTCTCTCCAAATAATGATTGAGTGTCTCAGTGAAACATACATCATTAAGATCTTTTATTTTGAGGGACTCACACTGACTCCTCATTAAGCTTTTTAAGTTTCAGGATGCTGGAAGATTTTCAGATTCACTATGTCATTATTGTTAAGCCAGACTATAGGTTACGACAAAAAAAACATAATTTATCATCAGAACAGACCCATAAACACAATAAATACACAATAAGAAGCATCTGAAATACTTTATAGTTGAGACATTTATCTGGTGGTGGAGGAAGTATTCAGATCCTTTGCTTAAAAGTATGATAAGTAGTAATTCTCCTTAAAAAAACAAAAAAAACACCCCACAATGTATAGACTTGTACCAAAACAGTCCCTTTCAATCATCATCTCTGATTCACTAGCAGTCTGTGGTGGTGTGTGTATCTGCAGAGACTCTGTCCTCTGCCCCGACTTTCTTATTTTGTGTTCGGGATGTTTCTCGGCAGTGGAGTTCAGCCGGCAGACAATAATAGTGTGCAGTCATAGTACTCATACTCATAGTGACCAGTTGTCAGATTTGAGACCATTTGAGACGCCTGGAACTGCTTCGCTTTGAGCCAAAGAGGAGCATTGCACTGTACTGAAATGTAACTGAGTAAAAGTATATAAGTATAATGAGAAAAATATATTCAACATGATTACTCAGGGTTTTAAAAATACATGTACTCAATGCAGTAAAATGTGCCCTGTTCCTGCTGAATTACATATTATATCATTAGATTATGATTACTCATACATTAATGTAAAAGCAGTATTTTTTATTTAAATTGTTGTTAAATGTAACTTAAAGTACTGCAGCTAATGATTATTGTGATTCTGGATTAATCTGCTGATTTTTTTTTCTCCATCAATTGACTAATTGGTTTGTTTTCCAAGAAAAATGACTTTTATTAGTGATTAATAAAATATTTGTCAATTAATTAGCTGTCAATTGACTATACAATTAATCTGCTAATAATTATAAGTATTACAAATAGTTTAACTGGGAACAAAACATCCCGTTTTATTAGCTCTGCCAAATAATTGAAGTGACATAAGTGCATGTAATATTTCCTCATGTAATATTATTGGAACAGAAATATAAAGTGGAATAAAAACATAATATTCAAGTGCAAATATTTATATGTATTGTTAACATATCTTTAACCCCTTGAATTGAAAGCATCTCTGGAAACAGCGAAGTGAAACTTTGTGATGACTTGATGATTTGTTTTTTTCAATGTTCGTCTTCATCAGCCCAACCTTGACTGGGGCTCAGCAGAAAGCATCTAACTCATTTTTAGAGCCGTTTACACTGACATCAACACACGAGCATCCTCTCCTCTGACTGCTGAACAGCTTTTACATGAGCTGCTGAGCATCATCGTCAGGGGAAACAACAAACTCAAGATGGATCGCACAGCAAACAACAACTGGTGAGTGATTTATCTAGTGTTCCTGTTGAGGGTTCATTAGGCGCCTAATGCACATCTAATCTGATTCTAGTTTTAATCATTAAAAGCACAAACAATAGTGCCTCCCCCTCACAAAAACAGACCTTGATTGAAGTTGAGCCTCATCCTGTGATATAATAACCTTGTTAGGGGCCGCATATTATCCATGAAAACCCAACCAATCATCAGGGTGCATTAAGTGTAATGTGATTGTAACTGTGACCTGAGTGTGTTATTTAAAAAGTTTCCTGCTGATCTTGCAAAACCTGCACTGCTTCAGCACCCATTTTTATTTAGAAGACACTTATTGATCAGCGTGGTGTAAAGCCAAAAAGAGTCATTTGAGGCAATGAAATACAACTAATACATAATAAAGAACTTAAAATGGTGTTAACATAAATGATCAAATTGTAAAAACTGTGGTGAAATATGTGCAGAAAATGAACATTTTACATTTATTCAAGCACTGTCATTGAGTGCCATTTTGAGTTCATTTACTTTAATGAAATGTATATAGATTAATAAAATGAACTTTAAGTGTCAGAATAAAAGACCCTGTTCTGAGAAAAAACAGGGTCTCTTATTCTGACACTTAAAGTTCATTTTACAGCTGAAACAGGACTTTTTGTGTCTTTTTTCAGCTATGGAAGAAGTACTCACATATTTTACTTAAGTAAAAATGCCACCACTACATTGAAGAAATATTCTGTTGCAAATAAAAGTAATATATTCAAAGTTATTTAAACACAAGAGAAAAATAAACAAACAAAGCAAAATAAATCTGAATAATTTGAATTATATCACTAGATTAAAATTACTAAGGTATTTAAGTGTTCATTACTTTGCTGCTGCAAGTGATAAAAGTGGGGATAATGTTAATGTACTTCAAAAGTGAATAAATCTCAATAAGGTAGTAAATAGTAAATTTTAACTTATTTTAATCAAACCAACAGTTATAGATCGTCATTAATTTGTGATTGTAGTTAGTTCATCTGAATGTAAAGAGTAACTAATGCTATCACATAAAAGTAGTGGAGTAAAAAGTACAATATTTACTTTTGAAATGTAGTGGAGTAGAAGTGTAAAGCAGCAGAAAATGGAAATAATAATAATAAAACAGAATAAAGTAAAAGTAAAATAATTCGTAAATACCGGAAATACTCTGCTCCGCTGTGATTTGGTTGTCATGGCAGCAGGTGACGACAGAGGGCGCGCTGTATTTTGGTCACATGACCCGGCAGAGCCAAGATGGCGGCTACGGCAGCGGGCGTCCTGCTTTTGATGTGTGTAGTTTCACTTTCAGCTCCTCTCATCTCCTGCAGACTTTCCTCTGAGCCCTGCTACAAGCCCATCAGAGACGACAGGCCGGACTCTGTCAGGTAACATCTGACTGTCAGCAGGGACAGAGAGGATGATTCGGGCGTTTACTTCTGTTGTTTACCTCTGAGTGAACTAACGACACTCCCCCTGTTATTGAGACATTTAACATGACTTTTTGAAGAGGTACTTTGGCCTATTTTGTAGATTTAGCCTTGACCTGTGTGCATGACTGGTACACAAGCTTATTACTGCAGCATTCAGAGAATTATAGTGAAAAAACGTCACTTTGTTGTAGTAATATAACATTATTAGACAGTTTTGTTACATGTCATGTTAACATATGCACAAGCAGAAACATCAGAGTTAACTTGTGGTTTCATTAACTTGGGTTTGTTTTCTCTACTTTTCGATTTATACTCGGTTTCACAGTGAAATGAGAAAAGAAAGAGTGATTATTTCAGGTATCTCCCCACAGAAAAGCACATAATGTGTATATAAATGTTCATGCACAGTATTAATATCTGAAATGTCTGTTACTTGCCTCAAACTTTAATAAGTAGGTGTATTAAAGGGATGTATTTATTCACAGAGATTCAAAATTAAGCAATTGTTGATTGCATTGCGAAGCTCTCAGGATAATTATTAATTATTATTATTAATGTGGAAAGACAGACACAATCAAAAGTCCCTTAGATGGTTCCTGACTGATTACCTGTAATTATACTAAATTTTACACTTAAGGCAGTTTGATTGGAGCAAATTAATTAGATGAGATTTAAGTCATGACTTTTTTTTTCTTTTTCTGTGGCTTTATTTCGACGTGACAATTATTGCTGATGTATATCAAGAGAAATAGTTGTGGAAATGTTCATTTTCTATGATATTATGCCACAGATTTGTTTCTATTTTTATCACAAGACCACCCTGGTTCTTTTTTTATGCATGAGCCTTGTCATGTTTTTTTTTACATTTCAGGACACACGCACGCCCACATGAGTATCTGAAGGCATCGGACCTTCCTCCGTCCTGGGACTGGAGGAACATCGAGGGGAAGAATTATGTGAGCGTCACACGAAACCAGCACATCCCCCAGTACTGTGGGTCCTGCTGGGCCATGGGAGCCACCAGCGCGCTAGCAGGTAACCATGGCGACAAAGGGAGGGATGGAGTAGGGAGAAAACAAGATAGGAATAGAGGGATAGAAGAAAGATGAGACTCGTGTAAAATATGTGCATTTAATCTGTATTTAAACTATATTTATTCCACAGTACGTGGTATAGATTGTTTGCTGAGTAGTGTTCATCGACGACAGTGTCACATTAACATGATGGTGGCGAGAAGCATCAATCCTGCAGGCTGACAAGAGAAATAAAAGGACTGCAATCCCCCGGGGAGATTTTAACATTTCAACATGGTATGTCATTGTTGTTCTGTCCTCCAAGACCGCATCAACATCAAGCGTGGAGGAGCGTGGCCATCGGCCTACCTGTCAGTGCAGAACGTGATAGACTGTGGGAGGGCCGGCTCTTGTTACGGCGGAGACCACCTGAGGGTCTACGCCTACGCACACCAGACAGGCATTCCCGATGAAACCTGCAACAACTACCAAGCCAAAAACCAAAGTAAAAAAAAACACACACACTATTTCTATTTTTTCTTTTCTTTGACTGTGATCACTCTGTCTGCTGTAAAATTTACACTACATGGTCAAAAGTATGTGGACACCCTCTTTTTTTAATGGTTTGGACTGCAGCACTTAGTTCCATGTGGGAAATCTAAATGCTGCAGCGTTCAGCGATATTTTAGACCAAAGTGTTTCCATCGCCCAGCATCATTAATGCTCTTGTGATGAAATGGGAGCAGCCAGATCCCGAAATGTGTTGGAAAGTCTTCCCAGAGAAGAGCTATGAGTTCAGAGTAAGATGTTCCACAGTCACATATGGCTGTAATGATTAGGAGTGTTATTTTTGGCCATATCGTGTATATTCATTTCAGAGGTAATAGGCATATTTATGATCACATTTAGAGAAGTGTTGTAATGTTGGTGACTTGTGTTAATTTTGAACTGTTTAAGAACAGGTGTCTTTAAATGGCAGGCATGTCGTTTAGTAAAGTGAGTAATAAATAGGATGCTATTGGGGAAATGTGTGCAGTGGAAGGTTGCAATATCACAGCACTCAGAGGTTATTTTACAATACATTGAAACAGCGCATTGGAAAATTGAACCTCACGGAAACTGTATGAAATTTGATAGTCAGATGTTCACTGTAAATCATAAATAATCTTCTCTGTGTGTTTCAGAGTGCGAGCAGTTCAACCAGTGCGGCACATGCTCCTTCTTTGAATCGTGCGCCATCGTGAAGAACTACACTGAGTGGAAAGTGGGCGACTATGGAGAAGTTTCTGGAAGAGACCACATGAAAGCTGAAATTTACACCAACGGGCCCATTAGGTAGAGTCAGTCACCCTCCTTCAGTCATTTCTAATTCTTCATCCACCTACACTCTCTCTCTGCATGGAGTAAGAGATTCAGCCTCTCACAGAGTCTTAATCATACTGAAGTTTTTATTAGGAGATACATATTTAATCATTCTTAAAACCTTCGGGGAACATAACAGCACTGCGCTTAATTTTATTTTACAAAATACAGTAAATTATATTCATTTAAGTCCTCAAAGTGTTGACCTTTTATCTTATCGACAGACTTGCCTTTTATCCACTTTAATAAATAGAACTGAGCTTTATGTCTTTCCATATCTTTCCTCCGTCCGTCTGTAGTTTAACATCTTCCATTAGCTGTTCTTTTAGTAAAATTGTCTTTTATATTGTCTTTAAATTAACTCCATGCGGTATTAACAGGATCTTCCAAAGTCTTAAATGTGCTTTGTCTAATACCTGCAGATGTGCTTGACTTTCCAAAAACTTTTGAAAGTTCAGTTTGAAATGCCTCCTAAAATAAGTTAAATAAGAATGAAGATTGTGACACAAAAAAATGATAAAGCTATAGTTGTACATCACCCTTTGTAAACTTGTTTAAAAAATGCTGAACAATCTACATGAGAAAACAAAAGTTTGTGAGGAAAGATGTCTATTTATGAAAAAAACTGAACTTCGTGCATATGTTGTACCAGTAATGAAGTGATGCAGGTTCAGAGCAGAAAACTGTGAAACTCAGCACTCAAAGTTCCCACAGTGGATGAGACACGTTAAAGTTACACGAACAAATGCTGGCCCTGTTTTTACACTTTAACTCTTCAGTAGTTGTGTAGTGATCACATGTGAAAAGACAGCAGGAAGAAATAGATGTGTCAAACTTGACTTCAGAAACTCTTCACTCTGTCTCAGTTGTGCCCTGATGGCCACCGAGGGCCTGGAGGAATACTCTGGAGGGGTGTTTGCAGAGTTTCACCCCCTGTCTTTGCCCAATCACATCGTGTCTGTGGCTGGCTGGGGCGTGGCGGAGGACGGGGCCGAGTACTGGATCGTCAGGAACTCCTGGGGAGAGTTTTGGGTTGGTCTCACTCTGCACTACACGCTGCAGTCTGACAGGAATCAGCTCTGTAGCTAAAACTGACACACCGCTTTGCAGGTCATGAATTCACTCTCTTATCCATTTAGCCAGTGTTTTTAAAAATGTCATTCTCACTGATGCATGAAGAATTTTTTTTTTGTTTTGTTTCCAGGGAGAACATGGCTGGGCAAGAATAGTGACCAGTGCCTACAAAGGAGGAAAAGGCAACTGGTTCAACCTTGGTATTGAGAAAAACTGTGCCTATGGAGACCCGATTGTAACATAAGTAAACTGCTAAAAGGCTCTAATTTAGTTTTTTGTTGTTGTTGTTTTAACTGTTTATAATTGTAAAATTAAAGGAATAGTTCAACATTTTAGAAAGTGTTTTATTTTGTAAAAAACTCCTATTTGCTGTTGTTTTATGTTGAGTTTTTTGCCAGACTGTTTCTTGGATGGGGAGCAGCAACCTCCTGGAGTCGTTGCTGGTTGCCAGGCAACTAGTTCAGACCACAAAATAGTTTGGCACACAACTCCCCAGTAAAACATTTTTACTCTTTGATTTTTGTGCAGAATAACCAAAGCAGAGGAAACGTGTTCATTAGTGAGCTTTACCTTTGGACAGAGCCAGGCTAGCTGGTTCCTCCTGTTTCCAGTCTTTGTGCTAAGCTAAGCTCACCTGCTGCCGCCTCCAGCTTCATATTTAACACACAGACGCAAGAGTGGACCACCTTTTCATCGGACTCTCGACAAGAAGGTGAAGGAACACATTTCACAAAAAATCCAGGTATGGTTAGATCGATGTGTGAAACTTGTAATTACAAACGCATTTTCAGAATTTATAGAATCACACATGGAAAACCTCTGAAATGCTATTTTAGAGCTTTCCACATAAATTATTCAATCTTAACCACATTCAGACTCAGAGTTTACATAAATATTCCAAAACAGATTCAGTAAATAATTTCTCATGCTCAACAAGGCCTGAAAATGCAACCTGGACAGATGACCTGCTCCTGAATTAAATTTTAAACTTCTCAGAAAAGCAAAGCACAGTCTGCAAAAACGGCTGTTGTTCACTTCAGATCCATTATCCTGCATTTCAGTGAGAAGTATTTGTTCCTTCAAACGACAGGTTGGCTGAGTCACGCACATTTAAATTCACCTGTGGTGAAACAGCGTTGGCAGGTCTCAGTGAAGTGGAGCTAACGGTCACATTTTTCCTCCGACACGCTGCATAACAACAGCTTCTAATGAGTGTCTGGAGACTGACCAGTCAGATTAATTTAACGTGAATCAGATCTGTTGGATGCAGCGTCACTGAGAAGTAGCACAGAGTGTAACCGCCTCCGTTTAACACGAGCAGGGTGGCGACTTTCTTAAACATGCAAACCTGACTCACATGGAAATGTTCCTCGCTGTTGCCTTCATTTGTTAAGTAAATGAGTGTGTAAATTAGTGTTTCAGAAGAAAAGAGTCACTGAGGGGATGGCCCCTATTTTTGTGTAAATTTGGGGTTTTAGCAATTTAATAGGAAATAGGAACACCCCGTAAGTAAGAACTGACTCCATTATTAGACTGAGCTTTAAACTGAAATGATAGCGGGGCAATTCTTGATGTGTTTTTTTTTTTATTTGATAAGGTTGGAGGCCTCAGCTCTTCTGTATTTTGCTTTTTATAAAAAAAATCCAATGAAATACATTTCATTTCAGTTCATTCTGGGAAACATAGATTTAAAGTTAAGGCTTGTGTTCACAAATGCAGATGCAAAGCAGTACGTAGTCTCTGTCCTCTGATGAAACTATAAAAATGACATTTACATCTCATTTACACATCACGGCAACTTTATAGAAGGAATACTGAATTGCTGGAATTCCCTTTGACTTCGATAAATGTATTGAAACATCTATCTAGATAGATAGATAGATATGATAAAAAAAATTATTTAAAAAATCTTTCCATGCATCATTATTCTCTAATATGCACAAGCATAAAAATCTGTTATGGTCAAGTTATTGGAAAGATTTCACCAACAAGCTGTAACATGAATAAATTTACATTTATTGCAAATATATTTATTCTCTCTGGAGTCAGCGTGCAGGCGTTGACCTTTTTGATAGCCTTGTGCCTACAGTCATTGCAAAATGCATAACTTTGCTCTCACAATAAAAAATCTGTATTATATAAAATATATATAATATTATTTAACAGTTAACTGAATGACTTTCCTGAAGGGGGACTTGGCCTCACGACTTCAGCATTTGTAAATTATTTGCCATGGAAAACGAAAGAAGACCTTTTGCAGGACAACATGTTGGGAGGCAGTTCCTGTGAACAGGCCCCACAACATTTTATTTGCCAACATGACAGCTTAGGCCCTCTGCACGCTGCCAGAGTGAGATACTGAACACTTGCATGACCAAGCTGACAATTGTGCAACTTTTAACCACATTTAAAGCTCACTCAAGGTTGTTAATCCGCATCTTTCCAGAAAACCTACTGAAAACATCACCTTGGTGTCCCTGATAGCGGGTCCAACCCTGCCTGTGGGTGAAAGCAGGATGTGCGATATAAAAGAGCATCAACTGTGTTTGTCAATTGTTTCAAAGCTGTGTCTCTCCAAATCTGAATTCGACTCGTCTGTGTGGGTTTGTTAGTTTTAGTGAATCTCTCGCTGCTTCCTTCTTGAGAGTGAGAGGCGAGGAAACCGACGGGGGCGGCTCTGTGAATCAGTTTCAGGGTTCAACAGCTGAGTTATTCATTTGAAAGGGCCGTTTACAATTGAAGACAAATGTGCTTCATGTCCTCAACGCCTTATTGGGAGTGGAGCGGAGCCAGATTGTACATCTGGAGAGGGCAGCGGGGACTTGGGCCTCCACCCTTCTTCGGTTTCTTGAGGCAAAAATGCTCATTTACGATCACTCACGCGTCATAACTCTGAAATGTGGCTTGCCCTTTAATCAAAACGTCAGTCAGTGTCCCTCTGTGCTGCTGCTGCTCCACTTTTCTCTCCTGCAGCTCCCCTCAGTCTGCACGAGTGCCGCCTTGCTGCTGGAGCAAACGTTTCAGGGTCAGGGTTAGGACAGGACAGTGGTTTTGACATCCTTCCTCTTCCTTTTTGCACAGCTGCATGTGTGAGACTTGCAAACCAACTGGTTGAGCAGGTAACCGTATGCTCAGGGACAAATTTAGAACAGGTTTCGTTCGAGCAGTTTCGTGTGTGAGTGTGAACGAGACTCCAGTTTCAGAGCCGGCAGAGGGCCGCACTCACAAGCAGTCTCCCGGTGATTAGATTTCTGCTCTTAATCACATAATCTCATTTGTCCTATAGTTGTTGGCTCATTTCCATCTGCTGGGGTTTGTGTGTGTGTGGACAGAGGCCAGTTTTGTTTTTTTACTCCGCCACTGATCACATGAGGGTTCATCAATACATCTACAGACTGGTCTTGAATAAGTTTAGTTCTAGTCTCTCTCCTCCTGAACCTCCAGCTCCCCTTGGCCCTGCACACACACACACACACACACACATACTCTTACAAAAACATGACAGTCAAGTCAGCAATTGTTAGGCAGAAAAATACCGGAAGTTGCTTGCTTTTGCTTTTAAATTGAGTTTTTTTAAACAAGGATAGTTAAAAAGGTGAGAGAAAAAAAGAAATTAAAGTAAAAAAAAGTATGTGGGGAAAAAAAATAAATGAAATAAACAGAACAATATTTCCCCATTAAACTGTATAAATCAGTGTTTGATATAAATAAAATCATCGACACTTCAAACGAAGCAGTGAACAGAAGTGATTCTTCCTGTGAGGGACTTTTATTTTGAAAGTCCTGCCCGGACCCTGCAGCTCAGAGCTGCAGCTCAGACCTGATCTGGATCAGACCCGGGCAGGCTGCCTGTCTCTCGGCTGCGTCTCCCTCCTCGACAGACAGACAGTCGGACGGACGGACGGAGGACGATCGCTGCTGAAACTTTTTTTCTTCCATTTTTATTTATTAAATCTGTCTCGTCGCAGGACTTTGACAGGAGCTGATTTCTCCTCGCAGCCTCTCATGAGCATCACCGGATCCTCCTGAGCTGCTGGGGAGGGGGGGGCGCGGGAGGAAGATGCCTCATGGACCGCTGCATCCTCTCCAGCGCGCCGCCTCACTGAAGAGATGCCGCGGCTCAGCCTGCGCTGGGTGGTCGCGGGGGGGCTGATCCTCGTGGTCGGCGGCGCCTTCCTCTTCTGCGAGTACCTCATCTACTTCCCCACCATCCTGCGCTGCGCCTGGCCCCGGAGCGGCCATGCGCGCGGCGGGGAGGGCTCCGACGGCCGGCCGGGGGGGGGCGACCCCTCGGCGGTCAGAGCCATGGTGCTGTCCGACACCCACCTCCTGGGAGCGGTGGGGGGGCACTGGTTCGACAAGCTGAGGAGGTAATCTCACCCCATCATCCTCACCACCACCACCATCATCATCATCATTATTATTATTATTATTATTGTTATTATTGTTGTTATTGTTATGATTGCATGCGTCCGGTCTGCAGTGATTTGTAAACAAAAGCCTCAGGAAGCCTCTCTTGTGTCCTCACAGGGAATGGCAGATGGAGAGAGCTTTCCAGACCGCTCTGTGGCTGCTCAGGCCAGAAATAGTCTTTATTCTCGGGGACATCTTCGACGAAGGCAAGTGGAGCTCGCAGAAGGTAACGTAGAGCTTTTGTTTTTACCCCCCCCAAAAAAACCCAAAAACCTCCCCACACACACACACACACACACACACACTGTCCTCCATTCCTCCTCTCCGACCTCCTTCTGGCTTTGTCTGCTTGTTGTTATGAAGATGATGATGATGAGGAGGAGGAGGATGGTGGTGGAGGATGCTGGTGAAAGAGCAGTGTGTGGATGCAGAGGCCGGTCATCATCATCTTCATCCTCATCATCATCATCATCATCATCATCATCATCTTCATCAGCAGCTTTTTGTACCATGCGGCCCGAGAGGCTGCAGGTTTTTGAGGAAAACACCAACAACAGTAAGAGCTGCAGCCTGCTCAGCACCCCCACGGCTCATCCATCGATGAGCTTTGTACATCTACATACCACTTATAATAACAATAATAATGATGATAATGACGATAAAATCCTCTTGCACATCTGGCTCTGGGTTGTCAAAAATGTGGGATCCATCAAGCGAGATGGAAAACAGAGGAAGTGTTAGGCAAGTGCGGCACAGAGCGGCGTCTCATGAAAAGAGGAAACTGAAGCTCGCAGGCTGTGAAATCTCCACTAATCTGCCACGTTCTCGCTGTCAGCTTCCTCTTTGGTCTGCGATTTGTATTCTGCCGGCTTTGTTTGCGCAAGAGGGAAAGGCTCAAAGCTTTTAATTTGTGCAGAAGCAGAGATGCAACATGAGCAGCTCTGCAGCCGGAGACTGTTGTGGATCAGTGTGTCGGTTCATTGTTCCTCTAAAGTCGCCAGAACACTAGATGACCATTAAAATGAGGCTGCAGATAAGAGTTATGTTCACTGTTGGTCAGTTATTTTCTTGATTAATCGATTAATCGTGTGGTCTGACCCCAAAGGGATGTCTTCAAATAGCCTGTTTTGTCTAGAAAATTGTTTAAAAAATCCAACAATATTCAATTCAAAATGATATAAAACACAGAAAAAACATCCAGCCATGTTTACAACTTGAAACTGAGAAAATCTGTGACATTTTCTGCCTGAGTACGTCACTTTGTCATCGCTTACAGTTAATAGACTGGTTGTTTCAGGCGTCCTCTTGGTGGATTCAAAGCTTTGACTTTACATAAAGAAAGTTAATATTAAAATAAAGGCTGCAACCTCTGATCATTATTATATTTTTTTCTTTCATAGTTTGATCCATAAATGTTGAAAAATAGTACAGTAACCATCACACTTTGTCAAAAAAAAACGTCCAACAGACCAAACTCAAATATACACCATTTAAAATCATATAAAACTTTTAAAAAAGAAGCAAATCTTTGTATTTCCTGACCAAATTCAACAATTTTTATGTTTTTTTGGCCCAATCAGGGAATCAATTATTAACATGACTGTAAATGAATCTTCTGTCAATTGATTAACTGTTTCATTGCTAATTAAAGGCAGCATCATGAGTCGTTTGGGGACACACCAGTGTGGAAAAACATAGTGTAAACACACAGCGCTCGGTGTAATTAAAGGTCTCCTGTGTGGGGGGGTTCGGCCCCTGCAGGTGCAGAATTGAATCTGGAGTCTGAATCAAAGCGGGCCGGCCCGTGGGGGGGCCGCTGGGTGACCCTCAGAGATCCCATTAACTCTCATGAGCCTCTCGGGGGACTTGTGTCTTATTACGGGGCTGCACTGAAACCTTCAGCTGTGTTTGTTGCTCTCTCTCCGTCTCTGTGCAGCACTGGGAGGATGACGTGCGCCGCTTCCACAGGATGTTCAGACACTCCACCGACACAGAACTGGTTGTGCTGGTTGGAAATCACGACATCGGTTTCCATTACGAGTAAGAACCAGCTTTGTGCCTCATTGTTTTTTTTGTTCCTAGTCTTCAATCTCACGTTCTGCCTCGTCAGCAACTTCTGAGGAGTTTTGCAGAGGGTGGCGATAAAATCAGGACTCTGATACTTTACGTTAGACCTCAGAATAAATTGTTATTCGCCGCCCCGGTTTCATAAATGTCTAATAAAAGACGCCTGTTCAGATAAGGTGGCCATCCGCTGCCAGAAAACGTCAATAAAAGCTTCATACTATTTCACTTCAAAGTAGGCGAACTAGTACAACAAAAGGACTTTGTCCACATTGCATAAGCTTTGAGGAAATATTTGATTCTGATCCAGGTAGGAGGGATTTTACTGACATGTTTATACACCGAGGGTGGACACAGTAAAGCAGCCAGAGTCGTACTGAAGGTCACGTCTGTATTGTTTTTAAGAATTTGGGGCTTTTAAAGGAAAAGGCTGTCCATATGTTGTCAACACATCCCATTGACAGACAAAAGGCGTCATGACAACGACGGCGGCCCCACACGCTCGGTCCTGCTGCTGTCAAAACTCACCACAGCATGTTTATCCTTAAATTGGACTTCTTATCAGCAAAATTGTAATATAATAATAATAGTAATAAACAGCAGTCTGAGTTTCGCAAGTCATAAATAAGCCTCAGTCATGTGTCCTGAAGTTTGTGCCTCTGAACAAGTTTACTGGCAGTTTGAAGTATTAAACAGAAATAATTAATGTTTTCTTTTAAATATGTATGCACTGTATATTAAGTTTGAAGCATATATTAGAGCCAGGTCAGATGTAAACTCCTGACTTTGCACATGTAGAGGGATTACTATCTAGAAACAAAAAACAATATATGTGTTTTTTGCCTTTTTTGTAACAGCAGTTTGTTTGCTTTGTTTAAGGAACATAAATTGTCACATAAACAAATGAGTAAGAAAAAGAGCATAAAGACGCTCCAGCACAACATAAATCAAGTTAACACAAGTTGGTGCTGTTGTGGAGAGCTCATGTGTTTAGTTTTTAATGAGGTCCTGATTCAGCTTTATGGTCATTCTTTTTAGCCTTTATGTATGTGAGGTTGCAGATATTTATTGTGTCCACTCTCTGGTATGTAACTCTCTCTCTTTGTGGGAAATGTTCAATTTTTTTGACGCGAAGGAGCAGTGAAAGCAAATACAAGGTTCTGGATAAAACCTTCCTACAGTTTAATGTTCGCTGCCGCTGATTCAGAAATCTGGGATTATGTAGACACGCAGAGACTCGTGTGTGCCTCAACTGGACTCGTGCAGCAGGAAGTGAGATGGCACAGCTCTTATGTAACAGCGTACGACAGACAGGCGTGACAGACTGAGCAGCAGGTTTTTTTTTTTGTTTTTTTCTCCTGTTTGTTTGTGCTGTGACGAACGAGTTGTGTCTCCCTACAGGATGGACTGGTTCAAGCTGCAGCGCTTCGAGAAAGTCTTCAACGCTTCCTCCACCCGGATCGTCACCAAAAAGGGAGTGAAGTGAGTGATGTGGTGGATGCAGCAAACACGAGAATGTGACTCAGCAGGCAGGAAGGTCACAGGTTTAATCCCCCGAGTCAGCCTGAGCCCAAAAAAAGTGCTTTAAACCAGACGACAGACAGTAAACTGCTCCACAGATCTGAAATATCTCCTAAAAGGCAAATTGTATTCCTGTTTTCACACTGTGTGCTGATGAACACACTTTATTTGGCATCAGTATGGATCCGCACACAGCGAGCGCTGCAGAAGGATCCCTCGTATCAAATTATTTTTGTCCTGAGTCCTCAAAGTCAAGTGAAACAACAAGAGAAAACATCTGCCTGATGAATATTTCATCTTGTGTCCAACACAAATCAACTACTTTCAAGAATTTTAAAGGCGAGGTTTAATACTTATGAATTCTGCAGGGACGATCTGCTTTATTCTTCTTCGATTCAAGATCCAGACAGTCATTTCTTTAAAAAAAAAAGAAAGAAAAAGTATAGAAGAAAAAGGTGGTTTCTGCTTAGGGTTGAAAGATTTCTATATTCTAATATTTTATCATTTCTTTATTTCATGTCAGAAAATCAAGTTTGACATCTCAATGTAGAGATAAATGTTTTGATATGATGGCGGTTACTATCACAAAGAAAAAATATATCATCTATCATCTCAATCTTTTTTTAAATGAAGAAACTAATGATGATTGAGAGGCGATATTTTTCCATATTTTTGTGCATAAATTGCTTTTGAGCAAATCCCTACTTGTCAGACCTTTAAATTCACGAGATCACACCTGACCCCGCTTTGTTATCGCGGTTGGTAACAGTGTACCTTTAAACCCAGCAACGCTCTGCCTCCATACAAGATTTAGTGTGATGGTACTCTGTAAAGATCGACCCAGAATAAAAACATCATGATAGGATGCATCTCTGCAGCCTCACTGCTCCTCTCCTGTTTTTTAATAAAAGAGTTACTGAGACTCTCTTTCCCCCCCTTCAGCTTCCTGCTGGTGAACAGCGTGGCCCTGCACGGAGACGGGTGTCCCATCTGCCAGTCGGTGGAGAAGGAGCTGATCAAACTCTCCAGAGACCTCAACTGCTCTCTTCAGGTGGGAGGAGGATTTTCTAGAAGTCGGTAGCACGCTTTCACACTGTCAGCACCTCCGGCACACTCAGCTTGCCTGAGCCCAGAAGTGCGAAAGACTCAAGTGAAGTGCAAAGGAAAGAAAACATGCGCTTGTATCCAAAGCTCAGTCGCACCTGGAGCAGGTGTTTTGTTCTTTTTTAATATGCGGCGTCTGTGGAGGCAAGTTAACAGTGCGGTGGCTGATCACTCGTCTTCTTTCTCCCCCGGAAACAATCACAAATCTCCTTAAAAAACAGCGGCAGAGAGGCGAAGTGGAAATGTTTGAGGATGCAGTGGGAGCTTTGCGGACAAGACAGCTGATGAATTCTTTATGTCGTCTCTCCCGCAGAGCTCGCAGTCCAGCAGCGGCGTGATGGACAGCTGTGAGGGCTCGCAGCTTTATCCTCCCACACCCCCCATCATGTTACAGGTAAACTGCAAGTGCGCTCTGCATGTCCTCTCTCCTCTGGATGAAAAAAGTAAAGCTGACAGGGCTCCGCTCGCTCTTTATCTGAAGCTCTGCTCAAAACCTTCAGCTGGGGAAGAATTAGCGCTGAGACGATTAGTTTATTAAAGGACATGTTGGTAATTTATCCTGTGGGAGAGGGCTACCAAAGTTTCAAACTTTATAGTCTGAAATTTCTCTTCTCCCCTGCTGCGTTTCCATACTGGTATTCAGAGTGGAAAGAAAGAAGGAATTATGAACTGTAAAACTCAAGTGCTGCACATTAGTACAAATCTGAAGTACTTTTTCATTTAATGTAGCGCGCCGCTGCAGTTTAGAGGAAAATATTGCACTTTTGACTTTTTATCTAACATGAAGTACAGCTGAAATGAGTCCTTTTCAAATGTGAGGACTAGCTGCTTTTCCATTTCATTATATTTATAATCTAAATTTAATGCTAATCATTTTCCTTCTTTTGTACATTTTGTAGTATTGGTGTGACAGAACAAACACTGTGAAGGTGTCGTGATGCATTTCTCACTATATTCAGAATATTTGTATAAGTTATTATTGACAAATTGGCAGATGTACTAATTATTTTCACTGCTGATCAATTATCATTACTCATTGGGAAGTCCAGAGAGCCAACAGAATATAAGATTTATAAATTCATAGATTTTCAACAGCTTCTTGGCTGCATGTTTGTTGTTGTATTGAAATATCCAGAGAAGACTTGTCAGTCTTGTTTGATTGAGCTGTAAGAACAGAACATAGTAAATGAATAAAGAAAACACTGAGGAGGCGATAACTGTAGTTCCCCCTCTCCGCCAGCACTATCCTCTGTTCAGAGTGAGCGACGCCGGCTGCTCAGGACTGGACGCGGCGCCGCCTGAAGAGCGACACCTGCTGTTCAGAGAGAAGTATGACGTGCTGTCCAAGGAGGCCTCACAGAGGGTGAGTACTCTGCAGTCGAATCACACTCATATCACACTCTCCTCTGAAGCGGCTTCATCCAATTAAAAGACAGTGCAACGGTCTGCTGTCAGAAATAGAAACACCAGATGAAGAAGAAGAAGATGATGATGATGATGATGAAACTGATGATGTAAGCGGGCAGCAACCGGCCTCTGAAGTAGATGTTGGTATTTCTGTCCTCAGCTGCTGCAGTGGTTTAAGCCCCGCCTCATTTTGAGTGGACACACCCACAGCGGATGTGAGGTTCTCCATGACAACAAGTACCCAGAAATCAGTGTGCCGTCCTTCAGCTGGAGGAACAGGAACAACCCGAGCTTCATCCTGGTGAGTGAAAATCAGCATCCGCCAGAGGGGCCTGCTCCGACATGAGGCAGATGAGTGTGGCCGAGGTCGTTTTTTACAGTAAAAAGAACATTTAATGAAGATATATGAGTATTTAAAGCTGCTATAATCAATATTTTGTATAATATCAATGTGTGAGATGACAGAGTGAAAACAATGTGATGATAAGTGGCTTTACATTCATAAAATCCTGAGTGGAAATTGGAGAAATATGTTGAAATATTGCAAAAAAAGGAGAAGTTGGTTTGTGGATAAAAGAAAATGTGCCAGACAAAACATCAGATGTGTGTAGAGCGATGAGGAGACGGTAACCTTCCTCAGACCTGCAGCTCATTTAATTATGTCATCTAATAATGCCATCGTCTTCTGCAGCGGTTAGATGGCACCTGAACTTCATAAAAATCCTAACAGAGGCAGTTCTTTACCTCAGCCAGCGACTGCAAAGATAATCTCAACTCAAGGTCCTTTTAGTGAATGAGCAACTTTCAGCCACATCGAATGGTCATCATCAGCATATGGAGTTTACACTGTTGTCGTGGACTCGTCTGTGCTGCAATATGCTCATATACAAAAAAAATGTAATTGAAAGCTGCAGAACTGCTACTAAATGAAAATTATGGTGTTTTATCGCCCCATTATTTTCTATTATTCCAAAATGTCAAATAGCAAGCCTAAATGGGCAATATAAAACAAAGAAATAGTCAAAAATGCAGCGAGGAACCAGATAAAGTTCACATTCTCTGTTATTGGAGGCCCTCTGGTGGCACGATGATGATGATAATCACCTCTCACCCTTTTTTTCTCCCCTCCTCTCTCCTCCCAGGCCTCGGTGTCACCCGGCAGCTACGCCCTGTCCAAGTGTTTCCTGCCGGAGGAGAGCACGGTGATCGGCGTGTACTGCTCGGCCGGCGCCTGCATGCTGCTGCTGTTCCTGGCTCACTGTCTGTGGATGAAGGGCCTGCTGCAGTGCCTCAGCCTCTGCCTGCTGGGGAAGCACAAGTCTCTGTGAACTACATCACCCAGAGCGCAGCCGCGTCCTGGGACAGAGCCGAGGAAGTAAGAGCTAGCTTGCAGGGGGGGTTCGGGGAGGGTGAACACCTCACGTGAGGATCGTGCAAATGTGACGTTTTCCTCCCCTGGACGGGTGGAGAATCTGCTCATACAACCTCGATCTGTTTGTCCAAATGCTTTTTGCGGCACTGTGAAGGACACGAGTATATATTTTAAATGTCTTTTAAGGACTTCAAAGTTTATCACTACTGTGGATGATGATGATGTTGTTGTAGCCTGTGAGGACACTGAAAAGATGTGGGCCAAATTGTTGTTATGAATCATCACTGAGTGTTTGTTTTACCTTCCTTGGGCGTGCCAGACAGGTGGAGTTTACTGTATCCCTTAAACTGACTTTACAACAGTTTTCCTGTGACTGGCTGAACCATTAAACAGTGCACACAGGCGGCATTAAGTAAGACCAATCAACGACGTACATGTGTAAATACTAACTGTCCCTGCTCTGATTTGAGGTGGTGAAGTCAGATGGTGGTTTATGTCTCCTCACTCTGATGTTAACTGTGATCTGATGTGAACGCACCGATCATCTCACCCAACACTGTTTGTTTCTGTCGTTGACGTCCGACAATCCATTCGGGGTTTCTCGTTGTTTTTATGATGCATATCTGAATATATTTATTGCTGACTTTCTGTGCCAAATGTTTGTGAGGGTTTTTGCCAAACTGTTCAAACGTTTCTGATGAACTGTACATAATAAATCAGAATCTTAAGGCCTGTCTTGGAGAGTTTTGGTGTGAAAAAGAGGTAAGAAGCGGTACGATCGACCACCTGCAGCCGTGTCTCCCTGTGGACGAAGCACCAAATATCATGGTTTTGTTCCAAGTCTGAGCCCAACTCTTCAAGACCCTCAAAAGTTTGCAGGCTGAGATGGGACATGACATTGTGGTAATCAAAAGAAATGGCTGTGACTGAAACACAAAAATGTGTTTGCCAATGCAAAATCATGTCAAATAAAAATAAAACATTAAAAGTTCAAAATATTATTTTATCTTCTTGACACTGAGATACTGTCCTCTTTGTAGTCCACATGTGACTCGACTAGCTTAAAAATCCTTGATACAGTTTTTGTTATAAATTTTTATCAATAAGCTTGAGGTTTTATAACGTAATGTCTCTCTGTGTGCTGGGAGATGCTACATGTTGCATTTCTTTGATGATATCAAGCTTTTATCTGACTTTTGCTTAATTTTCAGGTATTTAAATAACTAGACAACTCGATTCAGAGCCGGCTGCAGCTAACAATTACATTCAATATCAATTAATCTACTTCTTATTTTTTCAACAGTGATCTTTGTAGAAAATATCTGTTTCTGAGAACCCAAAGTGACATCTTCAAATGACATGTTTTGTTTTACCAACAGTTCAAAAGCAAAAATATTGCTTCATTTCAAATGATATAAAAACTTATCTAAGCTAAAAAAAAAAAAAAACATTACCAGTTCATTATTAACTAATTTCGGTCAAGAAATTTCTGTCTGGTTTTTCCAGAAAAAAATATCATATATGATTTTATAAAACGACATATATTAGGACTTCATTCATATTAGCCATTACTAGTCTTTGTGATTGAGACTAACAAAGATACTAACCTGGATTCACATCATTGTGCACATGAACACATTTTACTCTCAGTTTTGTGAAACTGAGGTTCACTGAGTTAGGAGGAACTAATATAACACATTATCACTGTTTTTCAAATGCTAATTTCTCTTTTAAATCAGAGCTCATTTTGTACAAAAGACCCTGAACCTCCACTTTAATCCTGTACAAAAATGTAACTTTAAAAACTATTTTGTTTGATTAGACCTCTTTGATTACAATCACTTCCTGCTGGCTTTACTGACTGAGCTTTCACCAAAATGTAACACTACATTCAGTCCTGGGACCTCCAGTAACCCAGCAACAGGCTGTGAGGGGGTCTTTAAATCTGAATAACCCAACTGTGTATCATGACATGTCTCGGTAGGTATTTTTCACAAAAGACATTTGACTTGTCACAGAAGGAAACATCACTGAATGATGGCCGATTTCCATTTAGCTGCTGCAGTTTGCCGTCACATCGACTCGCTGGGACACCTGAACAGAACGGAGCCATCTTTAATGTTGTTAGTAACACCTGTGCTCCTCCTGCTATGACAGGTCAACATGTCTGCTGTGAAAACGGCGTTTATTTACACCAAAACAACTCTGCTGAAACAGTAAAGAAACTCAATGTACCCAGCCTTACTCACCCGCACATGTACATCTACATATGACTCCTCACATCAACGCCATTTACAGCTTTCAGAAATGAAAAACAAAAAAACACCCCCAAAAACTGAGCAGTAAAAAAATCTGGACACCAAGATGGAAATAAAGCAAAGTCCTCTAATGTGCCTCTTTATTTAAAGAAAATAAAAATGTCATTTAATCATCCTCCCAGGCCAAACAAGGTTTTTGCACCTCCAGTCAGTTCACTCTCTTTTGGGGATAGACGTGTACTGTAGCAGAAGAAAAGGCTGATGCTGTTTGTACAAGGAGAAGAGCTTGTCTTGTTGGGTGCTGCTCACACATTCATAGTGCCTGTGCCATTGGGTATGGCTCCAAAGGACCAAAGAATTACTAATATTGCACGCTCTCATTTATTCATCTCCATTCTAAACATGCTTTCCTATGTGTGTATGTATACATATTTACCGTATACATACATAGGTATGTACACCTAGGCACACACATAATTAAACATGTATAATTGTACATATATATTTATATAGACCTATAAATTTACATGTACATACATTTATAAAATTTTACACACAACGCACACTCGCTCCCTCTCTCTCTCTCTCACACACACACACTCACGCACACACACACAATGCGTCTGTGAGTCTATGTTTGTTTTATGTACACATGCGCACAGGCACGCACATCAGTACAGATCTCAGACACACTTCATATCGAAAAAACGTTGGTTCCTATTAAAACAACACCAGGTTGCAATTTGGACACTTTCAATGGATTTCCAATGTTTGTTTAAAGCTGTGAAATTCAAAAAAATAAAATTAAATTAAAATAAAAAGGAGGAAAAATAAAACCAAAAACAAAAAGAAAAAAAGGCATGGCGCTGCAACATCTGGTCTTCACTGCAGGTAAGTGGTTAATTTGCATAATGTATACAGGTTTTTAGGATTTTTTCCCTATTTTTTATTTTTTACTAAACAGCATTTCCTTTTTTTTATAAACCAGAAAAAACTAAACTCTACAGAGAAAGTCCCCTACCCGCAGTCTTCCGCTGCTGATAGAGATTGACATCAAGCTGTACAGCGCAGTCGAAAACATACTTACATCTGAGCTCATTTACAGGTACAGCCATAATCAAGGCACAAAGATCTACAAGTAGATTTGTTTTTCTTTCAATTAAGTTGTACAAAATAATATTACATTTTACAGTCTGTACAGGATAATTCAACCTTGCACAGTGTACAAGTTAACAAAAACAAAAAAACAAACAAAAAAAAAATCAAAAGCCAAAAAAAGAACAATACATTTTTCTCTCCCATCCCCTCCCCCCACCCTCCCCTCCCATCAGTATCTCTACGCTAAAAGGATGGTTTGTGTGGAAAAAAGGAGGCAGGTCCGAGTCCGTGGAGGCAGCAGGGCTAAGGTGCAGAGAGCTCAGTCCCTTTTCCTTCATTTGAAATCCTTCTTCATGTCATCGTATTTCCTGCCCACTCCCACTTTTTTAATCTTTCGCTCCACATGTCTCTCGGCTGCTCGGTGCACCCTGCAGCTCGGCAAGCTAACATCGTGACAGGGTAATAAATATTGTGATGCTACATTGTGTGTATGCTTCCTCTGGAGAAAAAACAACAACAACAAGAACAACAACAACAACAACATCAACAAAAAAAAAAAACAAAACAAAACAAAAAAAAGTTATTAAGGAACCTGATGCAAAGTGCATTTATCTCTTCATCCACTCGGTTCCCCTCCGTCCACTCCGGTTCCTCTCCGGTTTCGCTGCCGTCCAGTCGTCTTCCACGCGGAGAGGAGAAGCAGGTCAGAGGGGGTGACGGGGGGGCAAAAATAAAATAAATAAAAAGAAAAGAAAAAAAAGGAGGAGCAAAGGTCATGGTGGTGACGCCAGCTTTAACCAGCACACAAACTTGAACACGCACACGCTCGCTCACATGGCATTTCTCCTTCTCGTCAATACACACACACGTTAACGCATACACACACACTGCCTCTACACTGAGGTCCTGTAGGTGTGTTTTATGTTTCCACACCCACCAGTCCAGGTCCAATGACAGAGCCAAAAAACAGAAGGACACGAAGGGGCAAAAAGAAAAAAAAAAAAAAAAAAAAAGGAGGTAGCCCAAGGCTTAGTGGAATGACAAAAATCAAGGCATTCAAAAAGGAAGGATTAAAAAGAAGACAAAAAAAAAAGCGGCACGCAACAACTTTGTTCCCCAACCTTCCTTTCACGTCGGTGAAATGGGGACGAATCGGTCTCATAGAAAGAAAAAAGAAGTACAAAAAGCTAAGAAGTTAAGAAGAGGAAGAGGATTTGACACACTTCAGTAGTACTTCATAGTCCTCGACAGGAGGGGTGGTCAGGGGTTGTTGAGGGTTTTGTCGGGGAAGGAGGGGTGAGGGGTGGAAGGGTGAAGGGCTAGGAGGAGGAAGAGGAGGAGGAGGAAGGGTTCGTCAAGGATGCAGAATGGTGGAGAAAAAACACAGAAGGCTGACGGAGGCGGTCTCCCATCACAAGAGTTCGTACTGCCGCAGGTGCATTCTCTGGATGATGTCCCGGCAGTCGTTGAACACCCGCCGGATGTTCTCTGTGTCCACGGCGCAGGTGAAGTGGGGGTAGCAGTAGTGTCTGCCGTCGCCACTCGCAGTGCTGATCCGCTGAAGGAGAGAGAGGACCAGGACAGATGTTAGCGTGGAGTTTAAAAAATGTGAGCCATTTTCATCTGGCCACCATTATAAAGCTGATTTGGGCAGATGAAACATACAGAATATATAAATGCTTGTTGTGTAGAGGCATTAATCAGGTATGGATTCTTTAAAATCACAAATGTACTTTATTTTTATTATTAGTCATCGGTGTGTTTTTTATCTTGTGCATAAAAACACCCTCCTTGTATGTGTACACAAAGAAAATCCCAAGAAATCCCAGGATCTAGCAGATACTTTTCCAGGAAATGGGGCAGATTTTGGCAAAACATTAGCAGTATTCAACCCTGCGACTCTCTCTGCTGGAAACTGAGGTAACTGACTCTACTAGTGCTGAATACGGCTGTCAGTTCAACAAAAACAGATCACGAAAAAAAAGCTTCACTGCCAGACATCAACAATGGGTCTATATTAGACTTAATTAAACCAGTGTTGGTTATTTTTAAGCTAAATCACCAGAGTTATTATTACTCTATTATGAAGGAAAAAACATGAGGACATTGCATAACTCATGAGGGAACAGAAGGGAAAATGTATAACAACAAACTCTAGTTTGATATAAAAACAAACACCTCTCTTCTCTCATCCCAATTTTAATACTACAATACTAAACCTACTCTAACAAACTAACAATACAAATAACAATCCTATTTTAGGGCCATGGTTGACTCTGGACCTCAGAGACTGTATCAGCAAAATGCTACTGATCATTAGAAACCTCATTAGTAAGTGGACCTTAAAATAAGAATATTTTGTAATAATTGTACAGAATTTATTTTTTTTTATCAGATTCAGGATAGAAAACAATGTGGCCTAACCAAAAATCTCCATATCTAACTTGACGTGTTACATTAATGCTAACAAAAACACTACATTTGAATAATTCATTATGCATTTTCATATTTGCTATTGCATTTTTTGGGGCTATTTCCTATTTATGATACCAGACTTTTGGAGACTCAAATTCCTTGTTTCTAAAAAATCTACTTGGCGATAACCTTGAAATCTGAAAAAGGAGGAGATGGTAGCGATCAGTAAAGTTTTTTATTTTTTAATCAGTTTATACATTTATCACGGTCAAAGCAAGATAAAATGCACAGTCGGCATTTGTGTTTGAATGAATACACTGATTATGAATTAACAGGTCAAAGCCGCGTGGACAATCATCAACTTGAGCTCCCTTCAAACTGTCCAGACACACAGTGACATACTTACAAGAAACTCGTCTCGGATGAAGAACTTGGCTCTCGTCACTCTTGGGTCTTCACCGGGTTCAGGAGTTGCTAAAAACACCAGATTCACAGTCAACACTCGTAAAAAGGAACCCTGTTGGTGCTTCATGCGTTTTAGAGGGGCACAAACCTTCATTTGGTATGGTGTAGCGAGCATATTCGGGGAAGTAGTCTTCAATTTTGGATTTTCCAGCTAATACTTTCTCAGCCAGCATGTCCTGCTTGTTCAGGAATAATATGACCGATATAGTGCGTAACCATCTGAAAAACAAATCCACACACAACAACAACAATGCCGTTAAAGGAGGTGTACTGACACAACAACAAAATTTGTTAAATCAGAAGGAAACAACAGAGATTGAATGAAAAATACAAGGACTTTGTTTGATACAGAACGTTTAGACCATCATTTCTTTTTAGGCCTTTTTACAAACAATGAACAATTAGACGATGGGAAGAAAATCAAGAGATAGAAGTTCCAGTAGGGTGTGCTGATCATTTTTTTTTTCATGGTCTTTAATAACCTGTACAACATGGGGATGAATAGGTTTATGTAAAGGGAAATTTGGATTCTTTTCATTGCTTAGTCACAAAGTGTTTAATCTCTGTTCAATTACATCATTTAAATAAGCTATACTATGTGCTTCTTTTCCCAATCAACTCCCCTTTCTACAAGTTAGTGTTTCTCAAATCTCATCACAATGCAGTGGAGGTTTTGAGGAAAATATTACGATGGCAAAGGGGCAAATGGAAAAAGGGCAAAAAACAACAGCGACTACATCAACCAATATGTGAATTTCCCTTTACATGAGGCAGAAGAGGTTAAATGTGTCTGTTCAGTTAATTTAGCTTCATAAGTTTATATTCTTGGTAAGTTTGGATCCAACCTCTCGGCTCAAACTTCACTCACCTGTTGTTCCAAATACTGCGGAAGAGGTCCAGGGCTTCCCGTAGCCTGTTGGTGTTATTGTCTTCCCTTATTACCATGTTGTAGCTGCTGCTGGCCACCACGAAGATGATAGCAGTGACGTCTAGAAAAAAAAAAAAGAAGAGGTGACGTGATGCCAGAGCTGGCAGAAAAATTCGTTAAGACAGGTGAGATATGATAGGAGGAGAAGGCGTTTGACGTTCAGCGTGGCTTTTTGAAGAGGAACAAGAACAAAAAGGCTGAAAGTCTCACCGTTAAAGCACTGGATCCATTTTCTCCTTTCATCTCTCTGGCCCCCAACATCAAACATGCTATGGAGGAAACAAAATACTAGGTCAGACACAACAACGCACTTTGCCGCTGCCCCCTTTAATCAGAGTTTATATTGCAAGTGGGATGTCAGGTACATATTTGTACTGTAGTGACAACACTTACATTTTAACATTTATTCATGTACAGACACATTTCTCAGATCACCCCTAAATATTTTCTGTCTTGAGCTTTAATCTGTTCCTCATCTTGGTCTGGTTTGCAAAAAGAGGTCCCAGATCTTTAAGTCTGGATACGTGAATAATCAATTAATGAATAAATAATATGAAGAACAGCATTATTTGCACATTCTCAGTACCCTGTGTGACCCTGGCTGGAAATCATCAAAGCTGAATAATGAAAAAGGCACATCCAAAGGAAAGTCATGTCCCAGAGCTTTTATATCAATCATTCAGGATGATATAATTTGATACAAAGGCCCGTTTCAGATGGTAGAATAAGTCTGTTTTGTCTGCAACTGCGGAAGTGGGTCATCTCATCTGACATCATCAAAGCAGTTACGAAACATTTACTCTAACTTTTATTGGCTGCTCTTGTAACTGCAACCAATGGTCAATAACTTTCAGCTGGTTCAGAAACCCCACCGGTCGACCACAGGGGAATAATTTTACATTTCAGGAACTTAGATGACGTTCTTTTCCACCTCAGCCTCTAGCCGCCGAGCAGGTCGCTGCTTACGGGGCACAAACTTATGACATTTCAGGCTTTTAACATGAAGCAGAGATAAATATAGAAATAACAGCGAAGAGGGCAAATGTTTTTTAAAAAACCGTGTTGCCTCAACAATGTTCGGCAAAATTTTGCAGAAACTGGAAAAATGCCCGGGGGAAGCCTTCTTTTCAGGAATGGGTGACAAAGTTGGGAAAAGTTTCAGCTCTCAAAATAATCTGGACAGGACAGAGAACATTTCTTTTAAATTTGACCATGTTGTTTTATAAAAAGGTGTGTGTAAAAAACATCAGGTGGAGGCACAATGGTTATGATGTCCATGTGGGGAATGCTTCTGTGCTGTCTCTTTTTCTTCTTCTTTCTCTTTTGTCTTTAATGCAAAGCAAGCCACCTTTTATTTAATTTCTACGCCTTGGTGGATGGCATTGAGAAATACCAGTGTTCTGTTTGGAAACAGACATTTTTTTTTCTGATTTTCGCACAGGCAGGACAAAGGTATGTTCATCCAGAATTGTAGTGTATGGTAGCATTTATATGATTACATATAGATGTTGGCTGTCATTATCTCAAATAAGTAAACCTACATAAGTCACCAAGGAAAAACCAAGCTTGTTTGGGTCTATTTTCAGAGCACTGCCAACAAGGAGCATGGATTAAAAAATTGTCCATAAGAGGTAAAAAAAAAGGGCTAAGTAAGACTTACTGAAAGTTCACTTTGTCTACTTGGAACCTCGTCTCGAAAATCCCTGAAGTTAACACTCGGCAGCGTAGCAGGTCCTGTAAATCACGGAAATGAAGACGAATCCCGTTCAGTAAAATTTGTGACAAGCTTTTGGAAGTGATTTCCAAACTACTAAGTGTCCACATGAATGTGAGGACTGACCTGGTCCGTTGGTGTGTAGTCGTTCTGTCTTACAGAGTCGATTCTGTCCAGGAAACTGCAAAGAGAGAAACAAAACAGATATAGATTTTGTTTTATCTTTCTACAACAGGGAAGTTATCAAAACAATTTGAGAGATATGAGCTCTATAAATACAGATTTCTAAAACTAATTTCAAAAGCTTGGTATTCTGAATCCACAACAGTCAAAACAAGGTATTTAACAGAGACACAGAGCTCATCTCAGAGGGAAATCCAAGGACATGTTCATGCTACACCAATGCAAACACAATTGTATTTGTTTAAGCAAACATACCTAATCTATTCATTTCAATCTTCAAGTCTGATCACATGTCATTATTGTTATATATACACAACTATATGCTATATGTAATACTAAACCTATGTCTTATGCTGCGTCAGCCATTCAGACATTCATGTGAGCTGCACAGGATGCTGCAAAAGGCGGCCGCCATGTCTGAATCCCCGTAGAGGCTCTGCAGGCCGGTGTTAAGGCAGCTGGTTGCCACAAGAGGGCAGGGCTGCTCAGTCTGGGCTATTTTAGTCTGTCTCTAGCCAGAGTGATTACATAAGGCGGTTATTGTGGAGGTTAGACAGCTTGCTGTTGGCGTCTCTTCACTACTGAGAGAGCATGTGCAGCAGCAGCAGCAGCAGTGGCAGCGGCGGCAGCAGCAGCAGCTGGGCCTCTCTGCAGCACAGCAGGATCAGGACACCGAGGCTGGATCAGGACACGGAGACTGGGGACATTCAGTCACACAGGCCCCTGAATGGTCTGGATCACACCATTAAAAAGACTGGTCTGATGGCCATAATGTATATAAACTTTTTCAAAAAGGGTCCATTACTACAGAGCTGTGGGAAAAGCACTTTACAGGTATTTACATTATGATACATCAAACCTAATGTCTAGAGAAGTATAAATACATATATTCCAAAAAAAGCCACTGAATGTTCGGCTGGTCTCTCTGGACAGTTTAGGCATTT
Organism: Amniataba percoides; assembly: GCA_037176925.1. Taxonomy (NCBI): domain Eukaryota; kingdom Metazoa; phylum Chordata; class Actinopteri; order Centrarchiformes; family Terapontidae; genus Amniataba; species Amniataba percoides. The sequence continues at coordinate 6,654,045 of JBAJHX010000062.1, forward strand.
AGCTTTCTGCTACCTTGGACTGACTTATTACAAGAGCAGAACAGTGGGCCATACCAAAGTCTGAAACTCACAAAAGGCCCCAAAAAATGCCTTTGAACACACAAGTAAGACAAATACATTTGCCAGGATGACAGGCAAGTGTGTCTGAGAAAAGAGTATAAATCTCCCTCTGTCCTTCTCTCATGCGATTTTATCACCTGAGCTGAAAAGATTTGTTGACATCCTGTTGACACAACATCATGTTGGTTACTAATCAAAGTGAATCAGTCACTATTTTGACATTCTTTAATAACTTATTTTTTGGGTCCTGTGCTGTTAGTTGGACAAATCAAACTATATGTGTCACTGAGTATTTGTGCTGGGCATTCTCATTATTTAGTGACGTTACATAAACTTAAGGATGAATCCATAAATCCGTACAATAATTAACAGATGAACTGACAGTAACGGGACAACAATAAATAAAGTGCACTGGAGAGAGCGGTACGTTTTTCAGAGGAGATAATGGTGCTTCAGGTATTTCTGGAGAAGAGCTCCCAGGCTGAAGCTGAAGTTGGTGATTGAATCATGTATGTAGGACACAGATGTGGACCAAACCGCTTGTCTCACTGCGGCTTCAGGATGTCACAAGACAGTCAACATATACAAGGAACCTGATGCACAACAGATCAGTAGTCGGGGTTTCTGTTTGGTTTTCAGCTGGGGACGGTTCACTTTCAATCCAACCCTAAAAGTAGCACACCTAACACACCCATGTAGAGCTAAATATCCGGAGAATGAATGTTCTATTATGAGCCATTAGATAACACAGACACCGCTCATGTGCTCCGACAACAATGTTTTCATCACAGCAACTTTATTTCACCAACTTCACAAAAGGAGAAGTGGGGCTTTTTCTGAAAGAGCACTAGACTTTCACACACAGGGTTCATATACAGTGAAATGCATAGACTGTACAACCAGAAACAGGACATAGAGCAGGGATGCGAGGAAGGGCCCTCTTTATTTTACACTAAATTAACCGTCTACATTCAGTTTGATGTAAAAACATACATGTCATTGCTATGTCATGTTACCACAGCCTAAAGTGGCACCAACAAATTGCTTATTTATTATTTTAGTGCACACTACACTGTGTACTTATTAACCAGCCGAGGTCTAATCCAGTATGAGGAGTCCACACCTTGTCCTTAACTCACAACTTGACCTTCGGACGCTGGTTACATTTGAAAAGCTTAACTGATGGACCTTTTAGACCTTAAACTCACCCTGTTTATAGAGCACTTTATTTGGAAAAGTGCTGTCTAAATTTAAGTTTATTATTATCATTATCAGCAAAGGAGGATAGATAGATAGATAGATAGATAGATAGATAGATAGATAGATAGATAGATAGATAGATAGATAGATAGATAGA
>JBAJHX010000062.1:6657421-6690413 GCA_037176925.1 Amniataba percoides
CCCCCCCCCCCCCCCCCCCCCCCCCCCCCCCCCCCCCCCCCCCCCCCCCCCCCCCCCCCCCCCCCCCCCCCTCCCCAGACTTCAGCCCCCACGTGGTCTGGTCCAGGTCACATGCTGCTGCCCATTGAGCAGAAAAAACGGGTAGAGGGAAGATGGTGATGGTAGTTGGGAGGCGGGGGCATTAAAAATGCTTCATACTGGGGCTCGGGGACATGGGTCACCCAGCTCCATGGGGGCTTCTCCCTGAACCGGAGCACTGAAACAAGCTCTCATACCATTAGGTCGCTTTCGGAGGGCCACAACAAACAAACAAACCAGCTTAAATGCTAATAAAGCTAGAAAAAGAATTAAGTCCTCAACTGGAAAAAAGTGAATCAAATGGCAACAATTTTATTTAGACTTCAAAGTTTAACTGTAGGTATAAAGACAACACACGTCCAAAAACGAGACAGCTGCGAACGCGTGCAAAAGTACAAAATAGCTACAGCGCTGGAATGAAAGACCGGAAAAAAAGTCCCCTCCAACAGACAAGCAACCTTCACACCAACTAACAGCGCCCAGCCTCATGTGCTCATTTGATAATTGGGTTGACTTTTTACAAATAGTGGACCATCTTTAATTAGCAGTTCAGAGGATCCGATCAATAGTTTCCATATTTTGAGCGGCTCAGGCCAGCATAATGGACTTTCACTTCAGTCTGCAACCGACTGGTGACCGCGCTTTAAAACTCACTGCTGGACACAGTGACAGCAGCAGCACCACGCTGATGTTTGTAGCCAGGACAGCTTCATTCAAATGTTTGCGTCAGGGCCTGTACATACATACATACACATTTACTGTACGTCTGCTGTGTTTTAAGTTAATTTTGCCACAAACAAAAAGGAAAATTTAAAGTGACAATCGACAAGAGAATACTGAAAAAAAGACAGGAGCATTCAGGAAAAGGTTATGCAAAGCAACTGACCAAACTTATTATTCCCTCTTTTAACCTGTTCAACACTTTATCTATAAAATGAAAAAACAAAAAACACAATATAATTTCCAAGAAGCTGAGGAGACGTGTCTTGCTTTGTCAAAGATATTTGGTTAGAAAATGCTGACATTGAAACAGGACATTTAATTTTTTTGCTTGTAAAATTACTCAAATGATCAACATAGTTGCTCATTAATTTGATGTCAATCAATTAATTGATAAAACGACTTACACGGTTCATTCTTCACATGTGATCTAATATTACAACTTGAGCACTTTTCATCCACGCATCACCAATCTTCTCTCAGAAAACTCACCTAGTAATCACAAAAAAATTGGCCTATCACACCACGCAGACTGTTGGCGGTATTGAGCCGGTGCAGCGCACACGGCTGTGCATGGCAGGACAATGTGAAGGTGGAGCTGTGCAGGATCTTGGTCACCTGGTGGAAAGATCTGAGCCCCGGGTTCAACTCATCCATCTAAACAGGAACACTGTGCAGTTTGGGAGATGGATCTGAAACTAGACAAATCCATCAACGGCTCAGTGGGTACTTCCTAAATATAGGCGCAAGAACGGAGACACTCCTGAAAGTCAAACCAAATCTTGTGTAAACAAAAGTGCCTGCTTTATCTCAAGGCCGCCAATTCACTTTCCAGGGCCGCATCAAGTCATGGTTTTGAAAGGTGTTGTATAAAAATGTAAAATACATTGTAATGCCCTTTTGTCTCTGCTCAGTGTCTACGTAGACCATTACATTACTTCTGCTTAAATATAGACTCAGCCCCCAAATTCAAGCTACAGTGGGAACATGGGGACTCTGTCAGGCCTGAGCCGTGTCCCATGTGGAGCTCTTGACTACAGCTCTCACGGTGAAATTGACTTATGGGTTTCTCTAAATAATATTGAGGCCCGGCATCGATACGCTATCTGTCAGCTGCTGAATTAGTCTGTGCCAAAAATAGAAAACCCAAGTAAAAATAGTCTAATCAACAATATTGAGCAGGTTTCAATTCTCTCGCCCGTAAACAACTGCAGCCTCCATGTCAAATTAGTTGTTCCGCTTGGAAGTCAACCAGTGACCCAGTGAAAATTAGCTTTTCCTCTTTTCCCCTAATCAAAAGTCAATAACCAATGACTAATATCAGACAGAAGAGTCTACAGTATCAGTGCAGATTGCATAAGCCTGAACTGGGGCGTGCTGGTGATTAGAAATCTACACAGAAAGGAAATAAATTCTCTATTAATACAACTACAGCAACAAACAGAAGATTAATTTCATTTTCAGTTCTTATTTAAAGATTTCAAACATGCAGATTTCTCCAGGTGAAACTCGGGACGTAGAATGGTCGAGGCCTGTGTGCTGTTTGTGTAATTCTCAAACTGGCCTCCGGGTGGCATCCCTCCGCTCCCGCTGCACACTGCCTCTCTCTTCCACACTGACCCTGCCTGCTTTTAGCAGCTGGGTTCCCATGGCAACCCCAGTCGGTCCATACCACTCCTCTCTCTCCCTCTCTCTCCCTCTCTCTCTCATTCTCTCTCTATCCCCCGTCTCTTCCTAAGCCAGGCCGCACTTGTATCCTTCCATTCCCAGACTCTCCCATACATCAACACAAAGCAGCACCGTGCTCTGTGCTAGCTTTCTACATTGTATGTGTGTCAGTGTGCGTGTGCGTGTGTGTCTTTGGTGGGAGGGCACAGCAAATTCAGGCTTATGAAGACAGATTATTTTAGAGTGCCACCGTCTCAAGCACACAACCAAAAATAAGTCACATTTTCAGTAAGGTTGGGGGAGGTTGTCATGTGTAGTCAGTAGCATATAAAGAGAAACAACTCCAGAGACGCAGGCTGATGAATTAGATGCACAGGGGGTTATATGAGTTGAGGGCTGAACCGTAGGGGATAATTGATAAGGATGTTACAAGCCACAGAGCAGTCCCGTGAGATGGGCCCGTCTACGGTAATGCACACTAGAAAATGACACTTTATGGTTGTGGCCACTGCGAACTGTGGAGATGTTGTGACGGCTCTGAGGACACTGGGCTGCAGTGGGTTGACAAATTACCGAGGTGGTTCTTTCTGTCACTTCTGTCACACCAGCAGATCAGGGGAAATGGATTTGGGGTGATTTGATGTGTTGGTGATTAGTGGGATTTCTATACAGAGTAATGAGTGTGTAGTGTCATCACTTTGCCAGCAAACAGGTGAGATTGGCAGAGGATCCACACGGTACTGCAGATTATCCAAATGGCTCCTTGTTAAAAGACAAACAAACACTAATCTCTGTACATTTCCAAAATTCTCAACTGAACTAGTAAAATCCACCGATGTACCACTTTCCATGTTTTTACTCCAAGTCTACACAGCTGTAATACATTCCAACTCTAATATTATATCTACTTATTTAGCTGTAGAAATATTCGTTTCAGCTCAACAAATTTCGTGCGTTAGCAAAATGCTAGTGAAATCCAATTAGAATTAAGATTCTTTAAGTCAAGAACAGCTGTATGCATTTGAATGCATGAGGTGACGAAAAGTTGAATAAGTTGGCAGTTTCAATCTGACAGTTACTTTCTTGTGTGATCTGTAAAATGTCAGAAAAGTGAAAAACACTCATCTCACGCCCAAGGTCTTCTAATTTCTTGTTTTGTCTCACCAACAGTCAGAAGCCAAAATATATCTAGTCTACAATCACATACAACAAAGAAAAGGACCAAATCCTTACAGTCTAGAGGCCAGAACAAGAAAATGTTTGGCATTTTTGCACTGAGAAAAAAACTTAAAAGATTTGCCGGTTACCAAAATAGTCCTAGATTAATTTTCTGTTGATCGATTAACTTGTTTTGTGCTCCAGCAGACAGAGAAGGATAAATTAGCGTGAAACTTGCACAAAGGAACATCTAAGTGTATTACGCCTTTGTTTAACCTGCAGCAGCTGTAAAAACATGTCAGGTGTGGACTAGAATTACATTTCTAAATAAATATTGCTTTAAAGTACAGTGTCACTAATGAAGAACCACAACAGTGTGCAAAGAGGAACCGGATGTTCCCCTGACACAGCATATTCTTTAAGATGGGGTCCTTATCTATCTGCTCAGTACGGAGGAGCAGCAGAATCTCAGGTTAAGAATGACTACGACAATAAATCATCCAACCAAACCGCCTGACCACGGCTTGTGCTGGAGCCAAGTGTTTACTTAAGTTAGCCTCCGAGCTGCCTCCTCCAGCCTGGCCTGATGAAACAGCCAACAGCTCAAACTGTCTAGGCAAACAAACCGCTGTGACAGAAAAATATAAAAGGTTTCTATAAATAGCCTTGTGCCCCCTTCTGACCACATTCCACAGGAGGTGAAAGTTGAGGCTTGTTTGACTAGCGGCCGAGGTGGAGGGAGACCTTTTGCCTGGGTGTGGCTGGACACCGCTATCAGCTAGCCTCACAGCTAGTCAGGGCCTAGAGGCCTTCAACAAACCTGAGCTACAATCACACAACCAGGCCTGACTGTGAGCAGCCCGCCTCTCCCTCCACCTCCCCACATGTGATACAAAACATGCTAATGTCAATGCTAAACACACGTGGTCATGTGCTTTTTGATGGATTTTGCACGGCTCCAAGTCTGCTGCCGCTGCTTGACTCTGATAGGCCGGCTCAGCAGCAACAGGGAGACAGTGTGGAGCTGGGAGCCCCTGTCATGATTAGACAGCAAAATGTCTCCTTGCGTGTCAAACCCCGCTTTGATCAATTCAACCCCTTCTCTCCCTCTCTCTTTTTCTCTATCTGTCTTTGGTAGTGGCAGAAATGGTTGTGTGTGTATGTGGAGTAGGGGAGACAGAGCGACCAGGAAAGCATATGAGTGCATTCATACACTCGCGATGATGTGTTTTATGTCGGGGCATTAAGAGAAGAGAAGGTATGGCCGGGCAGTGTGTAGTCTCTCTGTGTCTCTGTCTCTCTCTCTCTCACACACACACACAAGCACACGCACACACAAAACCAACACAGAGGCGTTTTGTGTCTCACCTTCTGCTACTGACCTTCCCTTTGTTTACAGCGCATTGCCGGGATACTCCCTTTGATTCGGCTGCGCACACGTGACCCTCCGCCAGTTTCTGCTCTGCAGTGCTGCTGCTAAAAATAGCCTCAGCTTGCCCTGGCTCCACAGCTAGTTTACATAAGCTCTAAGGGGGGTGGAAGGGGAGGGGGAGAAAAGGGAGCGACAGAGGGGGGAGGGAGGAGGGGGAGCCTCAGTGAAGAGAGAGAGAGAGGAGGAGGAAGAGGAGGAGGGTCTATGGACGACCATTCCACAATCTCTGAGCGGGGAACCTGCAGCGCCACTGCTGTTCTCCAGCAGTCTGTGCCTTTACACTCCTGGTCAACAGCAGGGTGTGTGCGTGTGTGTGTGTGAGAGAGAGAGAGAGGGAGAGAAAGGTATGTGTGCGTATGTGTACTGTATGTGTAGTCGGCACACAGCAACAGACTCGCAGATATCCGCCATTCACCAGGCTCACTCCGTGTCTCTGTCTGTCCTTTAAAATGGACGCACATTTTAACCCAAAAATAAATATCTATTTATAGATCTGATTCCCCGTTCTTTAAGTGGAACATAAATTCCTGCTTCTTTTTTCTCTGCAACACTGTTAGTATTAAACACCAGAGAAGCAAAACTAACAGTTAACATGAACCTGCAAACAACCTAAACATGATACAGTTTTGCTAATTTTAAATGAAATGCTACAAAAGGGAAAACGGCAACTGTGGTGTTTTATTATTTTTGGTTTTAGTTTTAGTTTTAGTTTTAATACATTTTGATCTGGATCAAGTTTCACATATGGCAATCAAAATGTATATCTTTCTCCATGTAGCTGCTTTAAAATCCTGATCCAACTCATTGACTAAACTAAATACAGACAGTCAGAGCCTCTGGTCTCTAGAAACAAAATAAAAACACACTGGCAGTGTAGCTAATCTTGTGACATGTAGCATGCTATGCTGGGCAGCTTTAGGCTCTCTTAACTGCTTCCAAAAGCCCAGGCAGGCCAAGAGCTGTCTACGCCCAACATCTATGACTTTAAATGATTTTAAACTTCCACAGCACTTTTAAAACACTTACCGAATGGATGGAGAATGACATTAACAGTTACAGTGACCCTCAAGCTCTACAGTGAAACTTAAAGATGTTAAATGTTAAAGGGAGGTTTATACACACACACACACACACACACACACACACACACACACACACTTTAGAAAAGGCTACGTATAGGGAATGACATGTGTTCTCATGTGCAACATCCTCTCTGCTGTCGCTTTCTGGCCTCAAGAGAGGACTGAATAGATAGACCAAGGGGAGGGGGGCAGTGAGAGAGAGAGAGAGAGAGGTCGCAAGAGGAGGGGGAGAGAGAGACAGAAAGAGAGAGAGAGAGAGAGAAAGAAAGAGAGAGAGAGAGAGAGTCCCACAGGGGGCTCTAACAACCTTAAGGACAGTGGTTTGTGTAGATGGAGTCCCACTGAGCACCAGTAGATCAGATTCTACAGTTCAGCTCAAAACCACTCCCTCCTTTTCCTCAGAAATCATGCACACAAAACAGACGCACACACATCTACGCAGTCACAGATATATTCAAACACACACACACACTTCCATAGTGCCCCCTTTGATTATTCCTCAGTCAGCTGACAACAGGGTCATCTGATATTAGCGAGCGACACAAAGGTTTTTGTTAATCTGGATTAAAGCCTTTTATGATTCTTTTTGTGCAGTTAAACTTGTGAGTTGTGTTATAGTAAACACTTGTGTTAACATCACTGATTCTCTGCTTTAAAGAGGCTAAAATGATGGACGACGAGGTTACCAGAAATAGAGATTTGGTAAACTGAACTCATTTAGGTTTATTATGAGAGGTTGTTTACTGAAAGCGGCTATAAATATAAATTTACAAAAAGATGTAAACATTAATCAAAAGCACTTTTCTGAACACAATTTGGTGCTGTTTCACAAACATTTTGAGGATTGAATCTGAAGTAAGGATTCTTTTTCACAAGTTTTGTGTAATTCTGTTTTTGTAGCACTGACTGACTTTATAGAGCAAACTGGTTGTACATCAGTTCTGTTTCAGGATCAAAGTTTGTGATGAAGAACTGCACCAAACAAGCAATAAGTTGTGTCTGCTCCGTACTTGGTCATCACTGTCGTTCTGTTGTCTAATTGTTAAACATGTATCCTTCTGATTGTCCACCAGACACTAACAGACTCTCAGCTTCATCCTTATTTAGATGCATACATACAGATTGTGACTTCAGATTTCATTGTCAAACTATGCAAGGCCTAATCTGGACAAAACTAAACAGTCGAAGAAGGTTTAACATTATTCAAATACTGCTCTGCCTGCAGTGAAAAAACATCCCAGCAAAAAAACAATGAAAACAACACACATTTCTTAACCTAATAATCCGATGAGTTATTAACTTAAGTATAAACACACAGATCAGTTCAGACATGTAATAAGAGTCCAAAACAATCATCGTCGTCTCTTGGCATTATACAGTGTGCTTCAAGTCCGCTCAAGCATTAAGAAACGAAGCAACTTATTGGTGACAGAAAAAAGCAGCAGTGACATGCAGCTGGTGTATAAATATCGCTCTCTCGGGCTCTTCCGTGAACAGAAGAGGCTCCTTATTGAGGAGAGCCACTGTTTGCGAAGCGTAGCCCCTCTGTTTCTGTAGGCCCTTCAGGGGCCGGGGCTGGCTGACAATGGCGGCCATTCTTAGCACTTTACTGCCTCAGATGACTGTGTCAGTGGCCCCTAGGCTGGTGACAGAGTCCCGTGACCAGCACTACACCCCAGCCCCCGCCGAGGCAGAGAACCAAACCCAGCCTCGCATACGTCTGTCCACAGTCCCATCTCCGGAACCCCCAGCTCCATCCTGGATTGAAGGCACCACATACGATCCTGATCCATTAAGTGAAAAACTGCAGTGATCTTTTTACTGCATAACTCTGTAAATAAATTCCTCTTAGTTGATTAATTGCTAAATGTAATCAGTAATTGGGAACTATTTTGATAATCTATTCATTGTTTCTGCCCTTTCTATGCAACAAATATTGGTTGTGAACTCAGTTCAGGCTTCCCCAGTCTGAAGATTTTCTGCTTTTCTCTGTTTTTATATTGTTGTCAATTAAATATGTTTAGCATTTGGGCTGTTGAGACAAAACAAGACTTTTAAAAGACATCAATTTCCACTGAGAGACTATCATGAATATTTTACACTATTTTCTGACATTTTATACATCAAACCACCGTAGTCCATCAACTAATTGAGAAAATAATTGGCAGATTATCAATGATGATAATAATCACTGGATGCAGCTTTCCTGTACTTCACTAATCCAAAGTGTGTGATGATGACATCCATTTTCCAATCCACCCTCAATAGGCCAAACTTCTCCTCAGTATTTGATCTTTGTCCCTTCTATTTAATCCTCATTTGGGTCAACGGCGATGGAGCCAAAAAGTGTGAATGTCTCTGGATGGCTGAGGCAAGAACAATCTGATATTTGTCTCAGTAAAAGGGGTGAGTTAGGGCCAAGTCTCATCTTTCTGTATGTTCTGAATTCATGTGTTTATTTACTAGCGTGTGTGTGATGTGACTACCATCAACTCTACATGGGAATTGTGGGGATTAATAACTGCAGACAGATGATCATTTGGATAAAATAAACAAACAAGGAAAAGCAGGGGTAACATTTACAGTAAGTAAAACCAAAAACTGGCAGTTATTTATTTGATCAGTGTGCCAGTTGTTTCCTTGATTAATTGATCGGTTACAAGAAGATTGAGAAATTCTGAAACCTTAAAATATTTAATATACATCACATGTGGTGAAGAAACATAGTATCTTGGAGAAGCTGAAACAAGGACATGTTTGTCTTTGGAATCAATAATTAGTTGAAAATAAAAAATTTTGTCAATTGTTGCATTATTGCTTCATTATGGCTGCCAGATATTCAAAAACATTGGCTATGTTTTACATGCTACAGTGCAGCATGTCTTTGTGAATCTGTATCACTTATCTAATACTGGTTTACAATTACAGCATACTGGCTAACTACAGTGACCACAATGCAATGTGCATTAGACAAAACTGTGGTCTAATTTTAAAGAGGCAGTGGTCTTTTGATTAAAATTGATCAAAGCAAGACATTATTTCATATCATAAAAAATAGAAATGGGAATAAAAGCATCTTAAGTAAACTCTGGCTTCATCGGCCATAAACCCCAGCTGTATTGCTCAGCTGTTTCATAGCCTCATTTCTTCAGTTACACTCCCAGACTCCAGCCAGGGCTGCTCTCCTTTGCCCCAGTCCCTGCTGCACCAACACAAGAGGAGCTCCATCCCAACCAAGACTGCATCCAAAACTGGATAACAACTTTCCACTATAAGAAGACGTAGCTCAGCATATGAATGCCGTCATATATTTGCTGGCAGACTGCAACAAACACAACTACACAGACAAAAAAATAAATGAAAAAAGCAGGAGGCCTGGCAGTTCAGATTTGCGTGTGAAAAGTGTTTGATTTTGCCGTTGACACATCCAAGGCATTGCAATGGAACCAGCCCGCCGCAGCTGAAAATAGCTCATAATCAATCAACTGGCAGACACATATCTGTGCTCTTAAAACGTATAAATGTGCAATGCAGAGGGCAGATCGATGGGTGACAGGATTCCAAAAGCATCGATATGGACATGCTCTTTGGCATAACAAGCGCTCGCCATCGGCCCGTACTTATTTCCTGTGCCTCTGTCCAGCGGGCCGTCCAGCATTAAGCCTGCTGGAAAAAATATCAGCCAGTGGAGCAAGGTCTGTGAAGGACAACACAGACGAAATGGCAGAGGTATATAACCTGCCTTTGCAAAATCTAAATATCTAAGCAAATTTCCTTCCGCAGTGATCTCGTTTGGTGGTTTTACAATAATATATCCATTGTGCTTGACTGTCAGCATGTCAGGCCAATCTGTTCCTCCCACAAATGGCCACATGTCGCCCAACTTCCCCTTTAATATGCTCCCTGAGTGACCGAAAGCACTGTTATCACATTTGTGATCGAAGAAATGGCCTATAACACAAACACAAGACTCTGGAAGTTCAACACAAAATCATAAAACTAACAAGAGGAAGAGAGAGAGAATGTGTAGAGATCAAAAGTTAAAAAGTACTACACGATTAGACGAGCAGGTTGAGTCAGAGCTAACAAGCTAACAGACAAACTATAAGTCCTTTCTGAACTTTCTCAGTCTCCAAACAATATAACGTGTTTGAATACAGCCCAGAGTCCAGAGTTGTGACCTCTACTCTGTTACTTTCCACCCAGTTGGCCGCTGAGGCCGTCTACCATGTTTCCCTACTTCCAGGAGAGTCACTGAGAACAGTTAAGTGTAGTTTAGTCGTCATAATAACAATAGCTCTGCGTGTATATGAGTGTGTGCGAGTGTGTGTGTGTGTGTGTGTGTGTGTGTGTGTGTGTGTGTGTGTGTGTGTACAGTATGCATGCGTGTGGGCCTTTAGACACAGACAGGTCTGCTGCCATGTAGGACAGAGTATCTACAAATGCCCTCCATCCACACAGTTCAAATAGAGGTTAAAACTGAGAGAGGAAGTAAACAAGAGGCCGCAGAGTCTGACAAATTCCAGACATCAATCACACACGTTGAAAACAAAGGCGTTTTGTGATGTTCTTGACATGAGAGTTCAAAATTAACTTCAAATGTTAAAAAAAAAGGTTACAAAAAATTATGGTTAGTATTGAGATACATGGTCTTTTTTTGTTGTTTGAATTTTTATGTTATTTTCTAGTAGATTCACAGCACTGCACACACGTACACACCTTCTGACAGACAAGGAAATGTGCTCAAACAACAACTATCACATAACCGAGCAGCCATTTAAGTCGGAAAACCACAAAACTTCTGACATGAAAAGTGAGAACCACCACATTAGACTTGTACCATTATTAACCACACCAAAACTGAAATAGCAGTTTGTACATTTTTACGTCAAACCACGTGAGGCTGAAACTTGCCATCATTCTTTTAATCAGTAATACACGTCTAAGCTAGATGAGGATTTATTGGCCAAACATAAAACTGCTCACTAGCTGTTAACCAATCGGGAGCAGCAGCTTGATGGCAAGAGAGGCGTTGATAGGGCGACAGCAAGATGGGCAGGAGAGAGATGCAATCAAATGCAGAAAAAAAAAAAGAACGATACCGAAGAAGCGGAGGAGGTTGGAAACAGGGTGGTCAATTGGGACTTATAATAAACAATTAAACATCAGTCACTTGGAATTTTTTTTTAAAATGTGGGCTACTCAAAACATCATGTTGAAACCAATAAATGCATTCTAACACTAGGACAGTCACATATAAACCACTCGATTTATATGCTGTATGCTTTTCGCTGTCTTCATTTTACTCTGTTAATGTTTACTCATGTCACAGGACAGCTGTATTTCCAGTGGTTCAGCTGGTTGCAAGCTTCAGTGGTTTCAGTCATTACAATATACAATATTCTCTCTGATTTCACCACGTACAGAGGACCACTGCATTTACAGAGATATAACAAGGAAGATGATTGTGTGTGGTGTCGTTATGATACTGGAATATTGACTAAAATAAACACAAGATGCTTTTTTAACGCGTTGTGCCTTCGTACTGCACACAGACTGACTCAGAGCAGCAAAGACAAACACAGGCCTTGGACTGTAACAGCTCCACCTTACAGATTCATGTGACTCTCCAACCATCACCTGACTATCTCTCTCTTTTCTATGGAAGCTGCTTTCAGGCAGGGTGACCAGGGAAGACTTGACCCGAAGTCAAATTTATGTTCAAGGAACGGAAGATATTCAGGAAGAGAGTACAGAGACTGTTTGTCTACGTGCTGTAACATCTTTAAACCATCTCCACACTACACCCATGCAGCGCAGGCTCACAGTTCACTGACAACAAGACAATATCCCAGTCACTGATAAAGTGTGCCTTTGACCGAACCCGGAGAGATAAAGGAAGTCAACCTTTGGGATGGGAGGGTACAACTTCCAGTGGGCCACACTCCTGAGTCTGTACCATGTACATGTCCTCAAATTTACATGTGAATCCAGAGGCGAGTCAGAAAAGGAAGCAGAAGGAGAGCAGTGTAATCAGTGAGTCACTTTGCATATTCAAACTTCCTTTTTACGGGCAGGAGAGGGGCCCTCCACCGAGTACAACCAGCACCCGGAGGTGGTCAAAGGTACTGTAGGAGCCCTCCAAACTATCTGGGGCACCGTGCAAGGAGGCATCAGTTTCTGCACCTTGCCACACTGTAGTTATCAGTATTTCCTAACTACAGTATCTGGAGTGCAATTGTATTAAGAAAAACTCTCTTAGATTGTAGGCAGAATCAAATCATGACCCACATAGATTTTGTCCAGCTTTAGACACACTGAAATTTAGTCTCCACAGGTACGTTATAACCATCACCAGCAATGAAATGAGAAACCTCAACTTTAACTACATTATTATTACATCTTTACAGACAAATATTACATAAATACACATCCAAAGGACTCAACAGGTGGCTATTTTAATACAGGCCACACCAGGATTTGCATATTGCCATGGGGAAATGTCAAACACGTTGTCACGAGTAGATATATGTATAATTTTCCAAAGGACGAATACAAGTGCTGCTTGCCTTGCCACACCCAGAGTAAACATATCTCAGCCATATTCATATATGACATGACACCAGCACCCACCGCAGCGCTTTCCCCTTAAACACGACACAAAGAGGACAGACAAAGTGGGATGTGACAACAGTTTACGGGCTGTAAAAAACAAAACAGCTCGCTTGGCTTGTTCTCGAACAACAGGTTACATAATGTATGTAGTTATGAACGATCCTTTGTCAACCTGCAACCATCCAGAGCTCAGAATCACACCACGAATGTCATTTAAATTCTTTCAACTCACTATTGTGCACAGTCGATGAGCTGGTACTCATTGGACCTCTCGAAGCAGGCCTTCACTCCTTCGTCGTCCCACAGCTTCTTTGCGTGATCAAAGAACTCCTGAGGAGAAGAGAGGGAGACATTAAGATAGACAACAGGCAATAACACACACCAGACAACAAAATGTCTTAACAAACTCAGAAAAGTGTCATGATATTAAAGTCAGAGGCCTTCGGGCTCACTGCACAGACTAAAAGTGCATACACATACATTTAATTATGTACAAAAAGATTCTTGAAAGCGTTAAAATGGTCACTAAAGGAAGCTAACACACAAAACCATGCCAACTTAATTGGCGGTATCTCGTCTCTATAATATTAGCAGATTTTTTTGCAAACATACAGCAGAAAATACAGATGAGTTCAGTAACAACGAGGTGGGTTTAACTACAGCTAAAACTTCTCCCATGGCAACCAGACACCTAAATAGTTAAACAAACAAACCAGTCCATGTTGTATACACATTTATCAACACAGTATCTCGTCTACAGCAAGCACCACACAAACAGTAACATACATTACACACACACATCTGCCCAAAACAACCACTGTCTTCTCCTGTAGGTCACCGAGCTGTTTAGTTCCTTAGTTGGAGAACAGAGTAGAACTTACTCAACAAGTATTAGTAGTGTATTTTACTTAAAGGCATATGTCAACATTTTGGGAAACACACCTATTTGCCCTGTTACCTGGATTTTCATGCCAGCACACACTATTTAGAGAGTGCATTTGAGGATAGAGTAGGGAGTTGGGGGGGATACTAGCCTGACTCTGTCTATAGTGAGGAAACATGATTAATGCTGTAAGTATTTTCTGGTGAGCAACAGCCAGTGCCCCAGCACTGTGGGCAGACTGTTGGGCATTACAATGAGGTTGGCAGGTTTGTGCCATCCAACATGTATGGGGAGATACACTAAAACCTGTACTCACAGAGCAACCAGAGTTAAAGCCAGAGACACTGCAAGGACATGCTGGTGAATATATAAACTGCTGTTCATCAAGAAATAGTTCCAGCAGGTAACGGTGCTGACAGGTGTATTTCTTCAGCCTGGGCTCTAGATGTTTCCCAGTGCTACCAGTTTTTATGCTAAACACATCCCACCTCCAGCTACACGCTTAATGCACAGACATCCATTGACAATTATATCAACACTCTTGTCTAACTCTGAGAGGAAGCAAACCAGCCCATTATCAATTATGGTGAAAGTGTCATATTTGTAGTATAAGTAGTTACTTGTGTTGAAAGTAACTTTCATACAAACTAGTACTTGCAAAGACAACAACGATTCAGTCACAACTTGTCATATGAATTTGCTTCAAAGTGCTGGCCCACTATTTCTTAATTGTAAGACCTTCTCTTATGTTGCCTTAGGCCTTAACAACATAATTGTAGACCACACAGTTGAATGCAGCACTGCAGCAAGTACCAGAAAAATCTATTTATTACTGCATGCTGTAACTGTACTTTCAATGAGTTACTTTACTCCTCTGAGTGATTTGAGTTCACATTCGACTTCCTCTATATCAAATATTTGTTAAATTTAATCTCATAACTTCCTGGTCACAAGCTTTCTTCCCTAAACTGTAAGCTAAAGCATCAGATGTGGTAATATGGATACCATGGCTTAAATGCAATCCATCCATAGCCACCATGCCATTAATGACGCATGTAGAGATGGACCCATCTTATCAATGACTTTGAGACATTTCCCTGGACTCTCTGTGTGCCCTAAACAAAAGATGATGGGGCTAATATCCCTCGTCGCCTCCTGTGCACATGTCTTTCAGATGGGCTCCTCCTCTAGCCTAGAACTACCACATGACTCTCTGCACTCAGCACTGGGCTCTGCGCTCTGACTGGAGAGAGGGTGAAAGTAGCCCCGAACCAGAGAGGGAGAGGGAGAGAGGGAAAGAAGGAGCCTGATAAATGATCACATGCTCCGGGAGATCTCCTCTCGGCAGATCCGGTGATTAAGTTCAACATGGAGGAAATCCACTGATCCAGTCCACAGAAGTCTCTCACAGAGAAAGAGAGACATTAACATTTGTTTGCTTTTTTTTCTTGTTGTTATATAGGCTCACACTTCAGACACAAGTAAGTATTAAACCTAAACACTGATGCTATCATGTTAGCTGTGTTTGAGTGTGGCCCATACATCAACACAAAATACCAAAAGATGATACATCAAAACATCATTTTGAATCTTACAACCATGGTTCAGTTTTTCTGCAACACCAACCTCCTGATTAACAAAGAAAATGGGGCCATATTTGCTCTCTCGCCTGTATTTGCTTCCACTTCTGTTGCAGTTAAACTTCACCTCAACTAATATCAATAAGATTCAGCAGCACTGATTACATTCTTCTGCTTTTAGGTCTGGGCCAATTTTTTTTATAACACCAGCAGACGTCGAAAGGGGTTTGAAAACTCGAAGAAGGGCCAAACAAACTCGCAAGCGTTGGTGGGACTCTGGATGGAAGGAGGGCGAGGGGTAGAGAGTGGAAGGGGCAGAGCGAGGGGGGAGAAAAAAAAAAAAAGCAGTATGGTCCTCAGGGCTCTTTTCCACAGAGGCGTGTGACACTGGGCCTTTGAATAAATGCAGTGTGTGCTGCAGTGCCCTACAGAGGAACTGATAACACAGAAAGAGACCAGGAGGGAATTTGCTTTAACACAAGCTTTTTTTAACTCTTTCCTGTGCTCGTCCCAGTCCGGTCCCCCTCCATCACCAGCCACGAGATGCTGACTCTCTGGCGGCTCCGCTAGGACTGACTCTCAGTCCAGCCTTTGGTTTCAATGCTAATCAAGTTGGGTGTGTGATGTAATATTTCACTTGAATCATATAGGTCAGGCTGACACAGAGAACAAAATGGCCTAAATCTGATTCAACTTAGCAAAACAAAGTTGTGGAGCAAATGGCTCGCATCTTCCGTCGCGAGGGGACACCAGAAATTCCTTTGGGTGAAGTTTTGAAGAGACCTTTGGCCCTGAAGCGAAATGTACAGCAGCAGCCACTAACCTCAAATCCCTCCATACATAGGCAGCCAGACAACCAGCTGGCTCCTCAGCAAAATCATCATCGCCACATTTATTGGATTTGAATAGAATATCTCTGTTAGATAACAGTCAGCCAGCACAGAGAGACCTGACTTTCATGGGTTACCTCAGTTAAAAAGAGTACAGACAAATTTAGCAAAAAAAAAGAGAGGGAGAGAGAGAGAAAGCAAAGGAGAGAGTGAGCCACTATTTGAGTCTGTACATCTTTCATAACGCGGCTCCAAAAACGGAGCAGCCCTCTGTGCCACCCTTTGCCCCACATTAGGGATCTTCAAGTAATCAATTAAGGGAAGAACAGAACTTCCAGGACTGTTCATCATGGAAGAAATCACCAAGAAGTTACCAATGCGGGAATGCTGTGGAGGTGTTGCCTTTCACGGACAGAGGAGGCCATGTTCCTTAATAGAGAATCATAATTATCGGTTGGCCTGTAAATTGACATCCGGACGACGTTAAATAAAGTTACCGATGTGCATAAGATTAGCCCTGGTGTGAGATCTAAACCACTCATCAGTACAGTAATTGTGCACCCAAACACAAAAATAGAGGAGTTGAGCTTTGGGTGGGGCTGGACATAACACGAAGCTCACCTTCCACAATGGACTGTAATTCATATCTTGAAGGGGAAAAAAAAGCAGGAACAAACTTTTGTGGGCCTAATCCTTGTCTTTATTGTTGAGAGTGTATATGAATAATATGCACAGTTCCTGTGACCTGCTTGGTTTGGCACTGAATGAACAGGATTACATGTGGGTTTTAACATATCCAAGGGAGAGAAGGCTACATGGTGTTGAGAAAAAAAACAAAAAAAAACAGCCAGGGCTCATTTGAATTTGCTCCACTTCAGTCGTTGGACACTGTCAGGCGGCTAGCATAGCTACCGCAGTGGCATTTGTTTCCATTTGCATAGACGACTATTTGTATCTGTGCTGCCATTTCCATGGGCCTACTGTTATCCCAAGCTACCGTAGGGAAAGGTTTTAAAAAGAAAAGGGATGCTTTGATGATAAAGAGTAAAGGCCAGCGAAAATAAGCCTGTTGATTTACATGTACAACAAGGGGAAGCTGTTGCCTTAAAAAAGTTCCCAGTCATGACGATAAAGACCAAAAAAACGCCCCAAATCTCATATGTGGAAAAGTACTTAAAGACCATCTAGCACTTTTTGTTGTTAGGAGGCATACATCTCACCTTCATGATCTATCAGTAATATGACCAGCCTAATATAGACATGTTTTCTGTAGCCTCTACAGTAACATAGAAAAACCACAAATAGAGATTTCCATCCCTTGATCACCTGGAAGAGACAACAACTTCTCCACCAACACCACCTTCACGAGACCATGAAGCAGCCACAGTTCTGCTGTGTGGCGCCTTTCTGTTGGACTAATTAGACACAGCACATCTCAACCTCTCAGGTCCACTTTTCTAAACTGGAAAACTTGTCATCACGTCAAATTACAATGCCCAATAGTTATCTACCTTAATAAACAACACTATATCAATTGTCATTGCAAAATTGACAACTTTAAATATAACACAGGGGTGAGACCAGTCTTGACCACACAGAAGACACAGCAGCCAAAACTTATCATATTTATCACATTAGAAGGTGGAGAAAAGACATGTCGGCAGAGTGTTGTGCTTTGACCAAATCCAAAATAAAATAAAAAACTGCTCTTAGCAGGAAAAGTTTGGAGAATCTCTATGTAACTAAGTATTAAGTCATTGAAAGTAATTTTAAGCATGATGATTTCATTATGAAAATTTGAGCCAAAATTCTTTTTAAGTTGAGTAACTGATTCATAGAAATAATAATTCATTATCATTAACTGTTTCAGCAATTTATCAAAAAATGTCATTAGACTGCATTTAATATAAATTGAGTATCCAAAGAAACCTCTTTGGGCTCTGAAACAGGAAAAGAAGTTTAAAGTTTAAAAAAGTTTAAAAAACAAGTGGCAGATTAGCTGATGATAAGAATAATCTATAGTTGCAGCTCTAGTAAAAACCTTCATAGTACTACAACCAAACCCTCTATCACCACTCTCTCTACCGATCCTTATACAGAAAGTCATTCATGGAAATGCAGGAAGTCAAAACTGATTACCTACTTCTCCTCATCCACAGCAAAAATTCTACCGTGAAACAACTACTAAACATGTACACTGAACATTGTGTTCATCCAACAGAAGATTTGCATTTCAGATTACAGTTTGAAATCAATGAAGTTGCATCGCCATGACATCATCTCTACAAAAGTTTCCAGGTGCAGCGTACTTCCACATTTCACAGCGGCGCCAACAGGTGAAAGCCACAGGTTACTGATTGGCCGTGTTCGTGCACTGCTGTATTGAATATCATGCCTGGTGGCACTAAGTGACAATGTAGTGGTGACACGGACGGCACAAGTGAAGCCTGAGACTGATGACAAGCGCAGACACTCCAAACAGAGCCATGTTGTTCCTTTTGGCCTGGCCGGGCCTGGGAACTCCATGCCGGCTCTCCCCATGGCCCCGGCCCTCACACAACACAACACCACTGCAGCCCCGCTCACACTGGCTGTCACTGTGGGCCCCATCAAGAAATTAGCACAAAGTCCTTTTAATGGATGTTCTTGTGATGTACCATTAAGTGAAGTTGATAAAAGGGAGGCTGGGAAACATCATACAAAGATGCAACTGCAAGAGCCTCCCAAAAAGCAAGTGCCCGCTCCACAGGGCCTCAAATACAGGCTAGAGTTTGAGGCCTTGTTGAAATAGTCATATGCCATATTGTGGCTGAGAGATATAACACATAAAATCATTCCTCTTTATCTTTCTTCATATGGTGAACAATATAAGGCTGCAACCAACAATGACTTTCATAGCTGATTTAAAAAAGTAGTTAAAATGTCCATCAAAATGTCTTTAAGCCCAAGGTGCCATCTTTAAATGCCTCGTTTTACCAGACCAAAATGATAAACAAAAGTTGCCAATAATGTGCATCAATTAATAGATGAATCGTTTCAGCTCTAAAAACAAGACTTTGTATAGTAAAGAAAGAGTTGAAACTTTTAAATAAGTTAGTAGCTGAGTAACAACATGATGGGAACAGGGATCACTGTCATCTCCAATGCAACCAACAGAAAAAGTGCCGATCAATACACCAAAAGGAGATTAACCCTGTACTTGATCCTTACATAACAGCAAATTTTCAGTTTGCATCCCGTCAGAGGCCAAAATGTATAAACCCAAACCCTAAATACTCAAAACTCCTAGAGTCTGTAATCATTTGTCATTGTTGTTTTGCTGCACTTCCGGGATCAGACAAGGGACACTATAAAAATGATGTAAAGAATTATGTGCATTTCCACACGCGACCTCACACTATCGAAGAGCTGATCACACACCAAAAAAGAAGCCCATGTGCTCCAACCTGTGTTCAAATCCACATATGGTGCATCTTTCTCTGGCTATGATAGGGGAATAGAACATTTAACAAACACAGGAATCTATCAACTGTTGATTTCACACAAGTTAGCTGGAATTTTCCGTTCATAACGATCTATCTCCTTGGTTTGTTAAAAAGATCCCACCACGTCATAAAGAAAGACAAAACTAAAGAAAAGAGGCAAAATTAGGTCTGTTATAGCATAAATTACATCAGAGCTTTTTCAGAAAGATCCACATTTGTGACCAAACCAGTAAATACTCTCATCTCATACCGTATGACATAAACACACATTAAGAAAGACACAAAAGCACATATGTACTATACCAGCCTCTCAAGCACATATTGACATCTGCACACAAACACAGAAACTTAATAAACATCTTACCTGTGAATAGTCAAAGTCAGAGAGAGGTGCTATGCTTTTGATGTATTCGATTCTGAATTGGTCCTCTGGGTTGGCTAGCGGGACTGGGGGTATTAAAGTGCTCATCGCAGACACTATAGTCTGCAAAGCAGAAGTTGTGTGAGAGGAAAAAAAAACAAAAAACAAGCATTAAGCAGGATGAATACAGGAAAACAAATCTGTAAGCCTGTATAATAATCAGTAAAATGGGATTGAAGTGGGATTCAGTGGAACAACAGAGACGTTCGGGGAAGCGATACAGATGACACTCACCACTATGGCATCCTTTACGTTTTTCCGAATATCTTGGATTTTCTGTTTCTTTTCTCTGCATGAAAGAGGACAGAACAGACGTGTGAGGCCACGGTTTACAAAACATCAACCACAGCAGACCACAAAAAGATTTATCATCAAGGTGGTTGTGAGTAAGACACAGGTTACTGCCAGGTTATACTGTATTTGGATACAATTATGCATACAGTACAGTACAGTATTAGCTGGAAGTATGCACCAGTAGAAGGCAGGTTACATTGAAATGCAGCATGGCATTGGGCAAAATGCAAAAATAAAGGGATATGATGTGCTCATCTTAAAAATGCTAAATTATGCCTCTCCTCTGAAAATCGACCCTCCTTGTGGGTAAATCCTGTGAATTTACATGTTCAGATGATTTTTAATACAGTTACAGGACTCTGACACGTACTGGGCCTGTTTAAAATAGACCACTGGCAAGATCAATGCCATGCAAGGCCTTGCAGCAAAACAAATCATCAATAGGCCTGTGTCGATTGCAACCTTTCACCCTCTCACATGAAACAGGAAACAGTGAATTTATTTGGCATCTGTGTGACACCGAGACACACGTATGATAGCCGTGCATGTGGACGAAAAGGGAGAAAAAAAGGAGAGAGAAAGAAGAGGAGGAGGAGGAAGAGGAAGAAGAAGAGGAGGGGGAGAAGATATTAGCTGCTTTGCATGGGATACTGGGCCCAACAGGCGCTGCAGTGCCTGGGGAAAAAAAATCTCAGGCTGTATATCCTGGACAGTGTTATTCATGAAGAGAGAGGGGTGTAACAATAAAAAAATAGGCATTAATGTGATTTTTTTTTGAGGCGTCAATGTGGCTATTTTTAATGAGAAGTGTACTGAACAGCACTCACTCCGCGTTGAAGCCGTTGACGTGTAGGATCCTCATCTGCTTCACAATGGTGCTTTTTCCGGACTCTCCCGCACCTTCGAAAAACAGACCCAGCAAAAAAAAAAAAAGAAAAAAAAAGAAAAGAAAAGACGTAAATACACGAACACAGCGAACAAACACACCCGGGTTAGCGTTTTAAAATATATATGTTTTTTTTTTTGGTTGTTGTGAGGTGGAGGTGGTGTTGGTGGAGGGGGGGGGCGACACACGAAGCCAAGCTAATTGTAGGCTCTTCCATCAATATCCACCCCCATGACATATTATTGCTAGCGCTGTCAAACGGGGGCTACGTGTTCGGTAAACGAAAGGGATTAGCTCACATTTCACACGGCCAACGCGTATATTAAAACACACACCGAAAAAAAAAGCCCAGCCTTACCCAGTAATAAGAGCCTGTGTGTGGCTTTGTACGCCTGTCTCTCCTTCTGCAGCTGCTTTTCTATCTTTTTATTAGCCTCTCGTTGTGCCTTTTCGTCGATGCGTTGATCTTCAGTCTTGCTGTTGCCCAAACAACCCATCTTCCGTCGCCCTAACCCTTCCTTGTGGAATCGTGAACGAAAAAAAAAAAAAAAAACGTATAAAAAAATAACACCCCGTTGATATTGTGTGTTTGTAGGGGGAGGGGAGGGTTTAAAAAAAGAGGAATAACAGAGGATTGGGGTTTACAGTAAAATAAAAAAATAAAAATTAAAAAAAGGGGGAAAAATCTCTGCGAGGCTTCTCCGTCGGAGGGAGGAATATGCTCCCCGTTACAATTCCGCTTTAGCCGCAGCCAACCGTCATCCAAACCGTCGGTTAGCTCACCAACCGACGAGGAACAACGACTCGGTTCAACGAAGAAATATCAAAAAATACATGTAAATACCGAGAGAGGCTTTTCGGTTTCTGGGGGGGAAATCCAGTCAACTGTTCCTATCGCGTCTCCGACCCCTCTCTTCTCTCCGTGTGTGTTTTTTTTTCTATCTGAATTTCTATCAGTATTTTCTGTCTCTTTAACTCAGCACTGCCTCTCTCTGTGGCTCCAGGAAGTAGCCGCGGACCGTGGAGGTGGAAAACAAACCCGCGTTAGACTGTGGCGTTAACGACCCGCACCGACAGAGCATTTTATAAAAGGGAGAGGAGATCATGCCCGTTTTTTTAAGTCCCACTTCGCTGGTCCCTGCTATCAAAGTGATCGGCAAAAAGGGGTGGAAACCCGGACGCCTCTGTGCTGCCTAACAGAGGGGCTGGGTCTCTGCTGCTGCTGCCGCTTACTGGCCTCCATACGGCGAAATGACCCAAACTGGCAACCCGAACTGGCAACCCGTGTACACAGTCTGAGGACTTTGTACAGTACAGGCCAGACTGGGAGAGGTGTCTGCATGATTTACTTTAATGAGAGGAGGGATAACATGCTATAAAATACTTCATCAGAGGTAAAAGACCTGAATTCACAGTGTTACACTGGTAAAAGGAGTAATACCACAGTCTGCTCTGAATGTTACTCAAGCACGAGAAGGAATACCACAGTACAAAATACTTATTACAAGTAAAAATACTGTATTTATACTGTTACATTACTAAAGGAAGTAATACTGCAGTCTATTATGGATGTTACCAAAGTAAGAGGAGGGATACCACAATACAAAATACTTATTACAAGTAAAAATACTGTATTTATAATGTTACATTAATAAAGGAAGTAATACTACACTCTGTTCTGAGTGTCAGAGTATAAAATACTTACAGGTAAAAGTACTGTTACATTCATAAGAAGACTAATACCGTCATCTGTTCTCAGTGTTACTCAAGTAAAATGGGTAACATCATATAATAAAATAGTATATTTAGTGTTAATAGTATAAAATACTTCATTATAAGTGTTACATTAGTAAAAGTAGTCTATTCTAAATGTTACTCAAGTAAGAGGAGCAATATCATTGTATTAAATACCTCATTAGAAGTAAAAGTACTGAATTCAATGTGTTACTTTATTAAAAGGAGTTATACTATATTCAGTATGTTACCGAAGTCAAGGGACTTGAACGTGGTATAAAATACACCAATAAGTAAAACAAAGTATTATCATCAAAATGTACTTAAAGTATAAAAAATAAGTAGCAATACCATGTTCTAAAATACTTTAGTACAAGTAAAAGTCCTGAATTCAAAATGTGATTTAAGCAAATTCATTCACATCAAATTCATTATTATCAGCTAAATATAATCAAAGTTTTTTCAAAAGTACCAGTATTCATTATGCAAAATGGCTTTGTAGCTTGTTACAAAGCTTGTTATTTGTTTTTGTTGTTATAGGTCTGTTTTTATTATTCATTTTATCACAAATACAAGCAAGAGCATGCCAATGTAACTAGTACCTATAGTCTCAAATAAATGTGAGTAAAAAGTACAATAGTTTCCTCTAAAATGTAATAGGGTACGAGTATAAAGTCACATAAATGAGCAATGCTGTACTTAAGTAAAGTACTTGAGTAAATATACTCAGTAACATTCTGATTACAGGTCTGAGGTCGATCATAGTCGTCCTACAGAGAATGAGGAGTACTAGAGCGTGGTGGGGGAAGTACTAACATTCTTTACTAAACCTAAAAATAGTAATACCACAATTAAAAATATATTCTGTGGTTTTGTTTAAGTAAAGATAAAGAGGTACAAAAAACAACATAATCAATTTAAAGTATCAAAAGTGGAAGTGCTCACTGTGCAAAATAACCCCTTTCAGAGAACAAGTAGCATTTTTAAAAGCAAATGTAACTACCTAATATACAGTGTTGGGTTTTCATCGATTGTAAGGCAACGCTTCATTTGGAGTACTCACTTTTATGTTACTACTTAATATACCATGTTGAATAAATGTAGTAAAAATGAGTAAAAAGTACTAAATAGTCCTCTAAATCGTCATGAAGTAAATGTTAAATTAGATGTTGATGATAAATTAGCATAGACAGAATTACTGAAGTACAAGTACCTTAAGTACAGTACTTCAGTAAATGTACTTACAGTATAGTGCTACATCATATCATATGAGCATATTATGCATTTTAATGTAAATAGCAATTGTTGGATGTGACTTACTTCAATTACTGTACTTAAGTATAATTTTGAGGTACTTGTGTTTACTTGAGTATTTGCAGTCAATGCCAGTTACTTCTACTCCACTACATTTAACAAGAAAATAATATACTTTTTACTCCTCTACATTTAGCCAGCAGCTTCAGTTACTTGACAAGTTAAGATTTTCTAAATAAAAAAAGATGTATTTGTGCAGCATTTCTACTTTTAACAATCTGTACAACACAGAAAAGCACCATTGTAAACATACTCTACCTATATTCAAGATATTACTTGTGTAAAAGTATAAAAACCTTAATGAATCATTACACTGTGTTATCTTATTAGAATTTTATTACTGATATTACTGATTAGTGACACATTAACAAATCAGCAGGATATCAGTGTTATAGCTGGTGCAGGTGTAGCTCGTTTGAGCTACTTTATACACACTTGATATCTGTAGTAATGCATCATATTTCATATATTGATTATATGCTAAAGCAAAATATTAATCCTACTAACTTTAGCTGTCCAGTAAATGTAATGGAGTAATGGCAGAAGTCAAAAGCATTGCAAACCACTGCTATAGATCATCCATTATACAGAGCCTCGACATGGATTGGACTTGAGCTTTACACATTATCATACTGTGGTAAAAATGACATTTAGTCTGACTGGGGTCACCATGAAGTCATCATTAGGCGTGTCACGGAAATACAACAGTAGTACCAACAGGTAGTACAAGAATATTATAGTAATACCTAAAACAGAGACTAACTAACTAAGAGACATGTGCCAACATATCTTATGCCAACCTTTTGAGAAATGTTTACCTGCCAAAGACTGTGAAATAAATGTCATTTTAAACTATAAACCATTACAGATGCATAATGAAAGATTTGTCCCAGTGACCTTTCACCTGAAACTTGAGCAATAACTTTTCATAAAGTCACAGACAAATGAATCCTCTTTATCTTAAACAATGTATGTTATTGTTATTTGATCACATTTCATTTCCAAACATATATCTACATATATATATATATATAGATAGATAGATATATAGTTATATATATAATTTTAAAAAAAGGCACAAAATGCACAACAATCATTCAAGTGAGTAAGGAGGAAATAGAAGTGCTGTCACTGTTGTGTGCACTGTGTGACATTTAGGTTCAGCTCTCTGTGGCTTCCTCTCAGCCAGGCTGACATGAGGTGTGGGTTTTTTTCACTAACCAGCGCTGCGCCTTATATTTACTGCCGCTGCGTTTCTCGTAGGTAACAGCAGCAGTCTTATTCTGTAACGTCTCTGGCAGTTACGTGTGCATGTGCGAGAGAGACGGAGAAGGAAGTCGTCTCATTCAGCAGCACAACTCTGCAGGCCAGCCTTCCCTCCGAGCTAACACTCGGCTAACATGCAACCACACACTGCTGCATTCAGGCCAGGAAACAGATAATACTCGCAAACGTGCTTTACTCTTATGTTACAGGTGCTCACAGAGGCGGCCATGAGTGACTATTTGCGCTACGTGTGACAGGCAGTGTGCTGTTTTTGTGTCCATTATTCAAATACAATGCAAATGCTTGTTTCCTGAGTGCAACAAAGTTGTGCAGCATGCAAATTGCAACTGGATCTCTCGCTTCACCTACAGCGGTGTGAGAATATTACCGCCACCGCCGACCCCTCCACCCACCCTTGCCAAAAAGGAAAAGAAGAAAAAAATCCTGCCTCAGAGAGCAAGGTCAAAACAAGTGACTGGCCCACATCACTCTCTAGTGGTTAGAGGCAGTACAGCACAGCTCCGTGTGAGCCGCACAGAATCAGGTTTTGCTGCATAAATTATCGTCCTTTTTTAGGAAGTATGATGTTTATGTTTCACTTGCTGTAACTTCCTCTTCACTAAGAATAAAAGGTGTGCGTGTGTGTGTGTGTGTGTGTGTGTGTGAATTGTTTAAGGTCTGACTTCTCAACTGCCAATAATGAGTATTTCTTTCTTTCAAAGACTCCGTTCACTCTGCAATGTGTTTTGCTTATTCTTACTCCACTTTAAGCTTCACTGTGCAGAGTTTGTTGTTTGAAGGCTGATTTCAAATCTGTTGGGTGGGGGTGTTTCTGTGCTCCCCTTAAAACTAAGATCAACATGTCTAGTTAAACATGTTGCTGTTAAAATGAACAATATTTGCATAAATTCTGGATCCTTCAATGAGGAATAAGGAGTGAATGTAAGTGTGCATATTTTTTAACAATTCACTTAACCTTTTTTAATATCAAACACAATTATTATTTAAAGTCAGTTTTGTAAATGTTTGCCAGCATGTCTGGAGAGGAGCTTTAAAACATGTTTTTACACTATTTGTAAGACGTAGGAGCAGTTATGTTCAGTACGTGTGCCTGTGCAGTGTCGGGAGAAGCATTCAGATCCTTTTA
Organism: Amniataba percoides; assembly: GCA_037176925.1. Lineage (NCBI taxonomy): Eukaryota > Metazoa > Chordata > Actinopteri > Centrarchiformes > Terapontidae > Amniataba > Amniataba percoides. The sequence continues at coordinate 6,684,015 of JBAJHX010000062.1, forward strand.
CTTAAGCACTCACAGCAAAACAGCTATCTAAAAATACCCTAGGACAAGTAAATTCTGTTTTCAGAGGCAGACAAAGATGTTTTTACTATTTTCAGACTGATAGTGAACCTGCACTGCAAAATGGCAACCACACCCTGCCAGTGTAAGGCCCTTAAAAACAGCTGCTAATCAATGGCCAAGTCTCAACAACGCGCTGAAATACAAGAGTCTCCGCGAGTTGTTGCACTTGAATAAATACATTAAATATAGTCAAATACACGGTCTTTCTGGCTGGGCGAAGATTACAGCTGCCAGCGAACCGTTACAATAAATCTAATGCTATCTGACACTTAAAAGAGTTCTTTTCCATGTATAAATCTCGTACACTTATTTACTAGCCCCGGCTGTAATTGAGGCACGTACTGTAAAAACGAGGCACACATCCAAATGATATCCGGCTAAATTTAGCCTCCCTGCATTTTTTTCCGAAGCCGGAGAGAAGTTTATAGCACTCTCTTTAGGGACGGAGGCTCTTGATAAAGGGTAAAAGATATAGTAAGCAAAACCAGGAGTGCAAACACGGTCCAATGTACTTCTGGTGTGGCGTGGCTTACTTTGATTCAGCTGATACAAGTGTCTGCTATCAGTGCCATAAATATGACAATAACTCATATTCCAGTACCTCCTTTTGGCCATTACAGTAACACTGTGCAGTTCGTAACAAAGTTCAGTGGTGGTCAATGATAAAACCCACTCAGACAGAAGCAAAGTTCACCTGACTGTACTCGCATTCAGAGGTGAGGCCTTACAGGGCCGTACGTTCTGCTGTGTGCTTCAGCAGAATGAGAAAGACGTCCCAAAATACGGCTTTGCATGCAGAATAGTTGCACAACAAAACAAAAAAAAAAAAAAAAAAGAGGGAACAAAACCTGGCAAAACACGAGTATCAGTGACTTCCAACAAACTGTTGACTGGCTACCTGCCTGTCGAGTGTGCTACATAGCTAGCAGCGTGTTGTTCAAGCTCATGAGGGGTGATAAGGCCGAGATATGAAACAGCCAGTTAAGGACATCTAGGAAAGCTGTAACAGATATTATCACAGGCCAGTACAGAATCTGATCCAAGAGACCTAACAATAAAGTGACTTCCTTTCCAAGAAATAATAGGAACTTGCCTTCCAGTTCCCATCCCTGTATTCCTGTATTCATGTACTTAAGCCTAAAGGAACTCTATTAAAAGATCTCTGATTTTCTGAATTGTTCTCTGGTCTTTTAATAATGCCTTTGCTGTGGCAACAGTTTTGAAACTCACTGTGCCGGTATCCATATTAAGTGAAAATCTTTCGTTCACGGCTGTAACACTTTGAAAATGAAATATATCACATACTTGGCTGCACACGTCTAACACACAAGCGGACAAAAGGAAGGAAACTGGACCCCGGTGGTCACATCACAACTCTGCCTTGTTTTAATCAACATAAACCATCTTGCTCTGCGATGAAAGGATGGTTGGAGGATCTGTTTAATATGGAGAGAGCAGTTGGCCGTCTTAAAGACAGGAGCCTGGACAGACACTGGGACATGATCAGAAACATTTGGCGGCTTTAATTTAAGATTTATTTATGTTACACCATCAGTTCAGTATAAATTGAGGCTGCAACTAAAATTTATTTTCATTATCAAAGGCTGAATTAGATATTATTATTCTCTTAATTAATATATTGTTTTTTTAGGTCCATAAAATTGGAGAAAATAGTGAAAATACGATATACGATCACTACGTGTTTTACAAGTTAAAGCAAAAAAACAATCTTACATGGCTGTTAAAAATTCAGGCTTCCAATCAGACCTCTTTATTCTGAAAGATTTCATTTACAAAGGCTGCAAATCAGCAAGTTTACTGCACCTAATTTGAATTAAAGATATATTATTTGTATAATGTTTGTATATACTTGTAATAGTTATTGTATGTATATTGTTGTATCACTTAAATTGTCATATCATGTCAGAAATGAGAATTAGTTTTGATGTCCAGTAAACATCTATACTTTTAACTAGTCGTGTTGTATTTCTGCAACACCATTAACATGAACAGTCCCATATCTGAAAACAAAAACCTTCAAACTGAACAACAGAAAACTTATATTATTTTATCATTGCAGGAGGTATATTATAAGACCTTTCCAAAATTTGAGTTAAATAATCTCTAAAACGATCACTTGTGAATTACTGTCAAATAATCGAACATCAAACATGACAAAATATAACAACTGCTACATCAACAAGTATAAATATGACGAAAACTGATGGATTCCAGCTCCAGCACAAGCTGTGCATGGCAGCCCGTTCAGGATAAACAATACTTCCTTATGGCTATCATTATTCAACTAAATACCTGCAGCAAATACAAACAGATAAAGTGACCCAGATTAGCTAGCATACATTGCCTTGAAATGTAACACTATTTGAAAGGTGTCCACTTTCAGAGGAACACAAACCACCTCAGTCCTCTGGCATGCAACAAGAGTCCAACAGGAGACCTGGAGGTTATAAAGTCCCGAAGGCCTCTTAAGAAAAACCAGAAGTGGCCTGCGGCTCGTGCCGAGGCTCCGGGGTGTACCAGGACAGATAGCTCCGAAAATAATTGTCATTCTATCACGGCGAAGAAAGCCGCCAAAACCATAATGACAAGCTGAAATGACACAGTAACACGGGTCAAACACACACGCTGTAGTGCATTCAACAGTAGCTCATGGAAGAATGTATGACACTTCCCTGTGTGACTTCATTAGGATGAGCCATTTCTTCCTGTGTGTAATTACTGAGAGCTGTTTACTCAGGAAATTAAACTAGTAGCCATTTATTATACGGAGTAACGAGGCATTACGCTGTTTAAAGTTGAGCAAATACATGCAAGGTGGTATTAAGTGTGACATAAGACGCAAAACTGAAAGTGGTTGGGCTCTGTTTTTATTGTAACTGTGTCTACATTTAAACTCCGACATGTGACGCTGAAGCACCTGCTCCTGATCAACACTTTCCCTTTTGGAAGTTAAGCATTGGCCTTTTTGAAAACTTAAGCACAGCGTCAGCCTACATATAACGCAACCTAGGAGCTAAAGCCGAGTGAATTATGACTGCGTTGCTCACGTGAAAATGTTAAATTGGCTGCGCGAGCAGTGGATAAAACACGTCCTCACCTACAATAAAGTCGGCCAACAGGGTTAGAGAGGGCCGGTCTAACACAACTCATCTCAACTAGAAACACACTGATTTTTCCACAGACAAATTGCGGGCTGCTGCTGACCGATGTTTGGAAAGTCTGGAAAGTCTCTTGATCAATTATATAAACTATCAATCATGGGATTCCAGTGAGGTAATGTATGACATCAAAATGATATAAGTACTGCTATTTATATAGACACGAACAGATAAGTGCTATAAGCATCACTCTTATTAATCATTTAAGGTTTTATATATAGTATCACTTACTCTATAAAATGCCAAAAAAAATGTCAACCAGCAAGTATTTTTATCAAATTTGTGATCAGAGTTGGGATCAGTGAGTCATACTTCAAGGCTCAATAAATCATTTCAGGACTCAAGCCAAATTCCTACAACAATTAGAAGAGTAAATGCACAATTTTCCTTCAAAGGCTACCAAACTATACTGTATATTACACTCCACTGCTATACTGTACTACAGGCCTCTATACTACACTCAAATCTACCGTATAGTACATTTACTCGTGAAAAACCGTTAATGTAAATGTGCGACAGTTCTTCAAACTTTGACAGATCACACTACACCACATTCTGATATACTACAAGACACAATAATATACTATCCCAGACCATGCTACAAAAAATAACCGAAGATAATTAAGTATATACTATATTATATAACCCAAAAGAAAAAATATCTTTACAACAGAACATGATATTTTATAACCTACTACATATATTCTGCTCCACCCTAAAGTCTCCATATTTATTTCACTGTACTACATTCTTCTATACTAAATTATATTACAGACCACTTTACTTCAATATACTCATTTACTTATTAAAAAAAACTTAGTGTAAATGTCAGTCAGTTAAAAGTCTATTATTAATCTGTAATCCCTGAACACTTCACACAACACACCACTATACTTTACTGCGCTCTATTATACTATGCTATACTAGTTTTCAGAGCAACAATGGCCCAATAGTCAAAAGCTAAATGCTCTACATAGTATCTTTGTATACTAAAGCTAATTAAACTACATCCTGCTATATTATAATAAATCATACTGAACTGTAAGTGTACCATAGTTATTCAAAAGCCGATTATTGTGACAGATGTCACACTACACTGAAGGCACTATGCCATACTTTACTCTACAATATGCACCACGTTATATTCAGAGCAAACATATTCCAGTTGATTAAAGGTAAGTGGTCTCTATCAGTAGATCACTGCACACTAGAGCCCATAAAATGATACTGTGTAAACTACACTATTACAACATTTAACACTCAACTATACGACACATTCATTTATTGAAAAACCATACTAAGTGTGCCACAGTCAGCAAAAGAGGACATTGTTCACCTGGTGTCTCTGGACAAATATTTCTACCATACAATAAAATTACCCACCACACTGCACCCTACAGCAGGATATGTTGATTTGTTTGAGTTTTCAGAGAAATAATGACCAGATTTCTAGACATCTGTGTAGAAAACGACTAAACTAAACAACACTGGTCATGCTACAGGTCACTATACCACACTACATTATATAAAAGACTTACTGTGAAGATGCCAGAGTTGATAAAAAGGCTATTTTTCCATCTCTTCAGCAGCCCAATGATAACAGTATACTATATTATACAATATTATGGCCCAGTAGCTAAGTGCTCTCTCTACAAAGGCCTATATGTATACTAAAGCTAATTAAATTACACTCCCCATACTTTATAAAACACAGTACTACATGAAAGACCACCAAACTCCACTATACTGTACTTTTGTATGCTACATCACACACGTAAGCATTGAACAGACTTACTGTAAATACATGCAGTTACTCCTTCCTGTCCTACCAGCCTGCCCTTTACACTATACTGCTACACTAGACCACACTATACCATGAGAGGAAACACAACCAACGACTCGCTCATTTCTGTAGATTAAAGCCAACTATATCATACAACACTGTCCAAGCAAAAAAAACACTATACTATACTACTGCAAACTACATTGCACACATACATATTGGACATAATTATTGAATTACTAGTATATATATATATATATAGACACAATATGTTCTAACTATATGCACACTTAATCTTACCTATCCCACTGAACTATGATCCATACTATAATACTTTATACTACAGTACACTTTACTCTGCTACTGCATGCTACATTACACACATACATACTACAGAATTACAGCCCCTCACTCTGGCATCTCTCTGCCACTTGCACGTGCATGTTTGTGTTTCCCTTGTATATGTAAAACAAACAGTGAAAAATGTGAATTTCCCCTACCAGGATCAATTACGAACATAGATATATATACAATATAGTGTGTTTGTTAGTGTTTGTGTGTGTGTGTGTGTGTGTGAATATAGTGTGAGCTTCTCTTGGGGATGAATGCAGTATCTATCTATCTATATTTAAAATATTATGCAATCATACCTATCCTACCAACCTGTGCTCCACACCATAATACTCCATACTACACTATACTGTACACCACATTAAACTACTCTGTACTATGAAAGTAAACATGGTCAAGCAGCCAAAATCTCCCATCACAAATTACTCTCCCCCCTCAGCACACCACACTGAGCCGTGTGTCCTGTGGGAGTCTCCTGGCCCGGCACACTGAGGCTAAGTGGTCTCTTGTGCGTCCTGGCCCCCCTTTGACAGGCTCACTGTGCTTAAATGTGCTTTTAAAGTCCTCATCGCAGCCTCAGACCGTCTCCATCGTTGTGACCGGCAGCCGCAGGGGGTCCTCCTCTCAGCGAGCAGGCCTCACCGACTGACATGGTGTGTGTGTGTGTGTGTGTGTGTGTGTCATCATACAGCGAGCAGCGGCGGACGTACCGAGCAACAGCAGCCGGTGTGTCTGCTTGTACTCCCGCTTCAGCTCCTTCAGCGCCCGGTCGATGCTCTTGCTGACTTTCTTCGCCTCCTTCTCGGCCTCCTTCTCCTCCACCAGCAGTTTGTCCCAGTTTTTCTGCTTCTGGCTGCTCGTCTTCTGGAGCAGCTGCAGGCGGCGGCCGCGGTCCTTCCCGCTGCCCTTCCCTCCTCCGCCGCCTCCGTTCTGGATGAGCACGCCGTCGGTGCCGGCGTCCCCGCGGCGGTGCTCCCCGGCCGGCAGCCTGGCAGCGTCCCCGGGGCGCAGCGGGCCGCCGCCGCC
>JBAJHX010000062.1:6690503-6745574 GCA_037176925.1 Amniataba percoides
CGCCGCCGCGCAGCGCCGAGGTCTCCCCGCATCCCCCGCCGTCCTCCGGCCGGGCCGCCCCGGCGCGGGTCGGCGCGGCGGCGTCCGGAGGCTGGTCCGAGTCCGAGGTGGCGTTGGAGATCGAGCCGCTCAGGTCCCCGAAGAGCCGCGGACGCAGACTGTAGCACAGCCCCATGTTGAAACCGAGACCTGCCCGTGAATGTGATTTCTCATAAATTAAAAAAGATCAGCAAAATCGCAGTCGCGCCGCCTGAACTAACGAGCCGCCGTCACATGGGAGCTCCAGCGGGGCGAGTCAAGTCCGAAACTGAGCCGAAAATCTGAATGAATTATGCTCCGACATTTGCTATATGTCATTTTGCATTTTCCCCAGTCAGCCTCGCGTCGTAGCTCGCGGATCACCTGATCCTTTAGTGGACACTGCGGGTCCATCTTACCGTAAGTAACCAAAAACACAGCCTTGGAATGAAAGCGCGACTATCCGCAGCGCAGCCGGCCCACAATCCGCCTGCGCAGCTATTAGGTGCAATGCGCGGCGCGTCACGCTACTACAGTATGGCCATTTCCAGAATGCTGGTCATGATTTTCATTCCTCACATTTCATGCCTGCATGTCTGAAGACACCTCCTGCTCTGTAGACAGGGAGGCTGCCCTTTATTATCACACACAGGCCTCACTGCTCTGTCTTTATGTGGGGTTTGATCAAATGACAGTGAACACTGAAAGTCAACACATGTATTAAAAAAATTATGTTTAAACTTGTAACACAGTCATTGAGTTGATTCACACGTATTTTATTATAATATTTTAGGAAAAACTCTGAGATATGGTGTGATTGAGCTGCTGTATCTAACAGTGGTGGGAAGCAGTACATTTACTCAAGTATAGTACTCAAGTACAAGTACTGGATGTACTTAAATACAATTCTGAGATTAAAAAAAGAGTAATAATTTCCCTTAAAATGTCATTAAATGTTGGTATAAGTAGCATGAAATGGGTTTTTAGAATATGTGCAGCTATTTGAGGCAAAAGGTACAATAGCCTCTTCTTAAATGTAATGAAATACAGGTCTGAAGCAGCATTAAGTAAAATTATGAAAGTTAAATACAAATACCCAAAACTGTACTTAGAGTATGTCAGGTGCTTTTCCAGTACTTTTGTAAAGCTTGCATTTAGTTATACAACCCATGTTACATAATGATAAATAAATGAACCCTTGAACCCGTACACATAGAAAAACAATATAACACAGGTGTAATTCTTAGGTGCAGTGAAGCAGAGGTAAAAAGTACAATGTGTTATGTAAGTAAAGTTATAAAGACAAAGGAAACAGAATTACTGAAGTTCATTATTGTGACTTAAACTGGTATGATATTTAAATATATGTACAAAAATAACACTATAGGTGCATTTTCTAATGTTCATTCAAGTCTGATGTTACTAAGGTCTGTACTTAGCAAAATTTTTAGATACTACATACAACAAGACATACTAATGTAAGATTTTGTGTACAGAACTTTAACTTTAACTAACTTTTGGTATATTATTTTTATTCACATGATGTTTTCCAGATTCCCATAATCCAAGTGTTATTTATCAGTTCTATAAATATTCAGGACCTATTTTTAGCCTCATAGCAGCTCAAGTGTTCCTGTAAATAGATGTGGAGGAATTCGCCGGTCTTCAAATTGGGGTCTTGGGACTTTTCATGGGTCATTGGGTTGAATTAACAGCCTGTAATTTAGCTGCTAGTTCAATTCAAATACAGTGAAACTCACCACAGTAATGTCTAATGTAAAGAGTAATTTGATCTTGAGTTTAGTGTCATCACCTAATCTGTGACCGCATGTATTAAACACAGTGTTGTTTCTTGTATAAAGTGGCCTACTGGAATTAAATATTTGCTGACCGGTGTACTTTATAACATTTATAATGACTGAAAGGTCAGAGAAAGTTGAGTTGAGTTGTTTTGGGTTTAGGGCCTCAAAGTCACACCTAGATGCAGGATTCAAAACGAGCCACTAGATGGAGCACTTGTAAAACACATACAGAGATATTATAACACCAATAGGTTAAAGCCAAATAACCCACATGCAGTATTTGAAATTGTATCAGATATATGTCGTTTTAAATCTTTAACACTACTTTAAAAGATTCATACAACCTAAATACAAATCTAAATTTCCAACTTGCTCTCAGACACCCTGAGAATCTCAAAGCACCAAGATCACGGTCTTTCACTTTGACCTTTGGTAGTGTAGTTATCTGGACATGTACGCCACTAAAGTACAACATTAACTAATTATTATTTTTTTAGGCTGGTTTAGTAGAGAGGCATTGTGTTATTCTGGTTTATACTGTGCAGACTTGTGAAATTACAACATTATAAGTCCAGATATCTCTAACTGTGCCACCCTTTTTAACTATGTTGTGTGGTTTATATACTGTATGTATGCAGTGTTGTGAAGATGAGATGTAGATGTAGAAATTTCTGGGGGGGGGGCTTAGGACATATTGTTCATTTGAGACTGAAAGGTCCTGATCTGTCCTGACCTGCAGATGTAAGATACGATCAAAAGCTCTGGAGCAGCTGGTCAGTGGACTTTGTGATCAGATTTTTCTGTTCACTGTTCTTAAGAATAAACTTCCAAAACACAAATTTAAAGCTGCCACAAAAAACAGAAAGTAAATTCATAAAAAAAGATGCAACCCAGGCTCTTGATAAAGATTTTTCAGCAACTAAATGGACCAGGCAGTGAGATTGTTTTATTAAATTTAAATAAACATACATGACATAATATGGTTTATAATGATTCAAGCATATATATTTTTGTATATTCACATTTGTATTATTTATTATATATACTGCATTACATTGTATGATGTGTTGTAGAAAATATTAATTTTATTTTATCTTATTTTATTTTGTAGGTGCCAGCGTTGCCTAGGAAACAGGAAGCCGCCCTCTCAGCCGGTGAGCATCTTCTTCTTCCTCACGGCAGCATCCCCGTGTTTTCACCATCAGCACGGACATGTCTCCGGGGGTAAGTGGATCATCAGAGTCTGCAGACTTCAGACTCGGTCAGGATTCAGTAAAAAACTGTGTGCTGGATCGTTTTGGTTGTGAATTAAAGCTGAACAGGCGCAAAGTGTTAGCTTGGTTTCCTCTTTAGCCCACTGGATTTACCTTTAAAGCAGATAGCAGGGCTGTTTGTTATCTGCTAAATTAAAGAAATTAAAGTGTTATATGTGTACGATAAAGTTTTCAAACGTGATGAAATGGTGAGACAGGTGTAAAATATCAGTTTAGCATTAGCTTTCACCTGTTCTGTTCAATATTTGGCAACTTTAAACGAGAAAAAAAGTCCAACTTCAAGTTTGGCACTCAATCTCTTAACATGTAAATATTTTCTGTAAAAGCAGCTGTTATCAGGTAATATATTAAAAACTCAAAGCCTAATCCTGAAGCTACCACTCTCCAATAATCAGGCCTTTATTGAGTGTTTATAAAGTGTGCCTAATGTCTATTAGTGACAGCTTTTGGGTTGCCAGGTCGTGGAGGCGGCTGTGTCATTTAACACTTGCATGGGTCTTTTTTTATTTGCACATGTAATAAATAAAAATTTAAAAAAATTAAAAAATTAATAGATTAATGGATGGCTTAGGAAGGTATCTCAACCCCAAAATTAAAAAAAATAAAACAGTGTTAATAAAGCCATTATTTGCAACTTATAACTCCTTTATAAAAGGGGATATTGAAAAATGGTACCATCCTGACAGGTAGTCCAGTCGGTTGCAGTGAATACAATAAAATACTTGAACCATAGTACTTTATTACAATTTTAAGATGGTACTTTTTCTCTAAATAAACTAATAAACTATTATATAAGCTACCCAACAGCATATAAAGAAGTAAAATCACCTAATCCTGTTTTGTCATATATATGATTTTGAAATGGGCCTTTCTGTGTGTTGAATGATTTTAGTTTTGACAGTTTAAGTACACTTGGAAGCCAATACTTTTTTCAAAATCTTACTTTTACTTAACCCATGAGTAGAAGTAATTTTATACTCTATTATTGTACATTTGAACACCTTTTCCATGCTCCCAATATCTGTTCAGGTTAAGTCTGGGTTTACTCTCAGATCCTGCCCACAATGAAAAGTTGGTTAATTTGATATAAAAGAAAAGCAAGAGAAACTACCTTGTGGAAGACTGTAAACCAGGCAGGTGAAGTGCAGGTTTGAAAGATCAGAAATTCATCTCACTTCACACGAATGTGTCACCGTGGTCTCATTTTCAAGCTCAGTGGACTGGATGAGTTAAAACCACATCTCCAGGTCCTCCTGTGAGCCCGTTTCCTGGCACACATTCTTAATCACGTCCGGTCTAATCCACTTCCCCTCTCAGGGGGATCGCCCTTCCTGTGTCCACCGTCGAGGCTTAGCATAGGGCAGGTGAGACACGGTGCGACGGGCTGGATCGAAACAGCGTCGCTTTCCCACTCTCCCTCGCCAGGTAAACCTCCACCCTCCGCCACCAGTCTGCAGAGGGAAAGGTAAAGGATGAGCGCTCATGTTTTATTCCTGTGTCTCTAGAGTAAAAGCCTTTGAGTAGCCACACAGTAGTGGCAGGACAGAGCAGCGTAGAGGTCGTTGGATCTGCTGAGGGATGTTACTGTGCTTACAATGACCAACTGTTGGACTGTGTGGGACTATCAAGGCTCCTCGGTGACTGAGAGGCAGGGCGCTCTGTGGACGATGAACCGCTACACCACACTGAAGCAGCTGGGGGACGGCACGTATGGCAGCGTGCTCCTGGGCAAGAGCAATGAGACCGGAGAGCTGGTGGCCATAAAGAGGTGAGTATAGCTGCAAAGACACGTGCAAGGGACATATTGTGGTGTTTTGTCTGGACGCAGTAAGCTGATTAAGCCCCGAGTGGCTGCTGAAAGGTGCTTCAACGCTCAAGACTCAAACATGTTGTTGCATCCTCACATGATGAAAGGTGGCTGAGAGAGTAAACACAGATAAAAGGCTGTCATTTGGAGGCAAAAGTTTGCATCATGCGTAGGATTTTCAGGGTAAATAAGCTCTTGGAATGACAAGACTTAGGACCATTTTGAAGATGAATTGATGAAGACACTCTTTCATACTATTAATATTATTATTATATACCACAGAGCTGTCTTAACTTCCTTATTTGCCCATAAACCACATTTTAAGTATGAGCGGTTTAAGAAACTGTCTTGAGCAAGAAATTAATAATTAAATGTTTCACGAGGCTCCACCAGGCACAGTTTGTAAATGTAAGGTTATAGTGCAAGCTGATACTACTGATGACAGTGAAAGGAGTGAAAGTACACCGCGTAGTGTTGCCCCTGGACTACAGGAAACGTAATATGAAAGTCTCCAGCAGTAAAACAGTAAGGTTAAAGCAGGTTACATGTATAAAACATTACAAAAAAGTACCTTTGAACACAGCAGTTATTCCCAGGATGCTGTTTTTACCACATTGTGGGATGTGGATGAAAAATCAAATTATAACAACATAACAGAAACAGAAGTAAACCAGATTTAGTTTAAAAGATGCGTAAACTGCAGTTGTCATAAACCATCAATAAAGCAGGACAAGATGTGCATTAAGTTCGCAGCAGGCAACGGGTGTGTCTCAAAATCCATGTTGTGATTTGCCACAAAAAGAGCTTATTAAAGAGAGAAAAGTGTCACCACACTCCTACTACACACACTCCACTAATTTGGAGATTTCAAATAAGTTTGCCAAAATTAAATTCTTCTGTTGGTAACTCAGCAGTGTGTGAGTGAACAAAGCTTTCTACCAAAGCATTTAGCTCATCCACAGCGGTTGGACCTGTGATAAAAAATGTCTTCAACTGAAGTCCCTTTTTATATAAATTCTGAGCAATTGATCCTCCAAATAAAAATTAAAAGTAGATATAGATCTTTTTTGCCACTATGTGTGATGAAAAGCTGTGAAATGTGTTGCTCTGTGTGATCCCATACAACAGCTCTGCAGTGAATTCTACCTTCACAAGACTTATCTGTTTTTGTTGACACTGTGAGAAAGGTTTCTTATAACACTGAAAAAATGTGAGCGTGCGTTGCGATTAAGAGATTTGAGACTAAATACATTCAATACTAAAAGATACTACTCCAAAGATATAAACTCTGATATATATCATCTTTTTTTTTTAACAGGATGAAGAGGAAGTTTTATTCTTGGGATGAGTGCCTGAATTTGAGAGAGGTGAAGGTGAGACACATTATATTATCACTGTAAACCATCAGTGTTTCTGTTTGTGTAATCCTGCCCTTATTTTTGCAATATCCCTTTGCATTAAGCCTCCAATCATATAAGAACCGCAAAGGTATTATGAGAACAAATTGTGTCTAAAATACATTATTGACTGTCATTTTTTTGTGGTATTATTGATATTGGAGTGAAAAAAATATTTCAGATACTGTGGGCAAGTATTCAAGTGTGCTTACATTTTACTTTAGTAATGAGCTGTTTCTTAATGACTCTGTTGTATGTGTATCTTAAATACTTTGTGTTTTCAGTCACTGAAGAAGCTGAACCACGCTAACGTGGTGAAGCTGAAGGAGGTCATCCGCGAAAACGACTACCTCTACTTTGTGTTTGAGTACATGAAGGAAAACCTTTATCAGCTCATGAAAGAAAGGTACGGACACGCATTTGAAATCATTCTGCAGTTAGTTTTTTTTATTACCATCAGTAGTGTGGGATTATTATTTGGGTCAGTTTGTAAATGTAAGGTTATAGTGCAAGCTGATACTACTGATGACAGTGAAAGGAGTGAAAGTACACCGCGTAGTGTTGCCCCTGGACTACAGGAAACGTAATATGAAAGTCTCCAGCAGTAAAACAGTAAGGTTAAAGCAGGTTACATGTATAAAACATTACAAAAAAGTACCTTTGAACACAGCAGTTATTCCCAGGATGCTGTTTTTACCACATTGTGGGATGTAGATGAAAAATCAAATTATAACAACATAACCTTTATCAGCTCATGAAAGAAAGGTACGGACGCGCATTTGAAATCATTCTGCAGTTAGTTTTTTTTATTACCATCAGTAGTGTGAGCATTATTTGGGTCAGATTGAGTCACCATGTGCCGGTCTTCATCTTTGCAGAAACAAGTTGTTCCCTGAGTCAGTCGTCAGAAACATGACATTTCAGATATTACAGGGACTGTCCTTTATTCATAAGCATGGTAGGTGAAGAAAATCTGACTCTGCTGTCTTCTCTGTCTTGTAAAACGCTGTGTTATCAAGCTGTCTGCACTGTTTTGGTATAAATAGTTCATGATTGGGTAAACAACATATTCAAAGTTAATGAATGCTGGACGGCTGATAAGACATCAGACATCGCAAGATTTTCTCCAGCCAAAAATGACTCACGTCTCCTGCTTCCTCACTGAGAAGAGGAGGTGTGAGTGGTACCAAAGCTGAGCTGAAAACTTCTTCTTCTCAGTTAAAAAAGAAAAAAGATCTGCTCTGTTTTTAGTGCTTGTGGGTGCTGGTGTCATTCCCACTTCAGTAAGGCATGATTGTTTGCACAATGTTTTTTTCTTTATCTTTTCTTTCTTTCTTTCTTTTGTCTTTTACCACTTTGCCGCTGCCAGGGAAGATAAGATGTTTTCTGAAAATGAGATAAGGAACATTCTGTTCCAAGTATTGTCTGGCTTAGCATTTGTGCATAAGCACGGTAAGAGACTCCTCCTGCCTTTCTCTTTTCTTTTTCTGCTTCCTTAAAGGCTTGTGCTGTGTCTGGTTAAAACATCTTTGTTTTTCTCTGAGATGTTTTAATTCACTTTAGAAGTTTAAGTGGTAGTGGTTGTAAAAGCAGTAGAAATTTAGAGGCAGTAACTCTTTTGTTAGAGAAAATGATGCACGTCAACAAATGTCAGCACCGGCACAGGTGTGTTTGACCCGTCTCGTGTTTTTCAGGATATTTCCATCGTGACATGAAGCCGGAGAACTTGCTCTGCATGGGTCCAGAGCTGGTTAAGATTGCTGACTTTGGACTAGCCAGAGAGATCCGCTCGCAGCCACCGTACACTGATTATGTGTCCACGAGATGGTGAGACTCGTTCAGCACTACAGGAGTGCCGTTAAATCACTGCACACAGGTGTTCCATAAATATCCTCCCGAACTGTTGTGGCAGGTACCGAGCGCCCGAGGTTCTGCTGAAGTCAAACTCCTACAGCTCACCCATCGACATCTGGGCCGTGGGATGCATCATGGCGGAGCTCTACACGCTCAGGCCGCTGTTCCCTGGCAACAGTGAGGTGGACGAGATCTTCAAGATCTGTCAGGTGCTGGGAACGCTGAAGAAGGTGAGTTGTCACATCCAACCTTTAAAATCACTTTTTTTTCACCTTTTGCTGTAAAACATCAGTCAGCTTCTGTTTTACAGTAGATTGTGTTATTCTTCATTTGATGACTCATGTATTGTTGCCTCTTGTTTCTCACCACGGCAGTGGGACTGGCCTGAGGGCTACAACCTGGCCACCTCGATGAACTTCCGCTTCCCAAAGTGTGTCCCCACCAGCCTCAGATCCCTGATCCCCAACGCCAGCAACGAGGCCATCACGCTGATGAAAGACATGCTGCAGTGGGACCCCGAGAAACGACCAAGTGCAGCTCAGGTAGATTTAAACCCCTTAAGCTTTAGCAGAGATCGTTTGGAATAAACACAAAACGCACAGAGATTAGAATGACGATAACTCACTAATGTTGAGGGTGATGAGGATTTGCAAAGTAACACAAGTCCTACGGTGGGCGCTTTTATCCAGAGCGCCTTTGAGTGCATCTGTTTTTAGCTTGGGAGGAGGCCCAAGTGGGAATCAATCAGCTTACCTTGGCAGTCACTGTAACACCAAGCGTGACATCTGGACGAACTTCATTTAAAGTGTGAAACAAGCCCTAAAAATACAGAAAAGCACACTGTTTCCACATATTTATAAATTCATTATAGATTTTATGATTTTTTTCTATGATGTGTTTATAATATTCCTATGTCTTCATTTTTATGTCTGTTTGTGCTCCAGGCTCTGCGGTATCCGTACTTCCAGGTCGGCCATGCGCTCAGTGCTCCCCTCAAATACTCAGAGCAGCACAAGGCTCAGGCTCAGGACCTCGAGTCCGGCGAGTCCGGCAGGACTCAGGCAGAGCGGCAGACCTGCAGCCAGTCTCTGCAGCAGCCCCTTCAGCAGATCCCCATTCCTCAGGACTCGGAGCCAAGGTCAAAACCAGCAGTGTGTTCCACCACGCCGACAGAGGGGCAGCAGGAACCTCTCAGCCTGGTGAAAAACAGGCACCCAACGAACTGGCAGGCTGTAGGTATCACTCAGTTACAGCCTTCACATGTCAGAACTTTATGGGGCTTACAGAGCTTTTTTTCTACCTTGTTCATTTTAAAGCCGACACGAGCAGCTCCCACGGGGGCAGAGAACAGCGTGGGTGGAGTGAGGTCAGGACGCCGCCGGTGGGGTCAGACATCTTTCAGGTCCATCGACAGCTGGGACGACAGTGAGGATGCAGACGCCGGAGTTTCCATCTCCAAAAAACCCACCATCAGCTCTCTGAAGGACAGAGCACCGGATGGGCCCGGCTGTCGGTTAGACCTCTTCATTTTCACGTGAAAGAAGGATTTTGATCGCAGCTTTTGAAAACAGAAAAAAAGCAATAATAATATGTCTTCTGTCTAGATTCACAGAGTCAAAGAACACAGCTGTAAAGCTGCTGGGTAACAACGGGCTGAAAAAAGCAGACTCCTGCACCTTATCTGCCAAGCAGCACTACCTCCGTCAGTCCAGATATCTGCCCGGTGAGGAAAAACAGGATGTGTTGCATCACAAAAGTCACAAACAGAGGACTAAACCTTTGAGCTCCTCTGCTTCCCCAAGAATAGTCGATTTCATATTTTTTTGTCACTTTATTTATGTTGCTGAAGTAAAGACAAACACCGCAACATGCAATAAATCATGCATTTATCTGACATTTAAAAGGATCTAAAAAGAACAACCAACATGGACCTTTTAAATGAGTTCAGTTTAATGTGAATGCTTTGAATTGATATCAACGTATTACATATGAGTTGTTTGGTGTTACTATTTTCAATTCACAACGACTTTAATACTGTATGACTACACATGACACAGTCTCCATCAGATTTGGACAGGTTGGTGTCAGAGTTCGGGTACAGTGAGTTCATGTTTGTCCTTTTCAGGCGTAAAACTAAAAAACAACTCCTCGGCGGACAGTCAGGTGCTCAGCAGAAACCTGTGGGGCAGCTCGATTCTGACCAGAGGACAGGGGCTTGACTTCTCTCTGGCTAAAGGTAAGAAAGGTTCAGGTGTCTGTTAAAGGAAGCTTCCAGTAACTCTATTATGGTCTTATGTTTTTATCACTCAATCCCAGGGCAGGACAGGACAACATAGTTTTGAGACTACAACTGATAAAAACATCAGCGTAACATGACACAAGAGGAAAATATGAAACCAGCACCTTTTTTTTAATTTCTTTTATTTATTTATTTTTAATGTGTTGTGCAGCTAGTTTCCTCCTTTACTCACATCCTCCTCTTTTCTTTCTTCTGTGCGGTGTTTTTAGACATTAGTCTTCCTAAGCTAACAGATAAGCAGCCTCTAAAAGAAAAGACCCTGGAGGATCTTGATCTTTCCAAAGGTACTTCTCAGATTCAGGAGCAGTTCACAGATGTCTTCCAACTTGCTGTTACTGTTTTTAGATCATTGAAATAAAAGACACAAATTATGTTTTAGATTAAACACTGACCACAAAGAAACTACAGTCTGTAAAGTCTGTTTTGTTGTCTTATGAGATTCTGAACTGCCAAACTGATTCAAAAGTAATGTGCCAGTTTTGAGCGTTTTATCCGTGACCTTTGATGGATTTAATTTCCTTTCCAGACTCCTTAATGAGCAGCTCCAACAGGCCGGCCAAGACGTACATGTACCCTTTCCAGAAGACTGAAACAGGAGCAGCTAGACAGAGGATTACTCTGGCACCCATCGGAGGCACCTCTGCTGGTGAGCTTTTATTTCCCCAGACTTTTTTCCGTTCAGTGGTATCAGTCAGGTCAGATGGGAGTGTAGTTTGTCTAAGTCATGATTATGCTGCTTATACTTTGTTCTCCATCATACTTTAATCAGACGCTCCCTGGTGGTAGAAAGGGGTCACTGTCTTCCCTAAAGATGGAGAGAACTGTCACTGATGAAGGGCCTGTGCAATCAGACCTTAACCTGATGAAAGTGTCTTTTCAGCCTCTATTCTGACCCCCTTTCTTTTGTGGATGTTGTAGTCGATCTGTCGTCTGCTGCTGATCTCAGAGTTGAGTCTAAAATCAAACCATCCAAGGGCAAGACTTCATCAGTCAAACTGCCGCTTTCAAATGAAGGTAAAAATTATCAATGGGAGACACACAATGTCATGTCGCTCTCAGCGTCAACACACTGTCCTTCTCTCTCAGAGAACGAAGGGTGGAGGAGCAGATCTCTGAATCCTCAGATCCCTTTGGGGAGGAACGCCTTCCCAAAGAATATCCAGCCAGTGCACGGACGAGTAGACTGGACCGCCAAGTATGGAGGTCACCAGTAGCAGAGCTCTGCTCCATCAGTGACTCATGGGAAAAATCCCCCCGATGCACTTTTGCCAGGAAATACAGACTTCAGACTTCAAGTGTTTCCTGCTGGTCTGTTGTTATTTTGGCCACGCTATTAAATGTTCAGTGTTGTACACGAGTCCAGTGAATTCTGCTATCAGTATGTTTTTAATAATAGTCAAGAAAGTTGAATAAAGTAGGTATTTTTATATTAAAGTGGATTAATTTATTATTTTACAGCAGCAGATATGCATTTATAAAACTTAACATCTAACTGTAAAAAAAGGCATTGAATCACATTTTTATACAGAGCCACACTGTCACGTTTCTTTCAGTATTTGAATGTACTGCATGTGGGATCAATCAAGATCTTTCATGTAAACGTATGCAGACACACAACAATATAACAATATTTAATATATAAAACAAAAATATATTGATATTGTCAAGCCTTATGTGGTCTCTTCAGCATCTCAACGATGATCTTCACCACCATCAGTCCACTGAGAAGAAATGAAAACATTTCTGCCAGGAAACAGTTTAACAAAAGGGCTGAAAAGTACACTTGAGAGAGAAGTCAAGTCAGAAAAAAAAGAAATTGTGTTTTACCTTGCTATGGTCATTAAACCAGCTGGCATGAACTTCCATGAGCTGAGAAATCGGAGTCCCATCACCACTGCCAGAGTTCCTGAGGTGCCTGCGTTTCCTCAGGGGAGGGAGACAGTTGTTGTCATGTGTTTGTGAAAGCTGCAGTCGGACTGTCACAGTTTAACAAACAAAAACTTGCTCACCGAGTGAAAGCCAGACATTCTTCGGGTTTTGAGATGCCAGATAAGCTCCGACCGCAGCCAGCAGGCCGAACAGGAGCCCTGCAGCCAGAGAGGTGCCGCTGCCTGCACAGGAAACACACTTAATGTAGTGGCAATAACCTGAAACACTTCCTTTAAACAGAACATTACTTTTATACTTTTGCATTTTGGTAACATTTTGAAAGCAGGACTTTTATATGTAATGTGTTTTGTTATACTTCCTAGTTCTGCTTTTGTAAAGTATCTGAATACTTCTGCCACCACTGAAAAAACTATTTAGATCTACCGTGGGTATTTCAGGGAGCAGAAACCCTTTTGACCACTTTCATACAGTTAAAAGCCACATTTTTCTACACTCAGGAGTTTTTATCCTTTAACTACATTTTCCTGATCATACCTATATACTTTTGCTGAGTTATCATTTTCAATAGAGAACTTTTACTTGTACTAGGAGAGTACCTTTAGTGAAATAAATGATAGAAGTACTTCATCCAGCACTGCGATTAGCTGCTGTATGTCTCTAAATATTGATAACATTATCAATGTGTGTCTCCCACCTGCTTTTATATAACCTATGACCCCTCCAGCTGACACCAGGGCCGCATAGCTGAACCCGATCCAGTCCACAGCCATGTCCAAAGCCCAGATGCGGACTGAAACAAACTTTATCAGGAGAAACACTTCATTTACTGACACGGCACAACAACCTGATAGCAGCGAACACGACAAAGCACCACTGACTGCCTTTCTACTGTCAAAATGTCACACTTAACCTGATGAAAACAACCCAAACATCAATCTCACCTCAACTCTCAAACTACTTCCCTGAACGTCACCACGGACACGCCCCCTTCCTGTCACTTCAAATTAAAAGTCTGTGATTGTTTTGATTTATTTTTCCTTTTCAAGGCAACTAGATCATCTGTCTTCATCCGTGTCAAAAGAAGAAAGTGATGCTTCATAACAAGCTCATGAGTTTCTAGGCACAAATAATAAGAAAATATCCTTTAAGAAAAACACACACACAGGTGGTGGCTGTGTTTTATTACCTGCCTGTGCTCACCATGAGTAAATACATGCTTCACACACAACCAGATAAAAAACAGCAAATTGGTTATTAAATATTTTTTATTGTCGTCTGAGTCATTTTCCATTGTTGTTTTCCTCATTTTGTTGTTGACTACAACTGTACTCATAAAACTGGACTGCAATAATGTCCTGTGGAAACCAAAAAAAGCAACAGTGACCAAACAACATTCAGATGTAAAACAGTCCATGAATAATAAAACTTCTTCCTTTTTTTATTGTTTTCCCATTTCATTTTCCACCATCCTTCTTCTTCTTCTTTTTGGGTTTGCTCTCATCCTCCAGGATGACTTCCTCTGCTGCTATTCGGACCCTCTTTGTCTTTGAAAGCTCCTGAGCGAGTTCTGTTGATAGAAACAGACAGAAGGACGAAGCTGAAACACCAACAGTGCATCTTTGTTAAACAAAAAATGAACAAGAACCTAAATGCCTCAAGTCTCTCTCTTAACAATATGATGTAGACAGTATTTGCAGGATTTCTACCTTGAGACGTTGTCGCCTCAGCTGCCGGTTCCTCGGTGGTCTCCTGCACTGATGAAGGTTTCCACACAGCGAGGCATGTCAGTCTGGCTGTTGTGTTCACTTCCCCGAGGAGAGTGGGAGACTCCAGCTCCTGACGGACAGCCAGAGTGCACAATTACACCAACGACAGGTAACATCAGTGTCATTTTTAACCTTCTGTGTTCTAGGAATCTGGTTGACGCGACAATAACATTTCTCACACTCAAATATTCATAGATAACATTAGAAACGTGCCTCTTTTAAATGAAGTTTCCACATTTTGATGAATCCGTCGTTTGAAGCTGTCACGATCACGCAGTAATCCTCCATAATGAAACTGTCGACTGCTTTCACTCTGAAAATACAGACGGTTTGTTTACATGAGATGCAAAATAAACACTTCTCTGTGGTATAAAGGTAATTCAGACATACATCATCATATATCTGCAACTGTGAATATGTGAGTATCTGTGAAGCAAAAAAAATTACCTGGTTTCATGAGCCTTAAACTCACACAGCCATTTCTCTTTTCCTGTGTCACATAATCTCACAATTTCATCGTCTCCTGCGACGACCAGAATGGAGTTCTGAAAAGAAAGGATTACAACAAAATATATTTAACCTTATTCTAATGTTTATTATTGTCATATTGTGTTTTAACATCCACCTCATAGCAGCCTTAATAATACATTTAAAAGTAATTGTAAGAGAAAAAAAATCAGTGAGCTCACATTTAAGAACTTAATGGACGAGATCCTTTGCGGGTTTTTGATCGTTCCCGTCACAGAGGCTGTCTCCAGGTTGTAGATGTCCATTTTGTCATTCACCACAACCACATATTTATCCCCGTCTGGAGACCATCTGACAATGTGCGCATCTGTTTAAAAGTGTAGAAAAAATTCAAACGTAATGTCATTTCAAACACACTAACATTCCTAAAAGAGCTTAAACAGTCCAAAATCCAAGAGGAGACTTACTCTGTTTTATGTTTTTGATGAAGGCTGATCGTCCGTTAATTAGATTCCACGTTCTAAAGAGACAAAAAGATGAAACAGTCATTTTTGATTCACTGTTAAATTAATCATTTGCCTCACTTATTTTCCAGAAGTGAATCTTACCTGAGGGTCTTATCTGTCCCAACGGTGAGTAAAAGTTTCCCAGACGGATGGACGGACAGCGATGTGACTTGACCTCTGAGGAGAACGAGAGGAGAAAGTTACTGTGACTCGTCCCATCCAGCGAACCATGAAACAACAATCTGTGGGTCTCTCTCCGTACTTACTTGTGAGCTTTGATAGTTTTCAAACACTCCCACTTCTTCGTGCTCCACACACACACGAGCCCATCCTGTCCTCCGCTCAGTAAGTGAGACGACCCGTGAAACTCGAGGCAGGTGATGGTACCTGTGCAGTACGAGCAGATCACAATACAGAGTCTTTAACGTCGTCGCAGTTTGACAAATGGTAACAAGTAAAGGTTAATCTTTCAATTTATACTTTTTGTTTCAGCAGCAAAGACAAAGGGTAAAGTCTATGAAGCTGTCTGGCTACACGTACTGTAGTTTAAAATTATTTTTTAAAGTGTAACAAACAATGAGAAAGGTCAAATGAACCTGGCGCTGCTTGTTCTGTATTGTCAATTATTGCACATTTAATAAGTGTAACTCAGGAGAAGCTCACCGTCGTGATGCAGCAGGGCTCCGTGTTCAATCCTCTTCTTCATGTCGTACAGCTGGATGGTCTCATCTTTGCTGCCTGTCACCACAAACCTCTCACTGGCTGCCACAGCTGAAATGGAGGCTGTGTGGGCGTGATGTGTGAAGTTTGCTGTGGCTGTCCACTCCTGCACGACAAGAACAAAAATACATGAAGCTGCTGGAAACCAACAACTCTTTTCAATCACTTTAATATTGACACTGAGAGACGTAAACGTAAAGACAGACAATTAAGGAGTAAAACACATCACTTAATGCATCCAAATGAGGTTACTCTGACAAACATTTAACCATAATGTAACACACAGCTTGTTGTCCTACAGGATTACCCATCATCCCCTGTGACAGTTCAGTTTTTAAACATCACAGAGCAGGAAACACAGCACACACCAGTTTTGGACATGTACAAATATAAAAAACTACAAAAGAAGACACTCTAACTTACTTTCTCATCACTTTTCACTCGGTATCCAAAGGCGATCTGCTCGTAGCTCCCAGCAATCAGCTCCAGTACAGCTGCCATGCTGCTGCAGAGGGAGAGATTAGCCGGATAGTTTAGCTTTCCCTAAATTTCTTTCTGTATTTGGTCTTCTGGTTTGAACAACAGCTGCTAGAAGCCCGTGCAGACACTTAAACAACAAACACCGGGACAATAAACACTGTTAAAGGCGCCCTGAGGCTTGAAAATATTGTCTGTTTCTGCTAAAACACACTAAAGGTCCAAAACAACGTGTGCAACTGCGGCGCATGCGCAAAATTCAACTTCCTTTTATTGGTGGCTTGTGGTTTTCAAAATAAAAGCCGGTGGTGTGAGGACACCACTGTTAATTTCCAAACTTTTAGGCACAAATGAATTGTTTCGATGTTATGAAAAATGTTGTAGGTGATGACAGTGAACCACCGTGAAGTGTGCCATCAGAATAATGATTTGTATATTTGTAGGTGTCTTTAATATAATGAATAAGTCCCTCTGTCAAAAAATACAAACGTGAACTTTCCATTTAAATGATACACTTGGAAAACCTTGAAACAGATTTAACTTTACCTTTAGTTAACTATATTCTCTTATATATTTTCAATGTGTGTGGAATAATGATAACACTCAGGATTTAGAGTTTTAACATGAGTTTCTCTTTATGCATTTCTACATTAACTTTTGCTATAACAACAGGTTTCATATCTTTTTTATTTTCCAAAAAGACATTTCAGTCCAGTGAAAACCACAGACCTGCTATGCTGGATGCTGTTTATAAAAACATCCTCATTTTTCTTTCATTTTCTAAACTGGAAAGATGCAGAAGTTAAACTCTTAATAACATTTCATGAGACAAACTCAGTCTAAAGTCTTTCTGTCTGGCTGCATGGATGAGTTGACCTTTATTGAAAGCCTGATGTACTTACAATCAGCCTCCAGTACAATATTTTTATTATTATTATTATGGGATGGGTCTGCCCATCTGAAGACAGAGGGGAGGGACCTGGGTGTTTTTCTGTCTTGTGATTGGCTGGATTCCTTGTAACGTCATGATGGACGTCTCAGATAACTGTCCGCATGAAACTTTTTTTTTTTTTACCAGGAAAGAGGAGTTTCTTTTCCACTGAACGGGACCATGGCAAAAAGGTAAGACTTCAGATGAAGATAATAACAGAGATGCACAAGAATAAGTCACATTTCCAGGAAATTTCCCGATGTGAGCACGTTTATTATCAGCTGAGCGGTGTTTTTCTTTTCTTTTTTAAAACTTTTTAACAAGTCGTTTCAGGACGAGAAATGTTTTACGTAAACACGAGCTGCGCTGTGACGTCACGTTTCTCGGGACGCTTCTCGGTGGAAATGTTGAGAGAAATGAAGGTTTTCAAGGTTTTTGCTCTCCCATCCAAAAGTGTGGCACACCTGGATGATCCAACAGCTGTCAGTGAAGGTCACATGTCTGATCAGAGGATGTTTTTTTTCTGCATGTTGTGTGTGTGTGTGTGTGTCTGGTCCTGATTAGTGGGCTGAACTGCACAACAGAACAAACAAACTGCACATTTTGGGGCCATAAAGTGCTGCAGTGAGACTCTTCCTTGTGATCTTCTCAGCTGCTCTGACTCATTTGAGAACAGAGAAGTTTCTGTATCATGTGTCCTTCCTGCCATTTGCTCACCTAATTTCCAGTGTGACAGATGTTTTCTCTGTTTAAATGGCAGGAAGGGTGGGACACTTTCTGTGATTTTGCAGGCAATTTGGGGACATAATGTGCGTTGGAGATGCGATTGTAACTTGATTTCTTTGTTACTGGCACCCGGAAACAACAGCTGCAAGTTAATTTTTTTCCTTGGCCTATCTCATGTTACCACCCACATGTAGAGCCATGCAGTCATAACACAAGACTCACAAGGCAAGACTCTGTTTAAAAGAAATGTGCAAATTAAAACATTTGTAGGTAATGCTGCTGTCCGCCATAAAAAAAATCTGAGTGCAGCATTGACAAGGTTTGTATTCTGATTATGTTCATGCACCCAGAACCTTTAATTAATGTTTTTAAATGAGAAGCATGAAGAAAATATCCAAGGAGGAAGGTGACCATTTAAATGCAGACTGTTTTCAACACAGTTTTGAGTTGCACAACTCTTGATTAGGCAAGATGGCTTCCTTTGTCATTGCAATGGTAATTTCTCCCAAATCCCCCCCAAAACATGATTCCCACCTCCACTTAAGTGAATGGAGCCTTAACTTCCAAACAATGTCATAATATTATAATACCATCAAACTTCTTATGCAGTGCTTGATACATAATAACAGACAAATACAGAAATATGGTGTAAATCCTGTTTCCGTTATGAGCTGCCATCTACTGAGCCACAGGATGTGCTTTTTTTTATATAGCAGCAACTTCCTCTTAGCTGCTGTTATCTGAATGAATTAATCATCAACACGCTGTCATAAAAGGATATCAGGATGAGAAGGGGGTTTCCTGAGCGCCACTGTCGCACGTTTGATTGGTTTAACCGCTGAATTCATCAGTGGTTGTAAAAAGAGAACTCTTTCAAACTCATACTGTCTCTGTCATCTGCAACAAACCAATAAAAAAACTCTAACACTAGTAGATGCAATACTTTGTTTTGAATGTGCCGGTTTATATATATTTACATAAAAAGCTGCAGTTGGAAAAGATCATGGAGGTCAGTCAAGGATAAACTAAACATAACAACAAAGTCAGCTGAAGGTTATCACTCGTCAGTACATACTCTCTGTAAAGGAGAAGAGAATTTTCTTTATCTTTGAGGTTTTTTAACCCAAAGAACAGGCCTCTTTTGTAGAAGACATGCCAGAGCAGAGAAAGCATGTGCACATACTGAAATGAATGATGGCTGGATTCCATTTAGCTGCTTTAGGTTCAGGGTCCTGGTGTTGTGCAGCTGGCTCATAGTCACACCGGCAAGACTTCTTTGTAACTTCTCCAAACAGAGTGGAGCCATCGTTAAAGTTATTAGTAACACGTGTTTTTCCACTATTTTCAACTGTTAGCTGAAAAAAAAGGTTGCTGTCCTCTTCTAAATACTCTTTTATCAGTTTGTGCTGCTTCCGAAATGTTTGTTCAGCTGTGAGAAACAGGCTCATTCCTTTGTACTTCTTCTCTGTTTTGTCTGTAACTATCACACTTTTTAATCAGCGTGTTTGTTTTCTGTGCTTTTCTTCAGTCAACAGGCCGACCAGGAGCTCGCTGAGGTGCTGAACCAGCTCTGGCGTCTGGATACCAACCGCCTCAGGCCGGGGACTGATTACATCATTTCCCTGCAGGTCAGCACACCACACGCCTTACATCATCACCTCTGTGCTTCCTTTATTTTATCTTTAATTTGTGCACACACACACATATACACAGGTAAATGTATACTCTAGTTTTTCCTAAGTGAGGTCAGTGAAAGTCTTACAGATTGTGCAAAGAATGGCCATTATAACTAACTCAGATTGCCTTCCTTTTGAAGTTACAACACGCTGCTCTCTGTCTGTGTATTTTGTGTTTTATTCAGGGGAGGGCAGGTTATGTGGCTCAGGGTAGCAACTATGCCAGAGACAGAGCCAGGGCTCCGCTCTTCACGTACGTCAACGAAGACAAACTCAAGAGTATTGAGACGTATGCACGTAAGTAGCAGTTTATGTTCTTTATCATACTTAAGTTTTGCTCGAGCCATCACCATTTTAACATGTTTCTGTTTGCAGATTTTATCAACCTGCTGGACAACTACGAGGCATCCACAGGTGTATCAGAGACGGTAACATCTGAGGAGCTTAAAGAAAACAGGCTCTTTATTGATTCCATGATGGAGACCGTCGTCATGAAGGTGTGGTAGGACAGATAGTCATTAAACACACCTGTCTTCAACAAACAGACAAATCACACTGATCCTGCACAGCTGTTACCTCCTGCGACAGTTTCAAGCTGTTGTTTACTGATAAAATTAGGGAAGAGTTAAAGTTAATAATTATGTATTTTATATATATGATATTATAAGTATGTAGTTGCAGGCCAGATCTATTGCTTCCTACAAAGTTTTATTGTCATGACTGTGTTTTCTGAGGCTTTCCTACCTGAAATGTTTTAGAGAAAACACTGAGCCTGAGAATCAAAACTCTATAGAAACTAAATGTTCATACGAACTGTCATGATGTGACTTTTGTTTACAGTGTGCTCACAAGTATCTGGTCGGGAAGAGACAGTCTCCATCGGACCCCGGGCAGTTCAAGAAACAGCTGTACGACATCTGGTTCCGCCTCTACCACCGGGACCGGAGCGGAGGGTGAGTTTCAAACCAACAGCAGGGGAGCCACTGACATGTAGAAAGAAACAGTCAGTGAGGTCAACAGAAAGGGCACCTCTTTAATCTTCAGCAGGATAACTCATGGAGAGGGATGGATTTCAATCCTTTTTTAAAGATATGTATAAATTATGTATATGAAGAATGAATCTTTGACAAAACATGAAATTAATACAAATAAATATTCTTTTTAGATTTTATGGCGCTTGTTAAACTATTTCCCAAGGTCAAGAATGTACTTTCATGAAAATCCCTGAAGAATAAATCTGAATGGATGGTTTTTAAATCTTTACATTTTATGTGTTTAATATTCAACTCCCTTTTGTAGACAGAAAACAGAGTCACAGTTAACTTTAGTGTGCAAACTCGTGTGCAAATAAGGTTGTTGTTGTCTTTCACTGTAGCGAGGATTCCTGTGGATTTGAACATGTGTTTGTGGGTGAAACCAAGATGGGACAGGAGATCATGGGTCTTCACAACTGGATCCAGTTCTACCTGCAGGAAAAGCACAACCACGTCGACTACAAAGGCTACAAAGCGAGAGACAACAAAGATACAGTAAGAAGATCATATGCACAAAAATACTGAACACACGGTCATTACAACTGTTAATACTGTAAATTAATGAACAAGTGAACAAGAGTGTGATGTCCTTGGTTTTTTGTTTTATAGCCTGATGAAGACGACCATGTTCTGAACCTGCAGTTTAGCTGGAAAGGTTTGGTGAAGCCGGTCGGGAGCTCCTTCATCGGCGTCAGTCCAGAGTTCGAGGTCGCTCTCTTCACCATCATCTTCCTCATGTCGACTGAGAAGATGACATCTGTGGTGGTGAAAATAGACGAGTACGTGCTGGAGCTGGTCGTCTATCGCCACGGGCGATCCATTGGCACGTCCTTCCCCAAACTGCTCAGCAGCAACAACAGGGATTTGTAATATGACGCCACCTGAGCTGTCAGCTGTCATGTAAAAGCTTACATTTACGTTTACATGGACAACTTATGTTACACTTTGATTTCATTCCTGTTACAGATCTCGATCAGGTTCAGTTTGCACTAAATGTCAGGCTTAATCTGTCTATAATGAACAAAGTTTTTAGCCTAAACCTCCTGATTTGGACTGATATTATTGATGTTATTGTTATTAATCCTTCATCTGCATTATTCTGTATACTGTTATGAAGTAAATAAAATATAATCTGCTTTTGAAGTAGTGTTGGCATTTTATTCTCACCTGTTAGCAAAATTAGGTCAGGTAGTTCACAAGATTTAAAAGGATAACACAAAAAAGCAGCATAGTTGTTTTTTATCTTTTAATGTTTGTCTAGTTAACTTTTTTTTGAGGGCCAACTTTGGTCTGTCAGGTAAACTTTTTTTTTTCATTAGACATCATTTTCACTCATTATTTCTGATTATACAACCATGCAGTACTGTTTACTGACTGGGTAAGAGGAGGAAAAAGTGGTTTAGGCACCTTCATTAAAGATGATTGGGATATTTTTCCTCCAGGACTCTGACTTAAGGAATATGATAATATCCTGATTTATTGTATGCTAATAATAAAGCCAGAAATCTGGGAATGAAATCAGAAGAGCTGACATTCTTTTACTTCTAAGACGTTATTATTAATATTCCTTTTCTGAAATCTGACTTTATTCTTGTAATTAATTGAATTCTGAAATTAATTCTGAAAATTAATTGAGAAATAAAATCATATATAAGAATAATTAATAATACTGATGTATATGTATCGACAAATTCATGATAATGATGATAAAGAATGATAATGATGCATATAGACAAGAATAGTTAATAACAATGATATATTCCCAGGTATGATATATAGTATAGTATTAGTAATAATAATACTGTATATGTTGACAAGCATAATTAATAATGATATATATTGGCAAGCATAATCAATAGTAATGATATATAGACAAGCATAATTAATAATAATGATATATTCACAAGTAAAATTATTAACAATGATGTATATTCAAAAGTGTAGTTAATTATACGTCAAGGGTGTGCTGGATGAAGTAAGGTTTTTGGACCCAAGATGCAGATGAGGCTGGCTGAGCAGGTTGAAAGACTCTTTATTGTGGAGCAGGCTCACAAGGGTAGCAACAAGACTGCAAGGGACAAGACGGGCAGGAACGCAGGAGCCGGACTCACGACATACAGGCTCTGGTAACACTACACAGACGACGCGACGGAGAAGAAAGGGAACGGACCGGTATATATACACAGTGAGGGAGAGGGGAGTGGAAACAGGTGAGAAGACTAACAAGGGACAGGTGAAACTAATTGGGGCAGAGCAGGTAATCAGGAGGGAAACACACAAGGGCAGGAAGTGAAGTGACAGACGTGAGGAGAGAAGGGGATACAAAATAAAACAGGAAGTGCACAAACTGGAGACGAACAGGAGAACAGAAGCAATTAAACACAAGACTCAGGGAATGACACAAGACTCAACACAAGCAGACAGGGCACCAAAAACACAAGGCAAAATGCAAACCCCGACATTATAATGATAGACATTGTCATGAATGATTAATAATTATAAAATAAATATTAATTTAAATAAAATATTAATAGATATATGAAGCAGACGTCATCAGCTAATTGACAGACAAGTGTCAACACGTCATCTCTAACAGTTGCTGCGCGTGCCACCTTTCAGCGGCTAACGTTAGCTAACGAACGGTAACAGCGAACGGTTGGTAACGGCTACCAGCTGCGGGATTTTTGGCAGAAACTTCACCGTCAGCGACAGAAAACTCCCCCGAAAAACCTTTTTATCGACTCCGAAACTGAAAGAGCACAACCACAAAATGAAGCCGTTGATAATTTTATCCGGCGACTGAGTTTTTTTGGTGAAAGCAGAAATTATTTTTCGGTGATGAGGTTAGTGAGAAGTCTTTACTTTAACATTATGTGCTAACGGTGATGTTCGCTTATCACGGTACGGACTCAGACATTAAGCTAACAAAGCCTTTTAAACCTGCAAGTTATTTATCAACTTTTAAGGTAAAATAATTAGCTTGAGTTTTATTCAAGTAGCGTTTTGTTTAGCTTTGGTTTAATAATCTTACTATCCTGTTGTCTTAACCTAGCTAATGCCAGTGAGAAACGTTATTTATCAGTTATGTAGTGGTTAAACTAACGTTAATGTCAGTTAACCCATTAAACTTACCTATATTATTAAATATAAAATGTACAAATTTGATGAAAATATGCAGTATTTCTTGGAGAGAATCTTGTATCTGCTTACTGATATTACTGCCTTTTTGTGGCTCTGTTGTTAAAGCCACTAGAATGTTCAAATATGCTAAAAACTATATGGATGATTAATTATATTTGTTATTTTTTTTTATTTAGGTAAGCAGTACTGAGTTATTTAACAGCAGAGGACGTGATCTTGCCTCCTCCTTGGTGAGCTCTTTATGATGGATGCTCATGATCCAAAGGCAAACAAACATGGATGTCAGGTAAATGGATTTAGCACATCCACATGCAGACATACAGGACAGACGTAAACAAAACCATTTCACTAATTCAGAATGGTAATATCTTTTCACATGTGCAGATATAATAACAGCTATTCACAACCTCTGTCTTCCTCAGACCAAATACAAGGAGGCGAGAGAGGAGCGAAAAAAGCTCCTCACCCCTGCTCACCAGTACATGATCGACATCCTGGCTGACAGGCTGTCACTGGAGCCAACAGTAGTCGAGGAATTTATTTTAGACTCTCCATCTGTGAGTTTTTCCAATGGGTTTTGACAATCAGTGCACACAATACCCTGTAGGAGAGGGAATTAATTCCTCATCCCAGTGGTTTTAGACAGTTAGGCCCCTGCAATCTGGTCTCTGAACAGAAGAAAGGCTCAACATTGATATGAAGAGATCCTTTTTTTGCATCTGGCAAAAATATGTGCCAGTTGCGTGTACTCATTTTACGCTTTGGATGGAAACTCAAAGTTTGTTTACACGTATGTTTCCAGTTTCAAACAGACTGCAGGTTTAGTGATCATCAAGACACAAATGTGGGGTTAAACAGCAAAACATAACTTTTTTTTATCTTTGTCAGTCAGATTCAGTTCATGTTTTGGTTTTCCTCTATCAGAGCATTATATACACAATAGCAAATCTTTGTGATGTTTCCAGAAGTCTTGTTGTCTGTCTTGTTGGTTGTTGGTTCATTTTCATAAATGTTTGTTTTCTATGATGACAGGAACGTTGTGTTTTTGGTCGAATGTCTTTCAGTCAGTCTTTCAGTCTTGTCAGTGTTAAAAATGCTTATTATTGTGTTCTTTATTGCCTTCCTGAATAGCTGGCAGCGTTTGATGATTTCTTCGCCAGTGGAGGTTGTAATGCCATTTCTTTTGTGTATCAAGAGTCTGAAATTCCTGGAAAAGGTATGCATGGATTTAATTATTTACTTTAAATGAAATATAGGTATAGAATAAAAAGGAAAGAGAAATTTATTTAATTTATTTTCTTGACTTGATATTTGCCATGGAGAAAAAAAAGTCTAGTTGGAGTAATTTTTAACTAAAAAAAATAAATGAAGTTGTATTCATTAGATACATTGTATGTCACTGAGTTTAGCTTCATATTTTCTTTGGGTTAAGCCTTTACCAGTTCTATTTAAAAAAATGTATCTGTGTTCATACTAATGAATGTTCAAACTTTGGTACAAAGATTTGAATCATTTTATAGGTGCATTCAGTTTTCTATCTTATTCAAAATGATCTGTTTTTATTTTCAGAATGTGGACGCTCATTTCCTGGTACTGCCAAAGGTGGAAAAATATTGAGGCTGTTTTTAGCCAATTTGTCTCAGACCTGCCTCACGGGCATTTGCTGCTCCTTCACAAGGACTAGAGTGGATGTTCCTGTGAATTTTGAAAACATTCACGAGGTAAGACATTGGACATTGAATGCGTTAAGTGGGGTCTTTCTGTGATTATGATTAAGTTATTGTTTTTTGCATTTTTTTACTATCAGAATCACTGCTAGATGCATGTCAGAATGGTATACATTTGCTTAAGGAAACTGTGGCTTGCCTGCAAAAGTTACCCATTTATTATTTGCACTGTACATCAGTGAGGTTAGTACCAGTCTGAAAAAAAACCCCCAAAAGTTTCATTACTTAAGGCTGACTGCTGATGACCATGTAACCAGCACTAAGTTTGAATTTTTTTAAAGTTAAGAATAAGCTTGTTTTTCTGTGCTTTGTAGGAGATCCTCTTTTCAATGGTCGATGCAAGAGATGGCCTCCTGAAAGGAACAAGGAATGCTTTCAGCTTTCTGTTGCCAGCACTTGAGACAGCACAAAACTGGGGCGTCTTAGACAAGTCCAGACATGGAGAAAAGTTTAAAAAGAACTTCAAGTACACGATAAATCGTTGTCTCAGCACCTTAGAAGGTTGGTTGAATAATGTTTCAGTCTGTCTATTTTTGATATGTAAAAGGAAGTTATCACAATGACAATGCTTTGTTGATTTAAAATGAAATTTTAATGTGCTACTTTATCTGTGAACAGTGATATTTTTTAACCAAATGGTCTTTCTGTTTGGATGATACTGTACTGTGCCTTTCTTGTTTGTATTCCAGACCTCGAAAAGAGCAACATGAGTATTGTTCATCTGAAAACAGTCACAGACATTGACTTCTCTAAATTAGCTTCCCTTGAAGATATGAAAGTTGCAGCTGCCAATTTTGACGTGGTTTGTCGACTGGAGGAAATTCTAATGCAGTGGTGTAAACAAATCGAACAGGTTGGTAAAATTATGATTGTATAATTGTTATTACAACCCTAGCAATTCATGTGAACAGAAAAGGGGGCACTCCTAGTATTAAAGATCTAAGAACAAAGATCAAACAATATGTTATTACAAGCATTCACATCCTATATGAGAGCATGTTTAAGTCTCATGCAGAAGGTCCAAAATATAACTAGAAACAACAGGTAACACTGAACATAAAATGTCATTGAATGAATCACATATTTTGAAATGTTAAAGCATCTCACCTTTCTGAATTACAGTAAATCATTTGATTGAATTTTGTAACCTTTCTCTGTATCAGGTCCTGATAGAAAGTGATCAGTTGAGGAAAGGGGTTGATTCTGCAGGTCCACTGAGTGAGTTAGAACACTGGAAACGAATGTCTTTAAGGTTCAACTCCATCATAAATCACATTAAAGGCTCGGAGTGTAAGGCAGTGGTGATGGTGCTCCATATCAGCCACTCCAAAATTATGAAGGTACAGTCATTTGAGTGTTAAACAAAGTAATACATAAAGAGGATTATATGACAAAATGTTACTGTTGCATGAGGTAAAGTAATGGTCACAGATCCTATGTCTACAGTGTGAAGATGAGTGTGTCGGGTGGATGACGAATGCAAATGAATTATCTTAGAGGTCCAGCAAACCAAACAATATTGAGCTTCAATTAAGAGCGTTAATGCACAGGATATTCTAAATGTCAGATTCTGATGTGCTGAATTATTCTTTGTCCATTAGTAGACAACAAATCCATATCAGTGATAACTCTCATAAAGACATTTTATCAATTGACAATATTGCATATTTGCTGTTATCTTTGAGTTTTTGAGTGTTTGTGAGTGTTCTGTTGTCAGAAAACCTTAGAGCCTGTGGTTTAGGGCTTTTAAATGATTTCATTAAAAATGAATCCTTTTCAACCTTGTGTATATGTAGACGTGGCGGGATCTGGATGCCAGGATAACAGATCGTGCCAATGAGGCAAAAGACAATGTAAAATTCCTCAACACACTGGAGAAAGTCTGTCAGCCTCTTTACAACAGTGATCCGGTATGTACAGTCTGTAATTTGACAGTGCTTTATAGTAAGACTGAGATAAACACATCAATGTGTTAATCATACATGGTCACTAACCAACCAACGCCAACTTGCACAACACATCAGTCCAAATTATTATTTTTTTATATCTAACAGTAATCTTAAATTAGACATGATTAATGACAACTGCTCCACCATTTGAGACTAATTTAAGATTTACTTGTTGTCATCCAATTAGAAACAAGGTTTGTAACATTACTTAATTAGTGGGCCAGTTTGTTGTAGATAATGTAGATGTATGTATTATTTTAGGTCACCATGATGAAAAGTGTGCAGAACGTCATCAATGTAATTCAAATGATTTACAGTGTTTCACTGTACTACAACACAAGTGAAAGAATATCAGCACTGCTAATCAAAGTAAGTGTATTACATTAATTCTCAGAAAAATATAAGCTGTGTTTAGAAAATCTAACAATCCGATTTACTTCTGCATGCATTACCGAAAAATTTCAGGTCACTAACCAGATGGTGACAGCATGCAGATCATATATCACTGATAATGGCAAATGTCTAATATGGGACCAAAAGACTGAAGATATCGTCAGGAAAATGCAGGTGATGATGAAACCGACCCATTTGAATATGCTGAGGTGAGACTATAACTCATATTGACATGCATGTAACATTTTTTTTTTTGTTTTTTTCTTTGGCAGGATTGTATTGCCTTGTATCAGGAGTATCAGTCTTGCTTTCAGAAAACAAAGACACAGGCAATGGAAAGACTTGGAAAGAAGTCCTTTGAGGTGTCAGAGATGCAGATTTTCTGCAAGTTTGAGAGCTTCTGCAAGCAACTCGAAAAGGTGTGGTCAGTGTGAAATGTTTTTATTTGATCCCCATTCTTAACATAAGACCTTGGCATATAACAATAAGCAATATCTTTTTTTAGATCACACAAATAATAACAGTGTTCAAGAAGTTTGAATCTCTTGGAAAATCAAACATTGAGGGCATTGAGACTCTGGCCAGACAATTCCAAATACTATGCATGAATCTGAAAAAGAAACAGTATGATATGTTGGCTCCAAGGATGGTTGAATTTGAAGAAGATTTTGCAAAGTTTATGGCTCAAATCAGCCACATTGAGGTATGTATAATGTCCTTCTATTCACAGTCTATGCTGTGGCTAATTTTTATTGTCTCCCCTTCTCTAAACTAATGTTTAGAGTGGAGATTGTCATGATAAAACTTTGGCTGTCCTTATCTGCAGAGGCAGCTACAGGCATTTATGAGGTCCTGCTTCTCAAACATTATCTCATCTCAGCAATCTCTGTGCCTAATACAGCGGTCAGTATGATATCGTACTATAATATGAAGATCCACTATAATTATTTAAACTGGATAATATGATATAATAAGAAAATACTAACATGACTCTCGTATATTCATTTATTCCCAGTTTTCACCGGCTGAACCTTCCCTGTCTTGACACAGAAATTTCTAACATCCTAGGTCTTATTCTTCAACACTATGCGTCAGAAGTAGAGTTTGTGAAAAAGGTATTCTAGTTTCATGCTTAAGTAGACACAGAGTAAAGTATGGATATATAATTCAATTTATTGTCAAATTAATAGTTGACTGACCTGTTTGATTAAATTAACTTACCTCCTTGAGTGAATTTTCTTGGCAGCTCTATGACAAGCAGAGAAACGACCCCCCATTGTCTAGAAACATGCCTCCTGTGGCTGGAAGGATTTCATGGTGCAGGCACCTCTACAAAAAAATAGAGGAACCAATTTCTTACATCAAAGTAAGCCTAAATTTCATCCACCAAAACAACTTTGACACTTTATCGTCCATTGTACTGAAAATTTTTGCGTGAATGTATCTGTTGTCATCAATAGAAAAACTCTGACATTCTGCGCAGCCCGGAGGGAGAAGAGGTGGTCAAAATGTACAATCAGACTGCGGCTGTGTTAGTAGACTTTGAATGTGTGTACCACAAAGCATGGATGGAAGAGGTGTCAAAACTAGATTACGGTTGGTTCTCTGGCATTAATATGTTAATACCCTACATGGCAAAAAAAATAGCAATTTTTATCCTGCATCTGTTAATATTAATTTCAGCTATGTTATTCTGCTTCATAACAGTCTTGAATATTACACTGCTGGTTCGTCACCCAAAGACTGGGAAATTAGTGGTCAACTTTGATCCTAAAGTAACTGAGGTCATTCGGGAGGCCAAGTGTCTTCTGAAAATGGATCTGGAGGTTCCAAAGCAGGCTTTGCGTCTGGTCAAGTTGGAAAGCAAATTAAAAGCCAATCACCTCAGACTACAGGTAAATCATAACATATTTTGATGATAAAGATGGATGGGTTACGTTAACATTCTCATTTGTTTTTTGTTAATATAGAACATTTTGAGAGATTATGAGTCCACTTGTGAGAACATACCTGTGGAATTCACCAGCTTGATGGCTTCAAAAATAAAAAATGTAAGCATTCAATATTACAGTACAACAAAGTATACTTCAGTACACTTCAAGTATTGCTTGCTTACACAAACTACTTGGCAGGATAAGACTAAGCTGGCAGTTATGAAGCTTGCCTTATGAAGTGTTTATATATTTATGTCTTGAAGATGTTACTATTGCTTAACCTCTCAGTGTTTGTTTTAGCTCTGATATTTTTGGTAACTTACTAGGTGGAGTCCGTTCTTCGCCATGGATCAGTGTTGCTCACGTGGTCATCGTTTCTCCTTGACAAGTACTTCCAAAATGTTGAGACTGCTTTGTTTGAACTCAAATATATTGCAAAGAAGGTATGGTACTGAAAAAACAGGAAAATCTTCATATGTGGACGTTGCTATAAAATGTAGTAATTTGCTCTTAATTGATAGCGTTTTAACTCTGTTATTCAGAGGACTTGTATATAACCTGACCTGTGGTGAATGGTTGTGGCTCTAGAATGAAAAATCTGAACCACCCTTTGTTGCACTTTTATCCTTCAGGGATTCAGAAAAAAAGGACTATGTCTCTAAATGCAATATTTCTGTTTTTCAGGTGCAAGATATCTGTAAGCTACACATTGATGATGTCCTGAAAAACATCTCAGAGACTGTGCTGATTGAGCTCCCTGAAGACCACGCATCTTCAGTACAGCAGCTTATCAGCTGTAATGAGGCATGCCTCCCTTATGTGCTTTTTACTTTAATTTCATCCTCCAAATGAAAATGATTTGTATTTTATTATGCCTGTAGTTGGCTAATTATACACCTCTATTTTTCAGAATAAATGTAAGGAGCAGACAAAGGCATTGGACGTGAAATATTGTCGTGTTAAAGAAGCAGTGAAGGAGCTGGGTAGTGTGTTCAGTGCCATGTATGAATCAAAAGGCTCCAAGAAGACACTGGATGAACATGCACAAGGTGCTGTCAAGTCCCAGTTTTAAGTTTTGCACACAAGTGGAAATAATATAAAATACTTAGGCAACAGTCCTGTAGTATGCTAATCGAATTTTTTTTTTTTTTTTTTATTTCACTCTGAATGTTTTAGGACGGAGGAGTGTGATATTCTCAAGAGAAAGTCAGAAGATCCCTAATGAGGATGAGGGAATCAACTTGGAAGGTCCAGACAGAGAAAAAGCAATCAAATTTGAAAGGGTATATTTGCTTACCAACAACAAAACATTTCTCTTGAATACATGATAACAAAAAGTCTGCTGATGCTTCAAATGAAATTCTTAATTTCAGGAGTTCAACAAACTTCATGAGTACTTCACTACAAGGGTATTAGATGCACTGGTCAAAACAACTAAGTTATCTCTGGAGACCCTGAAAAGGAGACTTTGTGGATCTAAGTAAGTATTTCTGTGTTTGACAGTATGTAAAAAAAGAACAATATCTAAGAAAAATTGTCGTTCTTTCCAGATCAACATCAATGAATGACAATTTTAGAGCTCACGAGAAGTCTGAGTCGGCAATCTCGTTAATAAAATCTGAAGTTCAGCTGGTTATTCCCAACGTGGTGAGTTACTATTACTCATTGGAGACCGATTCCACTTTACACTAGTTACCTTTTTGTAGAGGAGAGGATAGTTGAGAATTCCTTGCCACATGTCTCATTTAACAGAAAATTTACACTGTCTGATATTTCTTGTTATCAGGTAATGGTTCCTACTGTAGAAGAGATCCAACATGCTGTTAATCATCTAATCGACTTAGTGTTGGAAGTTAGCAAAGGTGTCACGTGGCAACGGAATTACAGTTATAGTGGCACAAACAACAAAGGTAAGTCATTATCACCATGCAGACTGATGAAAAAACCTTGAAAGACAAGTTGAAAGGAATTTGGTATGTCTTGAATTATAATGTTAATATCAACAGTTAATCACATTACATTTACACCAGAGTTTATGTGAATTAATTAACCCTAAAGTTACAAGTGGTTGACTTGTAGAAGTCTTTGTTTTAAGAAATTCTAGAAAAGAATAGTAAAAATGACCCTTATTATGTATTATGTATCTTCTGACATGGCTAGTATCAACCATAGTTGTGTACAAGCCAGTTTTTGTGTTTTTTCCTGTTTGTGATCTCACAGGTGGAGAAAATGAGAATTTCCATCACAGAGTCATTGAACACAAGGATGTCAAAAAGGTTGTGGTCTTTCTTAAATCAACGGTCAGTTCTCTGAGAAGAGAAGCAACTGATGTTCTAAAGCAGTTTGACCCTTTCAGAGTCATCTGGAATGAAGACAGGAACCTGAAAGTCAAGGTTTTAACATTACACATACTTGTTTTGACTTTTGGATAGGAAATATATTTTTGACCATAATAAAAAACATTATTATAATCTTAACTTTCAGGAATTCATGGGCAGTAACCCATCCTTGATCCATATCAAGTCGGAAATTCAGCACTACTGTTCAGTTGAACAAGAAATAGCTGAAATCAAGCCCGTAATTGTTTTGGGATCTATTGAATTGTCAACAGGTAAGGTAGTTGTAATGTGTTCTAAACAGCAACCTGAAAATGTCCGAAGTCCTATTTTTTACCTACACTCAGTGTCCTCTACACTAAACTTTACTGCTGGACACTGGAGTGAGATCGCTCAAGCTGTACAGACAACAGCCTCAAGAGGGAGCTAAAGATTCAGCATTTTCTCACTTAATCTAAAAGCTGGAAGTGGTTTTGTGAAGCATTCATGATGGCACTAGATCATGAAGAAGGCATCTCTAAAGTGATTACAATTCATCCTGTGACATTAGAAATATCACTCAAAGCCAGGAATGTTAACCTTGGGGTTGAGGTGTAAAAAAAAGCACACAATCTTAGAATTGTCTTAGAATTCAACATAGTTTTCTCTATATTTATTTGACAATCCGAGTCAAGCTGAATGAGATCTCATCACTTGTACATTGTGCCTGGCTTGGAACTATGTTTCAGAGAACAGCAAATTCAGATATTCAAATTGTATCTCTTATATTCAGAGCCATTAAAGGGGTCCTTGACAGTGGAGACAAAAGCCTGGAAGAAACTGTTGTGCAAATACCTGAAGGAAGAATACAAGAAGAAAATGATTGACACCAGCATACATACGAACAAGTACTTTGTACAGCTATCTCATCCTGTGGCTAACCTAGAAGATGTGCGCCGTGCCATGGGCGCCCTCTCTAAACTTCGGGATGCTGAAATACAAACTGATATCACATTACTTTCCATTGAGGTATGAATATAAAAAATGATTAATTTTCATTAGTTTTTAATTATATAGTTGTATTGCCAAGAGTGATGGCTACAGGCTACAGGCCAAAGGCTATAGAAAGAAGAATGATCCAGGCATTTAAGATTCTTTATCATAGAATTTGAGCCAGGATCATCTTTTTTGAAAACTGGGCACTCTTGATTTTCTCCAGTGTCAGATATATCAGAGATTTATCAGAAGTTTACAGACATTGAGATTTCCATCACAAAATTTGTGGTTAGGGTGCTCTGGCTTAAACTTGTGTGCTCATAAAAAATAAAATTTGCAAATAGTTGTTCTTCCCATCAGTTATATTTCTGTAACTGTCACATAACCATGTGTGATGCTATATTTTACAGGAAGCCTTTGAAATCCTGAATAAATATGAGGCAGAGGTGACCAAAAGAGAAGCAGAGGGAGTGTACAATTTGAGGCATTTCTTCAACAAGCTTCAGGCTAAAGCTGTTAGTATTACTATTATATTTCTGCTTTGAATTTCTGTGGAATTTTATAATTTGTTCTTGTGTGACTCAGTTGTGATGGTGGTTTTTGATTCCTGACCTTCATAGAGATCAGTGCAGGATGAGCTTGTTCGTAGGCAGCCCAAGTTTAAACAGAACCTTTTGGAGTGTGTTTCTGTTTTCCAAAAGGATGTTGGCACTTTTCTGGAACAATATGATTCAGTAAGTAATCTGAATTAATCCTAATCCTAACCCTATGAATCCTAAAGTCTTATAAATTTTCATCAGTAAATTTGAATGAATCAGTTTATTAGTTCACATGGTCTTGTTGTCTAGGAAGGCCCTATGGTCGATGGAATAGCTCCTCAAGAAGCCAGCCGCAGACTCCAGATGTGTCAGGTAACACTGTCAGTCAACTCCATCCTATAGGCCAATTTCAGATGCATGAAAAGCATCTAAATAAGCAGAAAATTCCATACTGCGTACAGTATGTATAATCCATTTTATGATTTACTGAAATTGTAAAAACTAGATTCTCCTCTTGAATACACACTACAGTGTTTTCGACAATCAGATGTGAATAGAGAAGTGAGTGTCAAAGTCAGCGAAATTAAATGATCTATAATTTACTCCATTACTGTGTCAATTAGCTACCTACCCCACCTTTACAACGTTCGTTATGAGTATACAGTATATTAATTTCTTAGACGCCAGTCTTTTCCAAGTTTCAGAGGTGATAACAGAGCCAGGCATTAAGATAGCTGGAAATCTGTGCATGTAATATTGTTTTATAAATGATCTTTTCCCATTTACTTGTATCCACTCAGATTTTTGATTACGATGAATTGTAAAGGTGATTTTTGGTCTTGCATTGTTTAATTGTATTTGAATGTCTCTTTTAATTAGCTCTTTTTCCATTAAGTAAAATTGAAATATATATTTGCATCTTAATTATATGAGATTAGATTCTTTTTGTATTTAATTCAGACCTTCTTGTCTTATTTTATTCAGGCTAGATTTGAAGAATTGTGGAAAAACTTCAACACATATACCTCCGGGGAGCAGCTTCTTGGCTTGCCAGTTACAGACTATGACTGCCTACTTAAGAAAAAGTGTGTTACCACTCTACAAAAGTTTATCATACACCACCAGAGTAATTGACATTTATCAGTGCTTATTTTTACTGTTAATCTTATTGGTGTCGTATATATTCTGACTAATTGATCTGTCATTTCCCATGATTACCTTAGAAAAGAGCTCGACCTGCTACAGAAACTCTATGGCCTGTATGATGCAGTGATGAGTAAGATTCGTGGGTACTATCGCATTCTGTGGACAGATGTGGATATTGAGAAGATCAATTCAGAACTTTTGGAGTTTCAGAACAGGTAATCTAAGTGTTACTTTAATTTTTTGGGGTTTTTTTTGTCTTATGTTGGAAAATAACATGACTTTTAGGTAGGTATGCACCAGTTGGAAAACTGCGGAAAACATTTCCTCAATCCTGCCCAAATGAATACAGTATTATTTCTTTAAATACTTTTAGAAGGTGAAAACATACACATGTTGGAGGTGAAAACAAAGACTACAAGTAAACGTCCTGTTTCTAGGTGCCGAAAGCTACCCAAAGGACTAAAGGACTGGCAAGCTTTCCTAGACCTGAAGAAGACAATTGATGATTTTAGTGAGTCATGCCCTCTGCTTGAGATGATGGCAAACAAATCTATGAAGAGGAGACACTGGGACCGAATCACAGACCTGACTGGGCACCAGTTTGAGGTGGAGTCCAGTACCTTTACACTGCAAAATATCATGGAAGCTCCTCTGCTAAAGTACAAGGACGATATTGAGGTTTGCTGCAAGTTTGAAGATTGTGGTGAATTTCTAGCCACAGTAATTGATTCCCCTACCTTTTGTTCACTGCCTAAGCTTTGATTTTTGCATGTGTATTATAGGACATCTGTATCTCAGCTGTGAAGGAGAAGGATATTGATGCCAAGTTGTCACAAGTAAAAGAAGTGTGGTCCAGTCAAACCCTGAGCTTAATGACATTCAAGGACAGAGGAGAGCTGATGCTGAAAGGGGCAGAGACAGCTGAGATCTTCACCATCCTGGAGGATAGTTTGATGGTACTGGAGTCACTGTTGAGCAACAGGTATGATAGATAAAATGTTGACTTTAAATTATTGACTATACAGATTTAAAAAAATTGACCAAGTTCAATATTTAACACCAAGTAAGAAAAATGGATTGAGATCATAAAAAGAAAAGCCTGCTGTTAAAATGATGTAACTATAACTGATGATAACTCAAACGGGAAAGTAAGGTTTTGAAACAGATACAGTATGATATGTACAAGAATGACTGTATATATACAATGACTCGCTCATCTGATATAAACCCTTGTGTACTTGATTTGCCTTTTACAGGTACAGTGCCCACTACAAAGCAGAGATCCAGGACTGGGTCTCCAAGCTTTCAACATCATCTGATGTCATTGAGCAGTGGGTTATTGTGCAAAACCTGTGGATCTATTTAGAGGCTGTGTTTGTTGGGGGTGACATAGCTAAGGACTTGCCACAGGTATAATTAATACATTTTCATCTTTATACTCCAAAAACTACAATGTTGGGCTCTTCTTAGTAAAATGCAAAATCTCTTTCTTTTTCCTGTGGAAAAATAGGAAGCAAAACGTTTTCAGAACATTGATAAATCGTGGATTACGATCATGCTGCGAGCCCAGAAAGTCCCGAATGTGGTGGAGTGTTGTGTGGGTGATCCGATTCTTGTAGAGCTCTTACCAGACCTTCAGAAACAGTTGGAGTTCTGTCAAAAGTCTCTTGCAGGGTAAAGATTTGTCAGCAACTTTTTGGAGTTTATTGCTTTATGTTTCTTGTTTTACCTTGCTAGTGCATAGTATAACTAATTGAATTTCAGTTTTAGACCCTAATTTGTCATACCAGTTGTCACTGTCTTCATCTATGAGAGATTTCTAGCCACTTAGAAGGGTGTTTATTTCCCAAAGACCCATTGAAAAGTAACCAAATAGCTAAATTTATAAATTCATGGTTATTTGTATTTTCTGTAATTTATTTGATTTTAGTGTTGTTCATTCAAGCACTGTCAACACTTTAGCTTTCCTTCTACATCTGATGGAGATGTGATCAAACCCAACAGGTACCTTGAGAAAAAGAGGCTCCTGTTCCCACGGTTCTTCTTTGTGTCTGATCCAGCCCTCTTGGAGATCCTCGGACAAGCCAGTGATTCTCATACAATTCAGGTTAGAACATGCATAGTTACTGTAAAGATGTTTTTTAAAAGATGTCAAATATAAAAATGAGTCATAGTATATCTGCCATGGAAGTCCTGTTTTTGTTCCATTTTATTTATATATATATGTGTGTGTGTGTGTGTGTGTGTGTGTGTGTATGGCTGTTAGATCAAATAAAATAAAGGCTAAGGAAGAGAAGATTAGGAGGCAATCCAGCCACAGATAATAATCTGTGGATTTTAAAGAATTTGTGTGGGGGGAAAATAGATTTTTTTTAAATAGCTGGCATATGAATGATATGATTCTTTTTTTCACAGTGACAAAATTTTATGTTGATAAATGCTTTGGTAGCAATCTGTCATGTTGTGTTGATTGATTAGTGTGTTGATTTCTTGAACCTAATTTTAGATCATTTTTTTGTGTATGGATTTTTTTAGTCACATCTACTTGGAGTGTTTGACAATGTTAACGAAGCTGAGTTTCATGCAACAGAGTATGACAAGATTTTGGCTGTTCTTTCACAAGAGGGAGAGAAACTGTCGGTATGTAATGAGTGTAACTATAATGCCATTCTGCATTTGCAGAACACAATAAAATCTGCATATTACTTTGAACATGAAAAACAACCTTAAGATTGTTCTTGAGTAAATACACCTTGTTGTACATGTAAATTATAAATGTATTTCTGGTTTCAGCTGGACAGTCCAGTCATGGCACAGGGACCAGTGGAGCTCTGGCTTGGTGAACTATTATTACAACAGCAGTCATCATTACACACTGTTATCAAATCCTCAGATCTAGAGATCAATGATGAAGACTTTGATCTTCTGTCTTTCCTTGACAAGTTCCAAGCACAGGTCAGAAGACTGCAGTTTGGCTGAAAATGTCTAATATGATATATATATAATATATAATAATATATGACAGTTGTCATGCTTGTGGCATCTTAATGCTAACGTATTACATATCATAACTCCAGATTTGTAATTATAATGGGTTTTCCTCATTTCATAAGTGTGATACCATAAAATTAACAAGTCAGAGCCATTCTGTCCACTGTCTGAACTCAGTTTCTCTTAAATGTTTACGTAAACACTGTAATCTTATATTTTCCCAGAAATCTTCAAGGCAGGTTTTAAGAAAGATTTATCTGATTAAACAACTCC
This sequence comes from Amniataba percoides, assembly GCA_037176925.1. Lineage (NCBI taxonomy): Eukaryota > Metazoa > Chordata > Actinopteri > Centrarchiformes > Terapontidae > Amniataba > Amniataba percoides. Next base: position 6,728,553 of record JBAJHX010000062.1, read on the forward strand.
ATAGTTATTACTTTGACAGGTTAGCGTTATAGCCTCTCCCCTAAAGTGGATAAATGAAAGGTGAATGCCCTTGTAGTGTTGAGCATAAAGGAAGACTAGCGATATGATTTGGAGTTTTTGTACAAGCTTGCATTGCAAATAACGTACATTAGTTCATACTAATAAATCATTGCATTTGATGCATCTTTTCATGCATTTGCTCTTTCTTTTTAGGTGGGCTTGCTAGGAATCCAGATGCTTTGGACAAGAGATTCAGAGGAGGCACTGCAAAATGCTGAAGATGACAAGGAGGTCATGCCTCTTACCAAAAAGAAATTCCTAAATCTACTAACCACACTCATTAAACAAACCACATATGACCTGAGCAAATTTGACAGAGTCAAATATGAGACCCTCGTCACAATCCATGTGCACCAGAGTGATATATTTAATGATCTAGTACGTTCTTTGAAAAATCTCACTTCTGTTATGGATCATTATATATTATTGACTGTTACTGTCATTTATATAAGACACTGAGATTAATGTTCTACTTTTTCCTCAGGTAAAAAAGCGCATCAAATCTGTTGGTGACTTTGAATGGCTGAAACAGAGCAGATTTTACTATAAGGAGGACCTGGATAAGGTAATCGTGTCTATTACAAATGTTGACTTCATTTATCAGAACGAGTTCCTTGGCTGTACGGACCGTCTGGTCATCACTCCTCTAACTGACAGGCAAGAGAAAAGGAGTTTTGATTTTCTTACTTGCTTTATTTGCTTTATTAATTAATGTATTTACTTATATACGTTATAGTTTTTAATGAACATTTCCTATAGTGTTTATCTATGTTGAATTGAACTGTTTTTTATCTACAGGTGTTACATCACACTGTCCCAGGCTCTGGACATGAGCATGGGAGGAGCCCCTGCAGGGCCAGCTGGCACTGGGAAAACTGAAACTACTAAAGACATGGGTCGCTGCCTTGGTAAATATGTTGTGGTATTCAACTGCTCAGACCAGATGGACTTCAGAGGACTTGGCAGGATATACAAAGGTATCTCAAGCAATGAAACGATTCATCCAGCAGTGTGGTGTGCAGTGTCAGGTATTTCATCATGTATTCTTCTTACAGGCCTTGCACAGTCAGGTTCCTGGGGTTGCTTTGATGAGTTCAATAGAATCGATCTACCGGTGCTTTCTGTTGCTGCTCAGCAGATCTACATTGTTCTGATGGCACGGAAGAGACACAAAAGCACTTTCATATTTACTGATGGAGACTGTGTAGATCTGAATCCAGAGTTTGGCCTCTTTATCACTATGGTAATATACACTCTTCTTCTTTCTTCTTCTTCAAAATCTTATAAGCACCTCAAAATGAGGTAGAAAATGTTAAATAATAATGCTAAATGACTTGTTGTTATTCCCTGTCTAGAACCCTGGATATGCAGGCCGTCAGGAACTTCCTGAAAACTTAAAAGTACAATTCAGAACAGTGTCTATGATGGTACCAGACCGACAGGTGTGTCAAGGGTACTTTTACTTGAAAGCAATGATTTTCTTTTTGCTGTAGTCTCAACAGACCATCACTTCTCCACTGTTGTCTTTGGCAGATCATCATGAGAGTCAAACTTGCCAGTTGTGGATTCAATGAAAATGTCATCTTAGCCCAGAAATTCTTTGTTCTTTACAAACTGTGTGAGGAACAACTTACAAAACAGGTAGGTTTGTGGTCAGTGCTTAATGGCTATTTTGAATATTAATTGACCTACTGATATACAACCTCTGCTGTTTCTCAGGTCCACTATGACTTTGGCCTGAGGAACATCCTTTCTGTGTTAAGAACACTGGGGGCCAGTAAAAGAGCACGACCTGATGACACAGAGTCTAGCACTGTCATGAGAGTGCTGCGTGACATGAATCTCTCTAAACTTGTATGTCAGAAACTCAGTGTTGGCCATCAGCAATAGTGCAATACATTTTGGATCTATTGTACTGTGTTGGCAGATACTGTATGTGTAAATCTTTTTGTATGCTTCAGGTGGATGAGGACGAACCACTATTCCTAAGTCTGATCAATGACCTCTTCCCTGGTATCCAGCTGGATGGGAGCACATACGTTGAACTTCAAGCTGCTGTTGCCAATCAAGTTGAGCTTGCTGGTATTGTTAACCATCCACCATGGAACCTCAAGCTAGTCCAGGTAGCATGAAGCATCTTCATCTGAATATTAACCCATTTTTATGTTTTGTGTCTTATAAGTTATTATTTACAAAACACTTTACTTAAATGTAACTGACATTTTCAGCTTTATGAGGCCTCACGTGTGCGGCATGGCTTGATGACTTTGGGCCCAAGTGGAGCTGGGAAGACCGCTGTCATCAACATTCTCATGCGAGCTATGGCTGAATGTGGAACCCCGCACAGAGAGATGCGCATGAATCCTAAAGCAATCACTGCACCACAGATGTTTGGTCGTCTTGATGCAGCCACCAATGATTGGACTGATGGGATCTTTTCTACTTTGTGGAGGAGAACACTTAAAGCCAAGAAAGGTCTGTTTGCACATTCAGATGAATATTTCTCATTATATGTCACAAATTGAATTTATATTTAAAAAAAACTATCAAACCATCCAAAATGCACTATTGAATTAATCAGCAGCAGATAAATATAAAATACAGTTTGGCTGTTTTGTCTGTTGAAAGCTTTTGTTGTTTTTTAAATAATTAGACATAAACGGATGCATTCTTCCACCAAAAGATGTTGTTTCGGATACCTCTTGTATGAAATTATGAAATTGTCATGGAATTTAACATTTTAGGGGAGTTCATATGGATTGTGTTGGATGGGCCTGTGGATGCCATATGGATTGAGAATCTCAACTCTGTGCTGGATGATAACAAAACACTTACCCTGGCTAATGGTGACCGCATCACCATGTCTCCATCCTGTAAGCTGGTGTTTGAGGTGCACAACATGGACAATGCCTCCCCCGCTACTGTGTCCAGGGTGGGTATGGTCTTCATGAGCTCCTCAGCTCTGAGCTGGCGACCCATACTTCAGGTACAGCTATTTAGTTAAATCATCTAAACAGAGTGTTTTTGAAAAAATATGACGGGCTTAGATGGATCATGGGTTTTATGTTGTAGGGATGGACTCACAAGCGCAATGCAAAAGAGGCTGAAAGCATTCTGAGTTTATATGACAGGGTGTTTCAGGACGCATACCTATTTATGAAGCAGGATCTGAAACCCAAAATGGAGCTTTTGGAGTGCAACTACATAATGCAGGTATGTGTTCATAAACCTACTGAAGACAAAGTGACATGGCTCTAAGCATGTTTCATGAAACACTGAATGATCTTAATGTGATCCACACAAAGTCCGTGAATTTGCTGGAGGGCCTCATCCCAACCAAGGAGACAGGTGGCTTGAGCGGAGACAAACACCTTGAACGCCTCTTTGTCTTCTCCCTGATGTGGAGTCTTGGAGCTCTTTTGGAGTTAGAGGACAGGGACAAGCTGGAGACTTTCATCAGAGGTCATGAAAGCAGCATTGATGTACCTCAAACACAGAAAGGAGAGACTATGTTTGAGTACATGGTCAACCCAAATGGTACAGTCATTTTATACGTTTAATACTGCCTCTTTGATGTCTGTGTCTGGTTTATACGTGTCTGTTTTATCATGGGCATATTACTATATTTACATGTATTCAGGTGAATGGTGCCATTGGAATAACCATGTGGGAGAGTACATTTATCCAGATGACCATGTACCAGACTACGCCTCCATCCTCGTGCCAAATGTGGATAACACAAGAACCTCTTTTCTGCTGGAAACTATCGCCAAACAACGCAAGGTGATTTTGTCTCTTGTAAAACAATACTTTTTTTGTTCCTGTTTGTTTTGCCTTAATGGTTGTGGAACATAAATCATGTTTTTTTGTAGGCTGTACTGCTTATTGGTGAACAAGGGACAGCTAAGACAGTGATGATAAAAGGCTACACAAAAAGATATGATCCTGAGACAGACTTGTTTAAATCCCTGAACTTCTCATCAGCAACAGAACCAATGATGTTTCAGGTAGAATATGTATCATGTTCTGTATTTATGGTTTTGAACTGTTCTGAGTCCGTTTTTGATTACAAACACATTTTTATTCCTTACAGCGAACAGTGGAAAGCTACATTGAGAAAAGAATTGGCAGCACATATGGACCCCCAGGCGGACGCAGGATGACAGTCTTTATTGACGATATCAACATGCCTGTCGTCAATGCATGGGGAGATCAGGTGTTTATACAGTAGAGGTTTATATAATAAGAAATTGTAAATATATATATGTATTTACTATTTCTTATTTAGTCTTACTAACTGCTGTATTTCACTATACAACCAGATCACCAATGAGATAGTACGCCAGATGATGGAAATGAACGGTATGTACAATCTGGACAAACCAGGGGACTTCACCACTGTTGTGGATGTACAGATACTGGCTGCTATGATTCACCCTGGTGGTGGAAGAAATGACATCCCACAGAGACTGAAGAGGCAGTTTACAGTCTTCAACTGTACTCTGCCATCCAACACCTCCATTGATAAGATATTTGGTAACTGTCTCAAAACTTACTATTTTTTGTTCTTAGTTTATGTTCTCAGAAACTTACCAGTTTTTTCATGCTCTTTTTATGAAGGTGTTATTGGAGGTGGATATTTCCATGCATGCAGGACATTCACATCTGATATTTCAGATATGGTGAAGTGTCTTGTGTCTGCGGGGAGAATTTTATGGCAATGGACAAAGGTAATGGCTTGGAAGATTATATAAAATTGGTTATAAAGTAGTGAAAGATTTATTAATGAAGAGATGAATGATTCAATCATTTCATTAAAGGCAAAAATGCTTCCTACACCGTCCAAGTTCCACTATATCTTCAATTTGAGAGACTTGTCCAGGATCTGGCAAGGGATGTTAAATATTAAAGCAGAGGAGTGTAATGATGTCCCCACGCTCTTGGCTCTTTTCAAGAGTGAATGCACAAGGGTGATTGCTGACAGGTACAGTGCTTACATGCAATAAATTCCCATTTAAGTACAACCAAAATAGTAGGAATGCAAAGTTAAATACTGTTTTGCTCTAGGTTTATTTGCTCCGAAGATAGAGAGTGGTTCGAGAAGTCTGTGAGTCGTGTGATTCAAGAGCATGTTGACGCCAGCCTTGTCCCAGATCTTCATCCTGAGCCATACTTTGTGGACTTCCTGCGAGATGCACCAGAGCCCACTGGAGAAGAAGAAGATGATGCCTGTTTTGATGCCCCCAAAATCTATGAACTGGTATGAACTTGGTATTTAGACCATTGTATGTTTTTTTACTGAAGATGTTGAAAACTCACCATCATGTGAATAAATGTTCTTGCAGGTGCCAAGTTTTGAGTTCTTATCAGAAAAACTGATGATGTACCAGACCCAGCATAATGAGGTTGTGAGAGGCTCCAGTCTGGATCTGGTTTTCTTCACAGATGCTATGACTCATCTTGTCAAGGTAAGACTGAAAGCCTAACTAACAGATGCATATACTGTAGAGTAAGCTTTAGGTATGATTTATTTGACATATGTCATCCTTTAGATCTCACGAATCATTCGAACCGACAATGGTAATGCACTACTTGTTGGAGTAGGAGGATCAGGAAAGCAGAGCCTGACTCGCTTGGCCTCATACATAGCTGGTTACAGCATCTTCCAGATCACATTGACAAGGTAAAACCCCTCCAAACAAAATTTTCTCTGCATAATTTGGTCTTTTGTTTTAAAATATTTGTAGAAACGCTACCTTTGAGGATCTTATATATTACATTAAGATTATAATTGTCTGTTTTTATTAAATATTTATTTGTAAAATAAATATTCTGATAATATTCTAAATAAATATTCTGATTCTTATTCTGATAATTACTATTACCAACTGGATCTTTTAAATTATTCTCACTGTTTTCGTGATTCTACAAATCATGGTATAATTATGTCAACTATTTCCCTTGTGTGTACCAGGACATGTGCTGCATGGAGTTAAAATGTGTCTCATAATTAATAAAAAACGTTGGCCTGTTATATTCTATTTGGTAGCAATGAACAAAAGATTGATCATTTATGTGATTATTTTGATATGTGTTACTGTGGAGTATAACATTTTGATTAGAAATAGGACATTTTTAAAGAAGTACCAGGCATCTTTGTTTATAAGCAAATAAATATCTAACAGACCACTTGTCATTTTTGCATTTGTATATGTAATTATTTTGCTGTATTCACACTAACAGGAGGTTATACGGAATTTACTGAAGGTTTGCTTCTTACTCTGCTATGTTTTCTTATCAGAACATACAACGTTAGTAATTTCATGGAGGACCTGAAAGTACTGTATAAAACAGCCGGAGCTGAGGGAAAAGGAATCACATTCATCTTTACAGATAATGAAATAAAAGATGAAGCCTTTCTTGAATATCTCAACAACCTTCTTTCTTCTGGAGAGGTAAAGACTTCACTTTCACAGTAACACATTTAATGGCTCTGAAGCTCTAATACATGTTCACCCAAAATTTAGATCATGTAGTTGTTAACTTTCTTATTTAATCCAATAGAAACAATAAATCATTCCAACATGAGAGACAAGGAGATCAGAAAATATTTTATATTTAAGGAAAGCTTTTAGCGATTATGATTTCTTCTCTGTGAATTGAATGTATGCAGATTTCCAACCTTTTTGCGAAAGATGAGATACAGGAAATTACCCAGGATTTGATCTCTGTGATGAAAAAGGAGTTTCCTCGTGTTCCACCAACTTTTGACAATCTTTATGATTACTTCATATCCCGGTCCAGAAAGAATCTCCATGTAGTTCTTTGCTTCTCACCGGTAGGTTAAAAATGAGCATATTCTTTATCCAGAACAATATCAGATGTTCAGGTATTTTGTTTACTTTTATTTCTCTGCATCTTTGTGTGTTTATTTATTTGTATTTTCATTCTTTAATATCCTGCATTTGTTCTCTTTCACGCATGCCCATTTTGAACAATTACGTTTAACATTTTCCTTTTTGTCTCTTCTCTCCTTTTACAGGTCGGGCAGAAGTTTCGCTCCAGGTCACTCAAGTTTCCAGGGTTAATTTCTGGCTGCACCATGGACTGGTTCACCCCTTGGCCCACTGAGGCTCTGGTTGCTGTGTCCAACTATTTCTTGTCAGAGTTTCCAATGGTTTGCTCTGCTAATGTCAAGGCTTCTGTGGTGACCACCATGGGTACATATCATGACAAAGTATCCGAGACCTGTGAAAGCTACTTTGAAAGGTATAATTTTAATAATTTCCACATATATACTGTTATATTGTTATTTTAATATCTATTTTTTAGTCCATATGAGTCCTGATAATTCAAGTTCTCTGCTGTTTCCTTTTTCAGGTTCCGAAGAAGAACTCACGTTACCCCTAAATCCTACCTCTCTTTTGTAAATGGTTACAAAACACTGTACGTGGAAAAACACGATTACATTAACACACTAGCAGAGCGCATGAATGTTGGTAAGGAAGTCCAGCAGCACGACTATGACATGCAATAAAGGTGACATGTATGGGAAGGAAAAGGATTTTAAAAAGGTGTCAATGATTTCCAGGGTTGGACAAACTGATGGAGGCTAGTAAGTCAGTGGCTCAACTGTCAAAAGATCTTGAAGTCAAGGAAAAAGAACTGGCTGTGGCGTCAGTCAAAGCCGATAAGGTAAATGATAACACAGGCTACAGCCTTCAAGTATCCTGAATGCATAGTGTATAGATAAGAGATAGATGGTTATGTATATACTTTTTCCAAATCTGAATTTACCAAGTGACATAAAATCAAGTGTAAATTATTGGTTGTCGCAAAGAAAAGGTCATTAATTGTCGAAAGGGATAGAAGTCTTCATTAATGTAGTATGAATATCTGCTTCAGAATGAAACTGGATGAAAGGTCAACAGCTTACAGACAGTAATTATGATACAATTTATTAAGCAACAAATTTCTTGTTCCATTCATATAGGTGGTGGCAGAGGTGACCGTGAGCGCTGAAGCCGCTACCATTGTGAAGAATGAGGTCCAGGTTGTGAAGGACTTAGCCCAGAAAATTGTTCAGGGAATTGAGAAAGAAAAAGCTATTGCAACGGAAAAGCTGGAGGCTGCCAGGCCAGCCTTAGAGGATGCTGAAGCTGCACTAAATGTAAGATTTCTGTGACATTTTTAAATATTAGTGTATTTACATCTTATACAGACTACTACAGATGAACTGTTTTTTTTTTTTTTTGGTACGTCCGTGATATTACAGACCATTAAGCCAGCTGACATTGCCACTGTGAGAAAATTGGCCAAACCACCACATCTGATCATGAGAATTATGGACTGCTGCCTGCTTTTATTCCAAAAGAAGTTAGACCTGGTTACTATTGATCCAGAGCGACGCTGTATTAAGCCATCCTGGGGAGAAGCACTGAAGGTAATAAAAACATTTGCATCTAATTTCAGTTGTTGGGATGTAATCACAACCATCCCATTGTCAGTTTTCCTGTGAGCCAATAAAGAGATATGATTGTTAGCCCAACATAATCAACAATGTGAAATTACTTATTGTTCCCTATTTTTCCCTTTCCAAAATTCCTTTTCTACTCTAGCTTATTAGTGCCGCAGGCTTTATGACCTCCCTCCAGCAGTTCCAAAAAGATAAAATTAATGAGGAAACAGTAGAACTGCTGAAGCCGTACTTTGAGATGGAGGATTACACAATGGAAAATGCCAAGAAAGTGTGTGGTAATGTAGCTGGTCTGCTACAATGGACTCGTGCTATGGCCACATTCTTTGGCATCAACAAAGAAGTGCTGCCACTCAAGGTAAAGTTAATCTTTGTCATGCCAGCTGTTAGTTTTTTTGGAATGCAGATCAGACATAGTTGACTATTGGACTTTAATTTTTGGGGTTCAAAAATTTCTACTTCAAGCCTGTTTTTGGGTGTTGACATGCATTTACTGTGAATACACACAAACACACATAAATATCCATATATAATATATATATAATATATAATAATATAATAGACATTACATATATGTAAATATTGTGATGACGATCACTTCTTTATGACCCTGTGTGGATTTGTGTACTCTTTTGTTTGTGTCCAGGCTAATCTAGCAGTTCAGGAAAGCAGGCTAAGAGTGGCTAATAATGAGCTAAACAAGGCTGAGGCTCAGTTGGCTGAAAAGCAAGCAGAGTTTGACAAAGTCAAGGCCAAATGTGACGCTGCTATGAAAGAGAAACAGGTGTGGATAAACTTTATAGAACATTTTTTATGTTTCATTTACTTTCAGCTAGAAATTTAAACTGTGACTCACCTGAAAAAAATGTTTCTCAGGACTTGTTGGATGATGCTGAGATGTGTAGGAATAAAATGCAGGCTGCATCTGCACTTATTGATGGACTTAGTGGAGAGAAGGTTCGCTGGATAGAACAAAGCAAAGGATTTAAATCACAGATCAACAGGTGGGTTAGAAAGAAAACTATTTTTTTTGTTTTAAAAACATAAAGCATAACATAAAATGTAAGATACATTCATGTTGTTAGAATTGTGAAGGTTTTTGGGGAGGGAAATTTGCAGTTTATTGATCATGAAAGGGTCTTAACGAGGTGTTCTTCCTGGCAGACTTGTGGGCGATGTGCTCCAGCTCACTGGCTTCTTGTCTTACTGTGGACCATTTAACCAGAGTTTTCGTGACATGTTGTTGAGGGGCATCTGGGAGGCAGAACTCAGGAGCCATAAAATCCCTTTCACAGAAAACCTCAACATTATTTCCTCCTTAGTGGACCCTCCCACTGTAAAAACAACTCAAACCTGATTTTAATTTTACCTCACTACCAACTATACAAGACATTATTCACACAATTAAAAGACATTTACACTCCTCTCTTTTTTATGTGAAAGATAAGCGAGTGGAACCTTCAAGGACTCCCAGGAGATGACTTGTCTGTCCAGAATGGCATCATCGTCACAAAAGCAACAAGATATCCTCTCCTTATTGACCCCCAGACTCAGGGAAAAGCTTGGATTAAGGAAAAAGAAAAGGGCAATTCATTCCAAGTATATAATGAAAATGAAAAAGTAGTGTCATTTTCACCCTCAGTGGATGTGTGACACTAGCTATTGTAGTAATGTGTGGTTTCTCTTTCAGGTAACATCACTCAACCACAAGTTCTTTCGCTCTCATTTGGAAGACTGTCTTTCTTTGGGACGCCCTCTTCTCATTGAAGATGTATGTGAGGAGCTGGACCCTGCCCTCGACAATGTCCTTGAGAAAAACTTTATTAAGTCTGGAACAAGTTTCAAGGTAATTGACTGACATACACATTCGGGATCAACGACACAGCTGTAAAATGTGTCTTCTCTCAAACTCTTGGATTCATTTTTTTGTAGGTTAAAGTGGGAGACAAAGAGGTGAACGTGATGAGTGGCTTCCAGCTCTATATAACCACCAAACTGCCTAATCCAGCATATACCCCAGAAGTCAGTGCCAAGACGTCTATCATTGACTTCACTGTAAACATGAAGGGTTTGGAGAACCAGCTACTTGGTCGTGTCATCCTTAGAGAGAAACATGTAAGTGTATTTTTTCCATGTTGTACAAAACAGGTGCTTCTTGAATGCATCTTTTTATTTGTGGTAAATAATGTAATATCAATATTCAATGATCAAAGCAGCTGTAATAATTTCATCCCATGACCCAGCAACATTAGCGTCACAGGGCAGGCTACAAATGGGCCAGCTGTGTTTATTTTATCCTATATTACCTTGTTATTACAGTATTGAGCATGCAGTGTTGATTTTGCCTTGGGCTGCAGGTGAATTTTTGTTGCTCCAATAAGTTGTGTCATTTAATGGATTCTGACAGGAACTAGAAGAAGAAAGATTGAAGCTAATTGAGGATGTAACTGCCAATAAGAGAAAGATGCAGGAATTGGAAGACAATTTGCTATACAAACTCAGCAGCACAAAAGGTACAGCAGTTCCTGGTGGATGTTAATGCCAGCATCTTCAATGTACTTACATAATTTGAAAAGTAAAAAAGTGTTTCTGTTTGTGTGATTCAAGGTTCCTTGGTTGATGACGACTCCATGATTGGCATTCTGAGCACAACTAAGCAAACTGCTGCTGAAGTTAGCGCAAAACTCAGTGTTGCTGCAGACGCAGAGTTGAAGATCAATATAGCTCAAGCAGAATATCGACCCGTCGCCTCTCGGGGCAGCATCCTTTACTTCCTCATCACAGAGATGAGCATGGTCAATGTTATGTACCAGACCTCCCTGGGCCAGTTCCTCAAAATCTTTGACCTGTCACTGGAAAGGTATGGTTTCTACCAAAACTGGTTCATCAAATTATGCCTGAACAATGGTCTTTGGTCTGAGAAACATGAGGCTGTAAAATATTTTGTACTAAATATTCTTTACTCCTTACACCTTAAATCACACTATGTTAAAAAATAACTCTGAATTTAATTAACCCAATAACCAATGGATTTGTCTTATAATAACCTAGTCTATATTGTAGAAAATAATTTGCCTTAGTGGCAGAAATGACTTCGTCTTTTTGCATTCTTTATCTTTACTTTCTCAAATTACTGCATGACCTTGTTCCTAGCTCTCTTTGTCTCGCCTGTTTTCTTTTGTTACTATCATCAATATTCTTTTGCAGGTCTGAAAAGTCCTCTAAAACTCAGAAGCGAATTGCAAACATCATTGAATATCTGACCTTTGAGGTTTTCAGATATACTGTGAGAGGCCTCTATGAGAACCACAAGTTCATCTTCACACTCTTGCTGGCTCTCAAAATTGACCTACAGAATAACAAAATAGAGCACAACCAATTTCAGATTCTTATTAAAGGTAAGATAATCATTACTTCTGGAGGAAAATAGGACACCTCACTGTTATGGCAACTTAAAACATGATAACTTTTTTGAATGCAAATAGGTGGTGCAGCTCTTGACCTGAAGACCTGCCCACCAAAGCCATTCAGCTGGATCCTGGATATGGTATGGCTTAATTTGGTGGAGCTCAGCAAGTTGAAACAATTCGCTGACATCATAACCCAGGTGAGCATAAGTTCCATGGATCCGTACATCATAATCCTCCATAAATGTCCTTACAAGTTCTTACAGGTCCTTACATTATTTAGGTGTCGCAAAATGGAAAACCCTGGAAAGCATGGGTCAATCTTGATGCCCCGGAGGACGGTGTCTTCCCAGATCAATACCACTCGCTCGATGTCTTTCATAAACTTTTGCTAATAAGGTTGGCTTTTGCTGCCAGCCATGTTGGTTATGTTTTCAAATATGCAGTATGGTATTTAATTCAATATTCTTACAAGCTGTTTCTCTCACAGGTCTTGGTGCCCTGACCGAACCTTATCTCAGGCAAGGAAGTATGTAGCAGAATCCATGGGCACGAGCTTTGCAGAGCCGGTCCTTTTAAACCTTCACAGCACATGGGAGGAGAGTGACCCTCGTACACCTCTAATTTGCTTCCTTTCTATGGGCTCAGATCCCACTGAACAAATTGAAGCACTTGCAAAGAAACTTCAGCTTGGTGTGTTTTACTGCCCTAAACTTACAACTTTTCTCCATAGCTTCTCAGGCTACATGCATCAATCTCAGTACATTGTTGTGTCTTACAGAGTGCAGAGCCATATCCATGGGGCAAGGGCAAGAAGTGCATGCAAGGAAGCTTGTTCAGACTTCAATGACACAGGTGTGCATTTGAAGTTAGTATAATATAGCAATGAGTACTTTTAAAGTGGAGGCTGATCATGTCATCTGATCTGTGGCTTCCGTGTCTGGAAATAGGGAGGATGGGTCCTTCTGCAAAATTGCCACCTGGGCCTGGAGTTTATGGATGAGCTGCTGGAAACTATTTCAACTGCAGAGACCATGCATGATACCTTCAGGGTTTGGGTCACCACAGAACCACATAATCAGTTCTCCATCACACTCTTACAGGTGACAAAAGTTTTATGTAAGGTGTTATGACTTATTTGATGTATGAATTAATTTTCTTGACCTTACTTTTACACATAATGTGGTGCACTTATATGGAGTGCATGACCTCAAACAAATTGTTTCTCTTCATATTACTTTTAGTCCTCTATCAAGTTTACCAATGATCCACCTCAGGGAGTGCGTGCTGGCCTGAAGCGAACATTTGCAGGAATTTCACAGAACCAGCTGGAAGTCAGCAACTTGCCCACATGGAAGCCTTTGCTGTACAGTGTGGCCTTTCTCCACACTGTGGTACAGGTACTGTCCATTCCAAGCTCATGGGTGAGGTAGAGGAGCTAAAGAATAAGAAAAAAACCCAAAAAAACTCTTAGTTCCAACTAGGAGTGAAAAAAAGGAATCCTCAGATAGTCATTTATTTGATAGTTGCTAGTTTTTTTTAATGTTATTATTTGGAATGATAGATGAATGGCTACAAGCACAAGTGTTTCTTTTTTTTAGGAACGACGCAAATTTGGACCGTTGGGTTGGAACATTCCATATGAGTTCAACTCCGCTGATTTCACTGCAAGTGTTGAATTTGTTGAGAAACACTTGGATGATTGTGGCCCCAAGAAGGTATGGATTTGTACAGTAGTGGAATAACTTCAAATATTTTCTTATCATCTTCCATCACTTCTGATTTTCTGCTTTTCTATCCTGCAGGATGTTTCATGGGTAACTGTAAGATACATGCTAGCTGAGGTGCAGTATGGAGGAAGGGTCACAGATGACTATGACAAACGCCTACTCAAGTGTTTTGCTCGTGTAATAATACCATTTTTGTGTTAATTCTTGTGTTACATCTCCTTTATCATCAATTTTATTTAATTTTCTAAAATACATAACCATGGATGTTTTTCCCATAGGTGTGGTTCAGTAAAAAGATGTTTGATCCATCGTTTTGCTACTACACGGGCTATAGAATCCCAGTGTGCAAGACGGTAGAGGAGTACATGGAATACATTCAGAGTTTGCCCACTGTAGATTCACCCCAAGCTTTGGGGCTGCATCCTAATGCTGACATCACGTAAGAAAATATGATCCTAAAACTATTAAAGTTATAGGCACTCTGCTTATAATATGTAATTGTGATGTTAAAAAGTGTTATTAGCATAGCATTTATGCTTTGTGTTTAATGTTGACTACTGTAGGTATCAGACAAACACATCTGCTGAAGTGCTAGATACAGTCACAAATATCCAGCCCAAGGAAAGTGGAGGAGGATCAGGAGAGACTCGGGAGTCCATTGTTTACAACATGGCAGGGGACATGTTGAACAAACTGCCACCTAATTATTTGCCACATCTGGTGAGTTTGTGTGATCACTAGGCTTTCAGTCTCTAATTCTTGCAACAGAAAACCGTAAACTCTATGACTTCTTGGGATTTTTTTTAAATTTAAGGTCAAAGAAAGACTGAAGAAGATGGGAGAGTTGAACCCAATGAACATCTTCTTACGTCAGGAGGTGGATCGAATGCAAAGGATCATCAGTGTGCTGCGCACCAGTCTGACTGACCTGAAGCTGGCCATTGATGGTACAATAATAATGAGTGAGGTCAGATCACTAATTCATCCCATTACTCACTCTAACACTAGTTCCTTATTGTTTGTTTCTTAATTTTAATAACTAAAGTACTTTTTTGTAATATAATTTCTATAAAGTGCAAAAAAAATTTTTCCTGGAAATATGATGACTGAACAAAATGGGATTTTCAAGAAAGTTTAATATCAGAATCAGAATATTTTATGTATCCTTTGCTTTGGTAAAGCAAGGCTAAGTACTGATTTGTGCTTCACTCTTAGAACCTTCGTGATGCTCTGGACAATATTTTTGATGCCCGTGTGCCCAACCTGTGGAGAAAAATCTCCTGGGAGTCGTCCACACTTGGCTTTTGGTTCACAGAGCTTCTGGAGAGAAACAAACAGTTTTACAGCTGGGTGTTTGAGGGCCGACCCAAAACATTTTGGATGACAGGCTTCTTCAATCCGCAAGGTGAGTGAGAGTTTTTTTTTAACAAATAGTTAAATAATTTGTTTTACACCATTTAATAGAATAAGCAATTACTTTTTTTCTTAATCCTGAAGTCAATGTAGTGTTGAGTTGAAATGGAAGCAGTTTAATCTGAGAGTTTATTCGTGGTAAGATGTGATGTGTCACCATGAGCTTAGGTTGAATTGTGCTAAATCAGTCTTGTGATAAAATGTCTTTCCTGTGGCATGTCTGCAGGGTTCTTAACAGCTATGAGGCAAGAAGTAACAAGGGCAAACAAAGGCTGGGCTCTGGACACAGTCACTCTGCACAACAAAGTATTGAAGCAGGCAAAGGAGGAAATCACAGCCGCACCTACAGTGAGTCAAAAAGCATTAGAATACTAGCAGTACATCAGGTAATAATGGTCCATTACATACATGTACATTCTTGTGGAAATTGAAATTCCGACAATATTGTCTCCTGCTCATTTTTATTGCAATATAAGTGAACAATTGATGTGACGTTATTCTGTTATTGATTGCCTTTTCTCAACAGGAGGGAGTTTATGTTTATGGTCTGTACCTGGATGGTGCTGGCTGGGACAAGAAGAACATCATTCTCATTGAGTCGTCTCCCAAAGTGCTGTTCACACCCTTGCCTGTCATTCACATGTTTGCCGTAAACTCCACTGCCCCTGTGGATCCTAAGCTTTATGTCTGCCCCATCTATAAGAAACCAAGGCGCACTGACCTGAATTACATCACAGCAGTAGTGTTGCCTACTGTCCAGTCACCAGACCACTGGATCTTGCGTGGGGTTGCTATGCTCTGCGACATCAAATAATAGATGGCTGCATGCCATTATTAATGCATATTGTAACATTGCTTAAAGGGAAATAAATATTCCTATTGACGTCAAATGCTTGTCAAGAGGTATACTTGAAAGTTACGAGTAGTATAGTAACGTATTACACATTAGTTATTAGAATTGATGGTCCAATAGTTGACTAATCAATCCAGTGGTGTCAAAGGTATTTCCCCTTTCATACATCTTATTTAAAGCGCTAGTTATCAGTATATTGGCCAGATGAAGTATGAGTGACCTCTAAAATGCTGCAATTAAATGATGCATTTATCACGACTGCAGTTCTGAAAAGCTTTAGTCAGAAAGGTGTGAATACTGATGGTATATCTAGTCATCTCGTTAATACATGCAAGCAGCACTACTAGGTAATTGATACTAGTGTTTGAAAATATCATATTGAACATAAATCCGCTTGCATGAAAATTTTTTACACTGTCTTGTATAAATCAGATTCAGAGGAATTTCAAAAACTAGATGATTATGAGTATTCAATACACTGTCTGTTTACCTCAAAATCCATATCTTCATAGAATATACCTCCTTAATAATGTGATTCTTACAAAGTATTTCTTAGAAATAATGACCATCAAAACTGGCAACAAGAAACAAAGAGGGAGAATGGCAGAATTATTAATACTCACACTCTGACAACAGAGTAGTTACAGACAAATCACATCTGCTGAGGACACCAACAAGTTTTTGTTGCCATCCCATCCTGTCAGTCCCAGTGTGTCTAATGGAAGAAAGTAAGCATCTTATATTTGCTTTTGCTGCCTTTTGTGGAATGGCTGATATGTTGACACTGATACTTCTTTTGTGCACAGGTCGAGAATAGAGCTAAAGTTGGAAAGCTCATCACCTCAGAAGATCAACACAAACACCACACTCAGACCAGCACTGAAATGCAGGAAGCCAAGATAAGAGTGCATGTGAGTAGTTATCTGGGAAATGTGTGTCACCAGATTTGATTTAGCACTGCTTACAGCGCAGGTATCATCATGTTCTTATTAGTCACTCTTTTTGTATGTTTGGGGGGGGGGGGGGGGGGGGGGGGGGGGGGGGGGGGGGGGGGGGGGGGGGGGGGGGGGGGGGGGGGGGGGG
>JBAJHX010000062.1:6745674-6765234 GCA_037176925.1 Amniataba percoides
GGGGGGGGGGGGCGGGGGGGGGGGGGGTGGTTTTTTTGGGTTGGGGGGTTGGAGAGGGGGGGGGGCGTCGGTTTTGTGGGGGTCCTTTTTTTTTCCTTTTTTCCCCCCCCCCCCCCCCCCCCCCAAATACAGGAATACAACACAAGGTGTGCACAAAACAAGCAGTGAATTCAACCAATCTTATGAAATGTTTGCAATATACTTATTGTACAGATTGTAATTTTGACGCCTGTAATGTATGGAATCCATTCTTATTCAAGCTCACCTTGGCAGGTGGTTTCCTTTAATTAGGACACTAAATTAAAAAAAAAAAAAAATATTTGTCAATTTATTGTCTATTTGGAAAATACATGGTGTGCTCATCTGATTTCTATTCAGTTACTTTCAGACCTCACTAATGTGGCTTCTAGAGGTCAGTATTTGGGTTAGTTAGGTACTTATTAGGCACTAATTATTCAGTTGGGGTTAAGATTATTTACAGGGTGTGAATATTAGTCAGTGGAACAAATGCAAAGTTGAGCTATTAACACGTGTGTCAGTGCATGCTATTCACGTGTGTAGGACGAGGGAGGGAATGCTGTCTGAGTGACATGTCCTTTTTGTCAAAGTGAACACTGGGGCGAAGACGAGCAACTGGCGCCAGCCATCCCCCCCCCACAACCAACCCCACCCTCCGAGAGATCTCCAATTATGTCAAGAGGGGAAAATGGTGTCCCTTTGAAAAGTGTTCTTAATCAAACCCAATTAATTCCGCTCCTTTCCCTTATTATTTCCACCGTGGACCAAGTCCCACTAGTCAGCCTGTTAACTAGAGCCTGGGCCCTGGTGAAGGTCACGCTTGGCCAGGCAAAATGACATAATAATGTGTGTAATTAATTATTAGTTCAGAGTGCTTCTGAAGTAAATCCTGGGTGTAGTTGCATTAATTCCTTCTGACAAAGGTGTGGTGAGAGGGGGTTATCACTAAATATAGTATGGTCTAACACTTTCCATCTACATCCTCTCGACTGATTTATTATGCCTAACTGCTAAGGTACATATATGATGTGAATATTTAGCTAGTGTCCATTCACATGATAAAAGGTCAGGCAATATTGATTCTTGTCCTGTTTACAAAAAGTTTTTTCTAAAACATCACAGGTCTAAGTTTTATTTATATATACATCATCAATATGTTATAGATGCAGTGTTGCCATAGCAAACTGAGACATGTACCTTATTAACACTCTCATTATGAACCGTCTTTGCAAAAATATTTAGCTTTCTCCTGAAGGTGCTCGTTTCTTATTGCTTTGGTTTTTTACTGTATTGCCTGCCCCTCTCATAGCTCAAGTACAGCTCTGGTGAAACATTATCAAATAAAATATTATAACCATAACCACATAAAAGGCTTTAATTTTCTCTGCTTACCCCCTGAGAATCTTTGCACACTATTGTTCTTTTGTAATAAACTGAACCTTGAACTCCTCTCATTAAGCCACTGTTTCTTCCTACTCCAACCCCTAAATCTGGTTTACTGTTGATAGAAGCTGTAAAGTATTTGACAAGAAGCATCTGATTGAAGTTGACTGTCACAAAAAATGATGGGCATTGAGTTTAGAAAAAACATTGTTGCGAAGTACTCAGATGCCAAACCTCTATACAAACCTCTTTCCAAAAATAAATTGGCACAGCTAAGCCACACAAGCTACTGGAGGGCAATTAGAGCTTGAGCCCTTGTGGCCTCTGCAGCCTAGCAGGCGGGGCCTCCTGACACCCCTGGTTGGGCCTGATGGAGTGGAGCTTCATCTGTCTAACGGCCTGGCAGAGCTCCACAGGCCTGGACGAACACAACAGGTCTCCATCAGACCAGCTCGCTCTGTCACAGCTTTCATGGCCTATTGTACACCAGCGCTCATTAACAGCACTAAGTCATGTTGGTGGCTCACACGAAGAAAGAAAAACAAAATCCACAATCAAAATGCTTCCAAAGTGGTGCTACTGTAACTTTATTCTGTTTTGCACATGAAAAATAAGTTGCATTCTAAAAACTTGAAAGGACTAGAAATTAGTACATGATGATATGAACAACTGAGGAAAACATCAAAAATCATAAACATCCTCACACATTTAGGAATGTGTACTCTAATAATAAGAAATTTTCCTTTTTATTTCTTTGGCTTTTTAGTCCGCTGTTGTTAACAGGGATTTATAAAACAAAATAAACAATAAAACCTATAAAACTGACAGTGTTGATGCTGTCATTTCTAAAGGCCATGATATACACATAATGTTATGAAGTAATGCAGATTGTAATTGTTCGTCACACTTCATTGTAGTGTCCACAGGAAGGACTTACATTGCCAGATAAAATTCCCTCCCCCCTGGGCACTCAGTATCACCCTCAAGCTAAAACTGATTAAACAAATTTAATGACACATTGTTTTTGAGATTTTGTGGAAAGTATGGGTAACACGCAGCACGTAACGCATACTTCCTGTTCCGTTCATTCCCTTGAATTAGGGTTTTTTTTCTCTTTCAAGAGCCAGAAAGGATACAACTACAAGCGGTATTACCATCATCTTTTAACTCTGGCAAACGTCAGCGCAGTGTCATCTTCTTCTAGTTGTGGTCCAACAGTTACATCGAAGTGTGCTACATCCAAGAGGTAAGAGAGGCTGCCAACACTCTTTAACTTTCTTACTCTAAATCCATCTGACTTAAGTTAATATTTTGTCAACAATGCAATGAGTTGCATCCTTTACCAGTAAGGATCAAGATAAAGATAGTGCATCATAGAAAAAACAACAGATATGTTGTGCTGTATCTGTAAATTACAAATAATATAAATGGTCAACTTTGAGGGGAGTTAATCAGGTCTTGAAAAGGGTTTTTCAGGGGCATTCGAGGGCATTCTGTCTATGGCTGAAAATCTGGGGTTAATCGCTTTAAAAGCAGTAATTAGGTGTTAAGAGGTATGCTTGTCTGTTTAAATTAGCCTCTGAGCCAGATTACACTCTGTGACTTCCGATAACTTCCCCCGTTTAAATGCATTCCAAAAGGCCGGTTTAAATAGGAAACACAGATATCAACTTTAACCTAATGAAACATAAATTTATGTTCGTGGTTTTGAAATACACAATTGTCCCCCCTTTCAAAGCAAGTGAAAATACACATGCCTACTATCAGATTTCTGAACAGTATTTACCCTGTCCAGAAAAGAATAATGGATAAAAAATAGAAAGTCAACCAAACAAACATATCTTGTTTGGGGGATCTAGACCAGAAAATCTCCTCAAAGCACAGCATAGTGTTCATAAATTCTCATGAGGATAGTATCAAGGGAACAGGAATAATGGAAAGGACACCATGCAATTAAGACAGCAATTTTTTCGTGAAGTAATAAATCCAAATACAAAATTGTTGCTACTACTGACCACAGGGCTCTACTTAGCCTCTCAAACACTATATTGTGGTCTGTCAGTACTTTCTGATATTTGATCAGAAATATACAAAAGTGAACATTGACACAAAAGTGTTAAAACATTGTTGAAAATTTTCTCTTACAAGAACAAGAGTCTGTTCCTAAACCTTTAGAGCTAAACCAAAATGAATGACAACCAGAGATTAGGGCCTAAAAATGGTTAATTCCAAATTAGTTCCTTTTTTGAAGTAAGTTTTTTTTTTCAGTCACAAGAAGATCACTTTCAGTCCTGTCAGAGAAAAAATATCTGACTCCTTTGGTGTCATGTACCATCTTCATTGGTACATGAAACAAACAGTTTGTAAACATTCACGGGAACAACTCAAATATCCATCTGCACATCGGATCACATGTGCTGCCAGGTTTTATCCATTGACTGAATGTGCTCTTTGGCCTTCATCCTGAGTGCTGCAATGCTTGAACTCCTGTCGTCCTCCATCGGGTATTTGTCGTTGAAGCTGGGTGGGCACTGGTAGGGAGGAGGGCCCATCGGTTGCATGCCTTGGACCATGCCAGGTGGGCTGTTGAGGAAGCCGTGGCTTGGATAGGTGGGCTGCAGGCCCTGCGGTGAACCCATGAAGCCTGGGATGGAATGCATAGGTGTGGCACTGGAGATGGGCGAGGTCAGCCAGGGATCTAGAGGCATCGGGTTGGCCACTGGCCCCACACTGGGAGGCATCGGTGGGCGATTAAAGGATAGCATGGGGGAATCGTGGAGCTTCATAGTGCTAGTGTCCATCTTTTCTTGACGTCTCCACTTGGCTCTCCGGTTCTGGAACCACACCTGGACAAAGACAGATGAGTGGTGAAATGCACTGGGACCCGAACAACATTTGTCAGAAAACACAAAATGTTGTGCAGATTGTGCAGTGTATTTCCTAATGTTGCTAGGTGCGGAAGTCTGAAACTTATTCCCATTATTATTATACTATTCCCAAGTTACATTTTTGAAAAAAAATTACATTTTTGATACAACCATGAAATAACTGTGTTTTCTTCATATCTTGTATCTGTAGTAAAACAGATTTGTAAATCAGAGCAGAGTTCTTAGGGTCACCTTTATTTGTCCTGAAAAATGTATTTCCCTTTAATGAGCTCTATGACAAAATTGTATCATGATTATTTATGAATCAAAACAGCACTTCTCTATTGAGTACAGCAAGGACTGTGTAACCACTACTACACTGTAAGTAGTCTTTACCTGAACTCGAACCTCTGGCAAGTTAACTTTCATTGCCAACTCCTCCCGGCTGTAGACGTCTGGGTAGTGGGACTTCTCAAAGGCTCGCTCCAGCTCATGAAGCTGATAGGTGGTGAAGGTGGTACGGTTTCTTCTGTGTTTCTTTTTAGTGTGCTCTTCCTCTTTAATGGCTTCCGGAGACCCCTCAGCATCGTCCTCTTCCTTCTGCAGGTTGCTCATTTCTTCATCACACTTGTCACCAGAGAAAAGGTCGGATTCTAAAATGAAGAACAGGATACATATAGTAATGTGTAAGATGTAAGGAAATTTACATCTAGTAAGACCTCCCCTCATAGACGAATGTACATTAAAATGTTTTGACATGATTTTTTTATTAGCAAAAGTAAATAACGTGAGTGTATTATCCAAATGAATCCATGACCTACGAGAGGAGAAATACTGTACTGTGCTAAATGTTCACTGATTTGTCAGTAATGGTGCTAGTAATGAAGTACAAACAAAATCAGAATCAGGTTTCTGTGCTACATTATTGCTGTCACTGACAAATGAACATAACAGGAGGGTTAAACAACCAACTGGTGCACAACTGGTACTAAGCCAGTAAGCAGTCCTTAATTTTTGGCAACGCTACCGTCTTGACAAATCTTATTTGGCTGAGTAAAGCCAAGGGCATTGGGACAAAGTAAGGTAGAGCTAAAAGAGCAATTAAGGATCCTGAGATGTAGCAGTAGTGGCACATTTTGAACCACAGAAGCTCTCAGTCAAGGAGTCATGTTAGGGTCAGTTTTGTGCTTTCCATACCTACAGCTTCAACATCTGTGAATGAGGATAACTTTTAAAAGTTAATTTCAACATCAGTACCCACTGTGTGCAAAATAATGTCTTATCTCAGATGACCATTGTTTACATTATACGGCATTTCCAAAAAAATGATCTGTTGTTTAAAGCAGCTCATTTTGTTTTGATTTGGTCTTCCTGTAGATAAAGATCGTGGTGTTTAATCTAACTTTGGTTACACGCTCCCTCCACTCCCTGCTGAACGGAGGATGGTTCTTCAGGAAGAGAGTGGGTAGCAGCTCCGGAGGCAATTTGATGTCACAGAAAAAAACAACCCAGTGGTTAACAGAAATAGCCAATCTTTCCACCATATTCTTGATACTAGTACTAGTAACGCTTCCCTTTCCACCCTCTTATCTCTGATACTGAATGATGATTAATAGATTATAGATAGATTTTGTATTTTGGCTAGTTTTAAGACTAAAAAATGTCTAATGTCTAATAATTTCACAGTAAATTCTATAAACAACCTGATCAAAAAGTGAAATTGTAATAAATCAAAAATTGAGAGCTTGTAAACACCAGGGGTTTGGTGAGTCCTAATGACATCACGTCTTTCACTGAATTATTTTCTTCCAGTAATCCCATAGTAACAGATGCTGCCAGTTAAACCTGCGTGTCCCTGCCTCCTCTAATAACACAGGACTTTAGGGCTTCTGCACAAGCCAAGTAAACAGTCATTGTCCAGATTATGTCTTCCAAGAAATAATTGTAAAGCAAGCAAGCAGTGTGTAATGTACCAAAGCTCATTAGTTATACCAAATCGTCTAAGACAATATGGTCAACAGATCATTTGTTTGTTGTTTGTTCATACTCCCAAGCAAAAACATTGTGATCAAGATAAATTACTGATTATCAACATGACCAAACATGATGATGTTATAATTGTTTCAAAGTGTGCACCATGAAGGCATGAAGGGAGTAAAGAGTTGCTGCATTTTCTTGCTTAATTTCAGTTTTAATAGAACTTTATTTGCAAAATAGCCACGCCAAAGTGTAGTTATAACAAGTGCTGATCTTGTACGGAGATGTTAAGTGGTATATAGATATGCAAATCTTTCTAATAAATTGTTTGTTGTGGTTCAGTTGCTAAGCAGGCTATACAGACATGCATTATTACATTTTACATATACAGATAATTATCGTGTTGTAAAAAAATCTGTATTTTTCAGGTGTCCACAGATTGCATATGAAATCTGTTTCGTTTGATCAGCTCTTAAACACACTGTCAGTTGCAACTGCTTAATGAATATGCAGGTGTTAAAACCAGCATTCAAACCCCTCTGTTTTTAGCTTTTTCAATGTTTGTTAGGTAGTTGTTTTGTTCATTTTGTTCCAAAAGTTCCAAATGGCTTAAAAAATCCATAAAATATTTAAAGTAATATAGCAGCATGCATTGTAACTTAAACTTACAGCAAGTAAGTAGCTTCCAAAGATTTGATGGGTTAGGTCTATCACATGATTTAATAGAAATGCAAAAGCATAAAAGTAGACAGACAGAGAAACAATGAAGCATCTACTGTGTCAACCAACATCCCTAATTGCACTCTACTTTAGCTGATTTACAGTCAGTAGTAATAGCTGGCAACAGGCCAGTTTTACTGATCTTAACCTTTTTTCCTGATCACATCCATCAGTTGATTCCTACTTATGTTATATTCATATCAATACATATGTTAATGCAAAAACCTGCTGTGTGAATTAGCGTCGCTCCAATACACATAATTTCAAATTTGCTCCACATCATGAAGTTGCCAGGCTGAATGGAACTTTCTCACGATGGAGAGCACAGGTTTAACTAATTGCATTAATCTTGGCTTCTCCTACTGTTTAGTGTGTCATTAAGTTAACAATCACAAAACCAGCTGCCTGGCACAGTGAAATGTAACTGTTATTCATATTAGCACTATACTGTGGCTACATATGTATGAGTACGTAGTATGTATGAGGCGTATCAGAGTGCAGTTGGCTAAAACAACAAAAATCTGGGATATGATATATATATGTTTAGAGAGAAGTACATAAATATGAATGCACTTAAATGTGGAAATGTCATCTTCCTTTTCCACTCAACAACCTGCTGCCATCATTGCTCATTTTACAAACTGGGGGTCTAAAGTTATATTTGCTTATGCCAATGTGAGACAACTCTGCCTCCACTTGTTGCTCAGGTAAAGGCAAAATTCCAGAAAGTCATTATGATCCTGATGCAGTGTATTGGAAAGTGTTTGTTTCTTAAAGTTTATTCTCTGAAAAGACTCACCATGGTAGGTGGAATGTTGGGAGCTGTCACCCAGTTCTGGAAGGTGCCCATAGGGATCCGTCCCGACCTGCTTCTCGGGGTGCTGTTGGTTTTCTACGTTGTTTTTTTGGCCGTCATCATCTACTGAATGGAGTAAGGGGTCCTGGTCTTTAGAGAATCCCAGTATGACATCGATACTGTGGACCCTGCCACCACTGCTTGACCCAGCACCTTTTGCCATGTCATAGTTGTCCAGGCAACTATCGTCCACTATTCCCAGAGTATCCATTGACAAATGCATCCGAGCCTTTGGAGAAAATGTATCTCCTCTTTGCGAAACAAAGTCAAATGCTACCAAGTGAGACAAGGCAGAGGAGTTGTTGCACGGAGCTGCTGTTCTGCTTCACAAGCAATAGAGCAGATTTACTGTATGGGAAGCGTGAGGGCCGTATCCTTGAAGGATCGCTTCAGTGAAGCTGAATATATTGTGAACACAAAAGCCGAACAAACTCACATCTTTGTCTGGAAAGGAATGAGAGAAAAGAAAAAAAACACATCACAAATACAATAAAGAACTTACAAGTAATTTAATGACTGAATTTTTTCACAAAAGATGTTGAAGTTAGCCACGTCATTCTGATATCTGTATTACCAGATTATTTTGATTATTAAGATGTATTAATTCAAATAGTGTGTACAAATATTTTCCTTTTTCAATTGCAAAGAACTCCACAAAGTTAGGCTATGTTTGTATGCTAATTACGTCATTATGTATGTCAGAGTCATAAACATTCATGAGTTGCTGACTATAAGCAGACCATAAGATAAAGAAAGAAAAGAGCAAAAAAAAAAAAAGCAAGTAATGCCAAGTGAATCAGTGAAGAATCTGCATGCTATGTCAGAGAACATCTTGAGAGCCACCAAAAAGCAAACTGCACTTGCATGATATTCTGTTACTTGAATACAGATGCACCTCATTGAAACGCAGATATAAATAAATCCCATAGTCGACAGAGTGCGCAGTGCGAAAATACATGAAATAATCTTACCTTCCTTCAGGTTTCTTCCACAGGCTATGCTACGCACATGTCAATAAGTAGACGAATGACACCAACTATATCCACTCCCAGTTAAGTCCCTGAAATCCCCTGCACACAAGTGAGCAAGGGACCTGTTGGATCCCTGTGCAACAGGCACATGTAATGTCTGTCTCTCCTGACAAAACTCTCTTTAACCACACAAGACACCAAAGCTTGCAGGGGAATAGTAGTAAAACCAAAGGCTTTAAGAGGTTTATTAATTGGAATCCTTCCCCTTTAAGAATGACTGACAGTTGTTTTCTGGTCAAGTAATTGCTCCAAATGTGTCCTGCATTCAGACCACAGAGGGAGGCCATTGCTAATGAAGCCTCCACAAAACTTTCTTTCAAAAAATCTATTGTTTGAAAGATAATGGCTCGTACTGAGAGTTTTCGCTAATCCCTTCATTATAGACAATGTAAGGGAGAAAAGACACAGAGATGGACTTTTAACTTGAATGGCTACACACTGTAGAAACAGAATAGTTTCATTCAAGTAGGCACTTAATTCTTTATGAGCAGCAACTGTTTTTGGAATAACTTGCTTTGATAATTAAAAGAAATAAAATGAAAAACAGTGAATCACTTTAAACCAGGCTTTATTACATTAAATATTTTTAGAGCGTGTAGAAAAAGTCTAAGCAATATTATTGCTTCTTTTTATTGTTAATTATACAGACATTATGAATAGTACAAAACTATTAAATTATATTATGATAATAATCAAAATAATAACCCAATGGCTGATGCGACCTGCCAAGAAACAAAATACAGATCTAGAGAAACCCAAGGACAAATATAATAATTAATCTATGACAGTCCTCTTATTTCATACACAAACACTGACTAAACATGGCTCATTTTCAACCCAGTCCTTATCACTTCTTTAAAAAATGCTCAGTTGAGGCTGTTGACGTGTCGAATATGTTTATAATAACATAGTCTGTTTAATGAATAATATTGCTGCTTGGCCTCTGATACTTCACAGTGGAATTGGGTACAGAGCACTGGGGGCATTTCATCCTCCAGCCTGTAAGTTTCTCCTTTGCCAGCTGGCACAACCAAAGCTGTGGCAGCTACGGTAAGTGTTTCAGAGATCAATCCCCTCCTTAATGAGCCTAAAGACTTCACTAGAGATTTCCTCTGACCTCACTCCCCCTCTAACTGGAGCTATATTTAGGAGTTCTTTGCACGGCAAACAAAAAAATCCAACATGGAAAAGTGTTTTTTCCCCAACAGCGTGTTGATGAGAAAACAGATACTTCAGGAAAGCAAATTAAGATGTGCCACAGTGCCGAGTTAACTTGGAAGCATCAGCCAAGCCTTATCAAGAGCGTACTGACTTTTTATTATATTATGTTTATATCCTCTTAAAACCCCATCCTTATGTCATGGTCTGCATATAATCAGACAAATTATGTATCCCTGATTTTTATGACAGGGGATTCCAGTCCGTGGATGCACCATCATCTGTGAGTCAGGGAGACGTGTGCCAGTGCACTTGTGTGCACGACTGGCACATGCCTAAGCTGCTGAAGAATTTTAAATGCTAACAAGTTTAAAGCCATCTGGCAACACAGAGCTAGTCTATATGAACAGAATGGCTGTGGGTTAAGTGGTTTTAGCTGAACACCTTTTCCTCGTTGTCAAGGTTGTTTTCCAAGAAAACAGAGACTGCAAAGCCCATTACTTTTGCCTGAGGGCGAAAAGCCTTGCTGCTAGAATAACAAAATTAAGAAGTTGAAGTTTCTTCTGTGGCAGGGATTTTCCATGAAAGAGCCTGCTGCCATATGTTGACTGGAATAAAAGTCGGGCCTGTAGGATGTTTTGCAGAGCGATCTTTCTCCAGTTTTAAATATATGTGTAAAAACTGCCCATTTTCTTATTTATTCACAAACGAATCATGTACTATTTTGTTTGTACAGTTTTTAAATGACAGCTACTTTTGTTTTTCTGTTTGGTTCTACCACCTGAAAAATACTGTACCAAGATTATAAAGTATTCTTCCAGTAGGGCAAAACATTGAATGGAGCATTAAGTAGACTCTTATGGTATGAGCAGTTGATAATTAGTGTCATTCATTAGTGATGCAAGTAAGAGATGCAAGATTCATTATTAATCATTTGTACCTTTAGTTGTCATCAAGAAAAATATTTTTTTTATAGTATACGCCCCTGTTTACACATTAATGCTGTGTGTTTTAGTGTGTATTTGGACATTTGGATATGCTATTGACTGCTATTGACAGATACTGACAGTGCTGAGCAGTCTTACATCTAATGCAATATTCAAATAATTCACTTAGTGATTAATGACTGATATTCATATGATACTTGCGAGATGCTCCTAATACCTCCCAAATCATAGGCAAGGGAAATTGATAATCATTTTATCACATTAATATATTAAAGCTGTCCCTCTTTGCTTGTTTCCCCATTATCCTAATTGAGTACAAATTGGTTAAGAGGGTGCAGCATAGCAATCAAGCTCCTTAGTTTTATCAGATGACAATTTAAGCCTTTGAGATCCTATTAGGAAGAAAGCAGCTAACGTTTAAAGGCGCTGTGTCAGCTTACAGGGGGAAAGGGGGATGGTGAGCAGCAGGGGTATGACAGGGAGATGATGGAAAGGGAGGGTAAAATGCTGAGAGGTTGGTCATGTGATCAGCTTGACCTGAAATGTGAAGGAATGGCTGACTGTCACATTTTGTGCAGTCGTATACATGCTTGTGATTATTTAATATATGCCAGTTCGATGAAGGTTATTCTTTATTTTTAAAGGACCTTTTAACTTTATTTACTGGCAGAATTAACTGATTTAAAGTTTTGCTTGGAATTTTAAAATGTCAGTAATAGTTATGGTTAGTAAGATTCAGAAGGGAGTGAACCTGGCGTTAAAATTACAGTGAATCCAACTTCCAGTTTGCTCTCCCTCTGTCTACAGTGCGCTGAAGTTTGCCTTTAGAGGGCCCCTCAACAGAGTTTTTTGGTCAAATTATTTCTTTTTAGCTCAGTTTTCTTTATTGCTCTTCGGCTGTTTTTTGTGGCTGTTGTTTTCTCATTGTTTGGTCCTTATTTATCTCCCGTTACATTTGCACAGAGTTAGCACACAAAGATGAGCAGTGATTGAAGCTCCCTCAGATACTCTGTTTTGATTGGTGGATTTTTATCAAATGGACTTAAAGGCAGCAGGTGGAGCCAGAGGAGCCTGATGTTCCTCACATATTATCTATCTCAGGAACTACTGTCAGTTTCAATAAAAAACCTACTTCTGCTCTAAGTATATCTGAATAAATACTTATACTGTTTATCTACCAAAATAAGAAATCCAACTATCAAGTAATAAAAGGGACAAACAGGTATCATGGTATATAATTTAATACTAGATTGAGCAATATGTCCTATAATGTATATGTGTATAAGTACAAGCAGCTCAAAATCCCAGCCAAATTAAGAACTGTACTGTAGTAGAAGTGCATTCTTGATTGATGTAGGTAAGTTCCTAAATGTGCTTTTAAACCAGTACTAACATTTTACCTGATGCTGTTGTTAAGGGGAAATAAGTGCTTTATCTTTAATCTTTTGGTCTATCATAATGGTCAACTGAGTTAACCTTACCTCCACTCATCCAGATTAGGGCCTTCGTGTACCAATGCTTAATGCTCCTAAAGTCTAACCTCTTTAACTTTTTAAACCCAAAAAGAATCACATCTCAGGACTTGAAAGACAGATATTTAATATTTTGACAGATGCAGAAAAAAAGTCATACAGACACAAAGTCAGTAAATTCCAATCTCAAGATGACATATGAATGTAAGGAACAGAATATCTGTGAATTTGTGTTTCAGCTTACAAGTTTAGTTCCTGCCAAAGAGGAAAGAAGGTTCTTGTACTGACATATGACACTGTTAAATACACGTTGAACTTGATGTGTGTACCTTGAATGTTCTGCTGGCTTCATGCACAAACACATTTTAATACGTATTTCAATGAATGGTAGTCACATGAGGACACGCTTCTTTACACAGGTGTCAGTTTTTTCTGTGTAGCAGCATTCATGTTTTGAAGTTTTATTTAGGGGAGCTATTCATCGGTGTCCTTCTCTTCCATCGTCTTCTAGCAGGTCAGTAACATCTCTGGCCATCTGAGAATATTGGGCATATCAACACAGAAACAGTTAGCATAACACATCACTGCAACATGTAAAAGTAACTGTTAATTGGAGAAATCTACAGAAGAGCTGCTTTTATAAATTTGCTTTATGTTACTGGTTACACGTGTGCTCCTCCAACTATGTCAGTGTAAATATCCGCAGTGAAAGAGGTGCACACTGCTCCTGCCTACAAATGAGGCTGCATAGTTATTTTCTATCTATGCATTTCATTTATTGTATAAATTGCATGAATATTGTTGTGCATTCGAGCCAAGACGCAGCAGGCAAAGATGTTTTATCACGCCCTAGTCAGTTATAAGATTTTGGGCTACTTTGCTTCCATTACATGGGTTCTTTCAGAATAGTAGGAGTAAAACATCCAAAATACACATTTGCTGCACTTTGTGTCTTTGCATCTGTAAATTTCTTCTAAATTCACCAAAAATTAGCCTTCTAACACAGCATACACTACTGATCATTGCCTGCCCAATGTACTATTGACATTATATATCTATATAGCTGTTTTCTCAAAAAAATTTTTTTTTAATTGTGAAGGTTTATACAGAGGGTGTAGTTTATAAGTCATTCATTGTCTGATCTGTTTAACACTTGGAATGATGGAATGATAAAAAGAGATAGATGCCTTCATTAAAAACCTTATAACTTATATGTCAGCAAAATGAAACAAGAATTTTGAGTCTGGCTTTCGTCCGTTATTAAGATATTTGTTCAGGTATATTATGCAAATCATTGTATCTTAATTAGACAGTGTCTCATCTTCATATTTGAATATTACATTTGAGAAAAGGTGTAATAAAACATAATATGCAGTCTCTGTGTAAATAATGAAATGGGGACATTTCATGGTGATCTGTAATAATTTTATCCTATTTGCCTGAAGTACTTTGCCTTGAATTAGTCCCATTTCTCTGGGTCAAAGATGCCTAAGCCCAACCAAAGTGTCCTAGCAGAAGGACAGTGTATTACAGTGTATTAAGAGGTCGAAGGGCAGAACAAGACGCCAGTGGCTTTGAGTAAAACTTTTCCTCGAAGATCACGGCCTTGTCATCAATAACATTAACATCTTACAGTAATGTTGTTAACAAAGGAAAACACTTCACACCAGGGATGCCTCATCAGGGTCAATGGGATAATTCTATGAAACATCATCCCATTAATCTCATCAGCTTCTCAAGTGGGACTGTTTTGATTCAGTTAAGAAAGCTTTTCATCTACTATAGATGGCCTCTGTGAGAATGCAGCCTCTCCCACTGTATGATCCTGGAGCTGTTATAAACTTTTTTTCACAAAGCTATGTCATGTTAAACCTGAACACAAATTATCCTGATGAAGGTGCTATTACTATGGAGCAAAATAAGAGACCTGAACATCCCCTAGTACATAACTTGGCTTAATGGAGGTGCTTCGGTTAAGGGACTGCATTGTTTCATTTGATAAAGGGTACAATAACTGCACCTTTTCCTTGTGCCTCACTTTGGTTATGTGTAAGATCAGTGTTTCATATGTCTGATTCAAGTATAGAAATAAAAACATGATATGACAGAAGGACAGATGGCTAGTACAGAACACTAAGTTTAGCTCATTTAAGTCAAGCAGGAAGAAACTCTTCCTAAATCCTGCCAACTAAATCCAGATTTACCTGTCTGCATTGGAAAATGTAAGTAACGTCATCTTTGTCATAAATCCAGTCCTGTAAGTAAACCCTCAGGATCACCAGTAATAAGGACAGTCCCCTTATTAGTGGTAGATTTGCCCCTGTGTCTATTTAAGGGTGGTCTGCGCAGGACCTGACCCTCCTGTAATACGATTAGCTGAACCAAGACCTGCAGCTTGGCACAGATCCGTGGCTACTTGACATCTTGGCCACAGTTGCACTCCTTCACCTCATTCCCTTGCGGTGCTGAGTAACTTATACCTCAAAATCATCTCAGCTGTTACAAAGATACAGCTTTGCACTAAAACATGAATAATTTTAAATTCCAGTTCCAACAGAACTTCTTTAGTCAAAACAGTTTCATCTCTCTCTGGTCAGTGCAGCTTTACTGACACTTAAGTAGACGTAGATACTATCTCTTATGTACATAAAACAAAATGACGACTTGCAGTAATAGCTTAATCGCATAATCTCTTTATGGGTGTCACATTTACATTTGATGAATAATAAATTAAAAAAGGGGCCAGTGAAATTTTGAATATCTGGACAAATTTGTTTTTACTTTTAAATTTTTAACATGAAAAACTTCAACTGTCTTATTGAACATACACACAGGGTTAAGTTGCCAAAGAGATTTCATGCAGGCTGCCACTCTTTCAGTTGAACAGTAATATTGTTTTACTCAGTGGAAGTAAGGTGATTAAATAATTACTGTTTTAAAACACACTGGGTAAGAGTCGTGTTTAATGGTGGCTTCTTGAAACCAAGCCCTGACGAGTTGTTACACAGAGCCTAATCTGCTTCTCTGGCTAATTTGAGCCCTGAGGAACTAAACCCCCACCTAAAGCTACCTTTTAAGCCTCGCTTGCATCCGTTGATGTCACACATGCATTATACGTAGCCCACACGCAGGAAAGCAAGGACCTAATTCACACCCACACACTTTTATATAAAACTTAATCTATTGTGTTTTTTACAAAGGGCACTGCTGTCTGATTAGCTGATGTAAATGTTGCACAACATATTGTAAAAGACTCGGGTTTGATGGAGTACACAAACATTTGTGTGTAAAGAATATTTGTAATGTCACAGAGTTGTACTGTTGACTCAAACCTGGCTATGAAACAAGGACGATACCTACTGTGATTTTTGGCAAATGTACCTCATTTGGAGTGGTTAGTTAAAGGGGATATTTTATTTGATAATCTTGGGGTAATATGTCAAAATATCACTATGATAAATGGAAATTATACCAAACTTCTGTCTACTGTTTAAAAAGAACAGGGAAACAATAGACTGTAACACACAGTGACAATGGGGCTAAGCTGCGTGCAGAACAGATCAAAGGCTGTGCATGGTCGAGTCTACACACAGTGCACATCCTTATGCAATCCAATACATCAGGCCCCTAATCAGACTGACCTTTATGACAAATATTATATTAAGCAGTGAAACTATTAAACAACACTAATAATGAATTGATATTAGTACAGCATTTTCACAGTTATAAAACTATAAAATAGTAAGAATAGGATCTTGTTTTCACAATAGTAGAGATGTAATAGTGTCTCCTTTGTGACCTCACCAGAAATATTTTGGAGGCCAAACTGAATCATTTTAAGTTTGTTTCAGTCAAAATGTCACTTCTTTTGTTCTAAAGTGACAGAAGTTATAACCTCAAGAGACAATGGAAAATAATTTTCTCAACATTTCTGGTATGACTATAAACTCAGCATTAGTGACAAATGCCAATAGACACACAGGTGGAGGATTCTGTGTAATAACCATGAATCATAGCTGGAAAATGCAAACACACCTGTTTCTTTCTAGTGTCTGTACTTCTAGCCAAGTCCACTCTGCAACAGCACCTCATTTCATTGGGTGTACTTGGTCCACATTCAGATCTGGACGATCATTTATTAATTTATTCATTCATTTATGTTTGTGTTTATATGTATGTTGCTCCTGGCAAATATACATTGGGAGCCTACTTTAAGTAATACTAATCACACCTGCTAATCCCAGATTAATGGATATGTAGGTCATATTTTCTCTTTATAACCACTTTCCACTCTATTCAACAGTTCAGTATGAAACTATCTCATGTTAATTATGCTTACTTTTGTTACTAAAATTATATAGCTCAGGGTACTGGGTACTGTGCAGATAGCTTCCAGACAAACATACTAAAATGTTTGAATTTGTCTCTGTGATGCAGTCAAACATTAATTAATCATTTTAAACAGGATATCCTCTTCAGTTTGTTAGTCATTGGTGTCTTTTAGCACTGTAATCTGTATTACTGTGAAAATATAATAGAAGCATCATTGTTTACTCACTTGTCTTCCACCAACTGCTTCTGGTACACCTCAAACTGGACATGCCTTTTGATTCTGGAGTTTCCTCTTCTGCTGCTCCTGCTTCACTGTCATCTTCAACACATCCTTTGGTAAAACTCCTCACCTTATTTTTTGACAGTTATTTGTGAGGGATGGCATGGCTCAGTTCAGATAGATGTTATTCAGTCTTACATGGACGGGGAAGAGGAGCAGAGAGCTAGTGGAAAGGAAATGGGTAACACTGAAAATTCAATCTAATTGACAAGAGCAAATTATGAACAAGCTTCTCGCTATGCAAACTTCCCAAATTGAAACATTGGCTATTGTGTGTCAAGATGATTAGACTGTATCGATAACGTGTGGCAGGAGTAAAACCGCTAAAGAGCTTAGCTCATAATTGAAAGCCGACAGACAATAGAGAGTCTTTACCTTGTCAACAAGATGCAGTTGAATAGACCCTCAAGATGTAGGCCACTGCTGTGTACCTGACTAACCAGCACTAATTACTAAAGTAGACATGGGGTAATGCGATGATAAACACAAACTGAAGCAATTAGTGTGAATAAACCCCATAATGCAATAATGTAATCATTTGTTACTGCAGAATTATCACAAGTTGCCAAACTAGATTTTACAGTGCTACGAGGAGAGTCACACTATTACATCTATAAGCTTAAATTATCGATAAGATACAAATTAAAGTTGAACTATCTTGGGAGCAATAGTTGCTATCACAGACGGTAATTAGTGACCTGCCACTGATCAACTGCAGCTTTGAATGAGTAGCTGCCAGCCAGGCTTAGTGACAGTCAAATGTCTGAAACAAGACGAAAGGTAATTATTACAAAATAAAATAGGAAATGTGCGAACAAAACCATTTTACATGGAGGACATGACAAGACTAACAG
This sequence comes from Amniataba percoides, assembly GCA_037176925.1. Classification (NCBI taxonomy): domain Eukaryota; kingdom Metazoa; phylum Chordata; class Actinopteri; order Centrarchiformes; family Terapontidae; genus Amniataba; species Amniataba percoides. The sequence goes on from JBAJHX010000062.1 coordinate 6,763,570, forward strand.
AGAGGATGGGATGTTAATTATGAGAAAATTAAGTTTGATATTTACTTTACATGCATTTTAATGATTATGTCAGTTGAAGATATACTTGGAATTTCATTAGAATGATAATAAAAAAGGAAAATGTAAAGATCTGGAATAGCTACTTGTCGAAGGAAGCATCGTAATACAAAACATAAACTAATTATTATGCAAATGTTCTACATTGTTAAAATTAATTATAAGAGAGTTTCAGAATAATGTATCTCTAAAAAGGAAAAATACCTTTCATAACCACTTTTTAAGTAACTGAAAGTGCTGGAAGTTTCAAACTTAAGAGTCTGTATTTTCTGTATTTTAAATCAACATTTAATTTTATTTGTAATACATAAAACATAGATCACAAAATAGCTGGTTGCATTAGTCTCCATACCTTTTTAGCCAATATTTTCACGACAGGTGCAGCTTTGTGTCTCTTTATAGGGCATGAAAGATAGATAGATAAATAGATACTTTATTGATCTCCAAGAGAAATTTACATTTCCAGCAGCTTAAACATAGAAACATAAAGGCATGTAGTTTCAGTAAGAAAGAAAGAGACAACTGTGTGTTGATGGAGGGGCATTGTGGTCTTGCATCAATTATAGAAATAAATCAGTTAATCAATGATAACTATGCCAGGTACACGAAAAGTTGTTTAAATCTGCATTGAAATTCTTTCTTGTTATTGTCACATTTTACTTGTCATTTATTTGCAGGCTATTCTGGTTGTAGGACCAAATATACAAGGGATACAAGAAATGCTACCAAGCCCTAATGACCTGTCCGAGTTGGATTCACTTACAGAGCCTCAAGAAACCCAAACGTGCATCAAATATAATGAGACATCAAGTTGTGTTAATTCATCCCAGAATGGGTTTAGTGTTGTAGGTTTCCTCAAGAGAAATGCTTTTGTTGTTCTCACGATGGCTGCTGTTGCATTAGGTAAGTGATTTTACAATACACATACTTTATTCATCCATAAAGCCTGAAAATTATAATTGCAATCTGCTGCTTGCTCACTTTGTATGTTACTTATGTTACAGCACTGGCACTCATGTATGTGATATTTGATAGAGACTGACTTTCTGACTTGTTTTTATGTTTCTGTGAGGGATTGGACTGGGCATTGGTTTGCGACACACTGATATGTCAGCAAGGGACATAAAATACTTGTCCTTTCCTGGAGAGATGATGTTGCGAATCCTGCAGATGTTGGTGCTTCCTCTCACCATTTCCAGTCTGATTACAGGTTAGATTCACACTTTTTCAGGTATGATTTTCAATCAGTCAAAAAAGAAATGGTTTGACCCACAGCAGGCATGCTGAGCTCCCTGATAACGATAACTACACTGGATGTTGTAGTAGTAAAACATGCAGTAGATAAACAGAGTCAGTAGCCACGTTACTGGCTGGTGCAAGCATTACTGGAAACCTTAAAACTAATGAAAGTGAAATAAACATCTGAGCTGAACTTCTGTAATAAAAGCAATGTTGTGCCACTATTAATCATTAAATAATTTCTAGCAACTCTGTTTTCTATTATGCGATAAGCATTATGACCTTATGTGGTGACTATAGACTTCTGTTTATAGTTTCCACAGAAAAGATACACATGTAGTTGTGTTTGTAGTTACGCAGTGAAATAAC
>JBAJHX010000062.1:6769826-6779930 GCA_037176925.1 Amniataba percoides
TGTTGCTGCATTATTCATTGCCCAGAATAACAATATGGATTTCAACTTTGCTCAAATCATTGTCCTCAGGTAAGCATAAAGTACACTGGATTTACCTTATAGTTATTTAAGTTTCTGAGAGGGCCAGACTGGAAAAATGTGTTTTGACTAAATGAATCCATGAACTCATTTTAAGTTTTGAGACTCTGCAGAGATGGAAATGAGAGAGGGAAGGGGAGCTGGAATGTGTATTTACTTGAATTTTCTAAGTCAGAGCACATTTAGACTTGAGCTTTAAAACAAAATGGAAGCTATCAATGCCCTGTGAATCCACAAACATGGGTAGTAAAGCCTAAGAGCACCATTGATGAGTTGTGTCTGTTTTTTCTAAACCAACAAGAATTATGTCACATAACATCACTGTTTCTCCTGTTCAGTTTCATCGTCACCGCTGTGAGCACTGGAGCAGCAGCCATCCCAAATGCCGGCATGGTATCCATGACGCTTGTGTTGACGTCAGCTGGACTGCCCACTGAAGACATATCGCTGCTCTTGATTTTTGATTGGATTCTGTAAGTGTACAACCATTTTCAGATTGTGAGTATTGTTAGGAAGTGTGGACATTTTGATGATTTGATCCTCAACTGTTCAAAGATTTTAAGATTAGGGAAAATGCTGTTTTTTACTGGTTAACTTTTCTTAAAGTTTCTTGTAATTTTACATTTTGAAAACTAAACTTGTGTGTAATTATGTTCAAGTTCCTACAATAACCTCAGATCTTCTTGTGTGTTTGTTGACAGGGATCGTCTCCGGACTGCCACCAATGTGCTGGGTGACTGTATCGGTGTGGGTGTAGTGCAGCATCTGTCCAGACATGAGCTGCAGAGCCCCTCAGTCGTGGAATGACCACGAGGTCTTCTTTTAAGCAACTTTTAAAACATACTTTAAAAGTTCTTTTTTTAAAATTGATTTTACTGTTTGTTTTATTGACTGATTTTATTATGTAATTTATTTTATCACATTTTATGAAATGTTATCTAATGTCATTTTAATTCAATGCAACATACTTTGTATACCAAGCTTGTCAAATATAACTATATATAGTTATATAGCCAACTCAACCCATGTGTCTAAGATGGGGCCAGCGCATGATGTGTCCCTCATAGGCCACACTCTACCGCCATCTGGTGGCAGGAAAGTCAACATGCAAGAAAAAAAAAAAACATCTCAGAGACCCAGTTACACATAGGCAATGCATATAAATACATACAGAACTGATTAATCATTTATGGAACTGCTCTTAATGATATGTTGGCTTGGAACTGTGGCGTGGTTATGTTTTGTTTTGTTTCCTCTGCAAAACAGTGCAAAGTTTGTTAATATAAATAAAACAGAACATTCAAAGGGACTTTCCCCCTCTAATTTTTCATTATCTTATTATAAACAAGATAAACTGCATTTTAAGGCTAGACACTTTGAAGTAAGATGGAAAAATCATGACAACCTATTATTACTTATTAATTTATTGCAATTAGTAATGAAAACAGTGTTGGCATGTTCTTAAACCTGTAAAGCTATCTACTATAAATTCAGCATGTCTCTAATGCACTGGATCTGTGGGAAAACAACTGTGGTTTTAGTCACAAGTCGGGGCATGTTGCAGTGTTTTAGTGCTGTGCAAAGTGGCGTTATTAATAGAAAACTGTAAACACACCCAAAATGCATTTTGCTGCCAAACCGCCAGTGGCAGGAGAAGAATAGGAAGCAGCGGCTGCTCCCACTGGGCGATGAGTGCAGCGCTAGAGAGATGCCACTGACATGGCCCAGAGCTCAGTGCAGCTGTGAGGAGGGAGGGAGGGAGGGAGGGAGGGAGGAGGCTGTGAGCAATATATCTAGCGAGCAAGAGAAAAGGAAGGGAAGTCATGTGGAGGAGGGGTTTCATCGGGAGTGAGAGAGCTTAAAAGAGATGGTGAGAAAAAGCCAGAGAGAGAGAGAGAGGGACTGAGTGAGTGTGTGTGTGTGTGTGAGAGAGAGAGAGAGAGATGCTGTTGCCAGGGAACAGTGGTGAGTTAAAAATGTCCATCTTTTCCATCTCGCAGGAGGATAAAAGCGCGTTCAGTCATGGATGCCAAACGGACTGAAAGTGAGGAGAGGGGAGACAGCTGATCCTGACTCCGAGCGGCCCAAGAGAATCAAAGAGAAGGTAGGCAGGTGTGATTACATAACCACCACAACACAGCTCCCATACGGATGACATCACCACAGCAGGATTAGAGCCCGGGGTGGGGGCATTAGTGTTGGTGGAGGGAGGAGGAGGCAGCAGAGACCAGCAGGAGTGAACGGGAGGAGGAGAGACGCAGAGTGATCATCATGAGACGAGCTAAAAGCGCAGGGCGAGGATTATCTTTTGTCCAAAAAGCAGCACGGGATCTGACATGCGGGGGAGACTGGAAAGATGAGAGCAGGATGGCGTTTGCTGTGTGATGACCCTGACTCTCCTCATCATTCTCCTTTTCGCAGGGGGACTCGGTTTCTCTCTCAGCATCCGCAGTTAACAGTGAGGATCGTCCAGCCCAGCAGCCCAGCTCCCGAGTGTCCCACCTGCAGATGTAAACAGTGGTGAGCCTCACTCTGCTCAGGCAGATTAAAGGAGGAGGAGAAGAGAGAGGAGCGACTGAAAGCAAAACGGCGAAGAGGAAGTCCCCCTGATTACAGTATGTGAGTACCCTGCCTTGACACAAGCTGTGATTTATCTGTTTTCTGTCTTTTCTGTCATTCAGTGTGATGCTTTGTTTTTATTCTGACACTGTTTGTGATTCAAATTACTGAGACGTCGCCATTTCCATTTAGTCAGATAAGGACAGGCTGGCAGTCGTGACAGAGGAGCTCCTCTCCTCTCACACACACATCGACGCCTTAAACACGTCTTTTTTCAGTCAGCTTCTTGATAAAAGTAAACTGCATGAACACATTTTTTGTCTTGATCGTGGCCTGATCAGGATTCAACAACACTTTGAATCAAAATCTGATGACATTTGGTCAGTTGTTTGATCACAGCCGATCAAATCTGATCAAGCTACAGTTTCAATGAAGCAGATTTGTTGACTTGTGGATTTTCAGCTTTTATTAGATACCTGAAGATATATTTAACTTGGACTTAGTCATAAATGTGAAAAAGAAAGATTAGAAGTCAAATGTCTTTAGGTTTAATAGCTGTAAATTGCAATCCTGATGTCTCGCCTTGCCTTTTGTCATCAGTTGCTCTATTGATGCTTATCTCCAAGCTGGAAGCCATGTAAATGATTTCATACTGCAGAGGAGGAAAGTACTGTGATGTTACACTGAAGTGGAAGCTCTGTTGACTCACTTACATTTTGCATACTTTATGTCAAGAAAAATAGAAAAATAGCAGAACAAACAGTCTGCATTTGAGCATTTTCAACTACTTGGTTTCAATCTGTGAGACAGATTATTAGGTGTTTGTAGTATAGCTCACGAGATAGTGTTTGGGAAAGGCTGCTCTGCCATCTGGACTCAAATCCCCACCGAACACGTGCTACTGCAACATTACTTTGTGTCCGTCAATCAGCAGTTCACTGTGTGAGCAGCTGAGCCTTGGCAGGAGACATCTGCACAGACAACAAACCACACGCACTGATCTGCTGATTTCCCTCTTCATTTTCCACTTTTTTTCTCTGTGCCAGCTTTCATTCTTAATTCAGCAAACAGAAAAGAAAAAAAAACATCAATCAGTTTTCGGGAAGGGTATTTCTTTTTTAAAGATTAGATTGTGAGAACAGAGAAAGGTTACTCAAAGCGTGATTTATCCAGATGGATCTTTATTAAAGTGGCATTTAAGGAGATCAAGACCACATCAAACGCTGCACAGTCATGAGATAAAACAGTGTAAACACGCAGCCATTCTCCCCCAGTCGTTTAAAATCCAATCACAACACAGCAGCATGTAGTGGCCTGAGGACTTGTGCCTTTTAACCCACATTTTCTGGGGCGTTACAGCACATCATTGCCATCCCAGTGGACAAATGGACTGTGGTAACGTCTGCTGTAGCATGAACGAACTCTGGCTGGGACGGTGATGTAGGAGGGACGCTCCTCCCCCACACCCACATCTCTGACACGAGACTGACGCGGTCATCTTCACTCTGTGCATGACTGATCCTCAAATGACGGCCTGCAACGACTGACCGAAACATGACGTGCTCTGAAGCTTTATGTCACACACCGAGAAAATGACTTCTTTCATTTTTGATTTGGTTATGTAAAACACTGAAGTTCTGATCATTATCTGCCTCGAAGTGGCAAGTATGATTTGTTTATATGACCCTGAGGGGCTTTATGAGCAATGTGGGGTTTTATTTTTGTCTCCACCCTCAGGAGCATCAGGAAAGGGAAAGCCACTGGGATTTTTTTATTTATCATGAGATTTATCCTACAATAATTGGCCATGACAAAATAGCATAAGTGTTTTTCTGCTACACTTAATAATTCATCATCTACCTAAAAGCTATTATTGTCAGCTTTTATGTTGTTTACTTTTAGATTCACTTTTTAGATTCTCCTCACTTTTTGAAACTGAAGAGAAGCTTAGAAATCCTTATTTCTCGTCCCTAGTGGTGTTTAAACTCCAAAAAAACTTTCATTTCCCATAATGCAACCTGCACAGCGTCTTTGATTAAATCCTCCCTGCCTGGTAAACACCCACGTCTTTCACACTCCACACCTTCACTTTGTAACGCAGGTTTCTTTGTCATGGGTCTGAAGTCTCGAGCAAAAAATCAGGTAAAAGGTGAAATCATCAGGGTTTTTTAAATGGGTAAATTGGGCGGAGTGCCCCTTTAAGATAGCTACAAGTGCTGCATGTTTTAACAAGATCTTGACATTTTGTTCCCCTCTGAATGACACTGTTTTATCTGTTCATCAACCAGTGAGCTGAAGCCCGTCCTCCCTGGCAGAGGATGGGTACAGCAGAAGCCACTTTACGCATGGACAGCATGGAGGTTAAGGACGAATGGCAGGATGAGGACTTCCCCAGGTAATCATACGTGGATCCTAAGTGTGTATGTGTGTGTGCAGTCTGCCTGATTTGTGCTCCGACAAACAGGCCCAGCTTGTGATGGGAAAATGAGTCACGTGTGCTGAACGCTGAAAGGCAGCAGGTGTGTTCTTTCCTTGATGGAGGTGTTACGCGTTACATGATGAGGTTGTGTCATGTCAGCGAACAAAACAGCAGCTTGTGCAGAGGAAAAAAGACGACAAGTCAAACACATCACCGTGTCCAGCAATGGAAAAATAGTCGTCCACCCACACTCTCTTTTTTCACTGGCAAGAATAATTTCTACTGCAGAGGAACCCGATTGTTCAACAATATCCAGTAAATTCACAACATTTTCAGATACTGTATATTACACAATATTTTACGTCTTTGATTCCTAGCTGCTGCATTTTGGTCTTAGTTGTAACCAATATAGATGGTTTCAACCTGAGAGCAACAAGCACTTTTACACTGCAAATCGTTTTTCTCCTCCCTGCTGTTTAATCCACTCCTGAATATCTGCCGGCGCTGTCTTTAACTCACCTCAACAAAGCTGCTGGCAACATAATAACAGCAATTATTCCAGCAGCTCCGTCAGCTAGTTCGTACTTGTGGTGTTTTAGGGCGTGTTTGTCTGTGCGTGCATGTCTGTGTTAATGTCTTTGTCTTTCCACAGTGTGTGTGTCTGTATATGTGTGTGTAATGAGTGCTATCTACTATAATCTATCCCTCTTGTCCCCCAGCGCCCAAGGTTCAGCTGTCTTATTATAATGTCAGGGGGGAGTTGGTAATTACTGGTGTTGCTTTCAAAAACAATGCATATTGTTTTGTGAGGACACACTGTAGTTAAATATCCAAGAACAAAATGCCAAGAGTGGAAATACATGCTTGTTTTTTTGCAGTTTGTTTCAATTTTCATCATAGCAATTCATTTTAAATGTTGATGCATAGAACTAGCAATTGTGAAAAAGCCCAAACAATCATTTATTTTGCACTAGGAAAACAACAAGCTAAAGAGAAACCACAACTCCTATATGTGTCATTTCCTTTTTAATGAGTGATGTCTTCATTTATCAGCCTTTTATGTTTGTATTTATGTTGTATATTCACATCTTTCTCTTCAGACCACTACCAGAAGATGGAGACGTCGATTCCTCGTGTGGTCTCACTGACAACAGGACCAGTAAGTGGAATGAATACACAGCTTTGAATATGTTTTTGTACTTTATGCTGTATCTAAAAGTGTCCTGGCCTTCCCGTCCAGATCCTCCCACCACTCTGAACGTGGGCGAGTCCCTGGCCCAGCACAAGCGTCGCACTCTGGTCGCCCCTGACATGAACCTCTCCCTGGATCAGAGCGAGGGGTCGGTGCTCTCTGATGACTTCCTGGAGACGCCCGACGACCTGGACATCAACGTGGACGACATCGAGACTCCCGATGAGACGGACTCGCTGGAGTTCATCAACAACGGCAACGAGCTGGAGTGGGAAGGTCAGACGGAGGTCAAATGATGACAGTTTTAGACACACTGACATGATCTGTATTTAGGAGGGCACTGAGTTTCTTAAGGGATGCATGATGCATGTACTTCCCTCAGATAATGATAATAACCTGCCTCAGATGTCATACTTTGTCTCCCTCTGGCTGTCCAGTCATGAATCGCTGACAATTGCTGCACAAATGGAAAGAAAACCTGCTCTTAATTGCTCAAACTTTGTCAAATTGTTCTATTTAGAGCAGCATTGTTCTATTTAGTGTTTCCATCTCAGAATTTTAACAGTGTTTTTAATCCTGTTTTTCTTTTATTTTGTCCACAACATGAATGCACAGCCTGTGATGACATCAAGTTAGATCTCAGAATAGTACTGTGGGAGATGTTCACACGTTATATGTTAATAATCAGAGTCTGTCACATTTTTCCACACTGTTTAATATTTCCACAGTGTATAATTAATTAGCTTCTGCCTGGCTGAGAACAGAAATGTATTTGTAGAAAATGTCACGAGCTATGGATCGTTTTGAATCTTTACAACCGTCAGCTCCTTGACACTGAAAGTTTAACAAACCAACCAGCTCCTTCTTGTTTGTGTCACCTTGTGTATAGATGACACTCCTGTGGCCACTGCCAAGCGTCTTCCTGGTGAAAGTGATGAGGAGAGAGACTCGTCTGGTCGTCTGTGGCGAACAGTGATCATCGGCGACCAGGAGCAGCGGATTGACATGCAGGTCATCAGACCGTACCTGCGGGTGGTCACACACGGAGGTTAGTGAAGCAGTGTGTGTGCTTTTATTTAAATACCTGAGTGTCAATGTGTGTAATGGTTTGGCCCTATAAGCACAACCCAGAGACCAAGCAGATAAATTTAAATGCCACAAAAGAGGCAGGAGTCAGGAACCCAGGCAGGCAAAGAAAGAAAGAAAAGAAGCAAAAAAGCAAAATATCATAACAGTTTTTTATGCAAATATCATAAACTCAGGTGGAAGAATTAAAGAGAGCATATTACTGTAGTCAGCATCTGACAAAAAGAGTAATTGTGGGGATGGGAGTTATACACAGGGACATCTAAAACTAATGCATCTGCATGAAGGTTAAAACCAAAAAAAAGAAAGAAAAGAAAAACGATAAAAAATGTCTGACCAGTTGATAAATATGAGTATTAAACCTCATTAATAATACAGACAAACTGCCAGTGTCATACAACAGCCGAGTCTGAGCCTCTCTCTTCTTTCAGGTTATTACGGGGAAGGTCTGAACGCCATCATCGTGTTTGCAGCCTGCTACCTCCCTGACAGCAGCTGTGAAGACTACACATACATCATGGAGAATCTCTTCCTGTAAGATCCAGTTTGGTATTTTTCAGGGGGCTTTTTCACGTCATTCTTCTTTTTGTTTATTCTTTTTTATGGTATAATTTAACAAAGGACATTTATAAAATGTCTCTGAGGAATATGCATGTCTAATAATGTTTGATATGATAGTTAACATGGAACGCTTGAAATGAAAGATGAAAACACTCATTTTGACTTCAAGAAACAGAACTTTGCTTTGCGTGACACATATCTGGGTCAGATCTGAACATAAGTTGAACAGATTCTTTAAAGTCAAGCACTTTCATCTGATATTTTACTGCGCAGTCGTCGTCTGTGCTCGTTCGCTTTGCCTCAGGTACGTTGTGAGCAGCCTGGAGCTGCTGGTGGCTGAAGATTACATGATTGTTTACCTGAACGGAGCGACTCCTCGCAGGAAGATGCCCGGCATCAGCTGGCTGAAGAGATGCTACCAGATGATTGACAGGAAGTGAGTCGGACAAAATGTGGGAATGAGGATATGGTCAGGATTGCGGGGATGAATCATGATGCAATTTTAATTCATTATGACTGAAACTCATTATGTGAACTTTAAATCTCTCCTGCAGACTGAGGAAGAATCTAAAGTGTCTCATCATCGCTCACCCGACGTGGTTCATCAGGACCGTCCTGGCCATCTCAAGACCCTTCATCAGGTGAGGAAACGTTTAAAATCAGAGTTATTGTCCATCAGTCTGTCCTTTGAGTTAAAGCTGGGAAACTCGACTCCAAACAAATCTAATAAACAGAGAAATTATGGAGTCGTTACATAATGCTGCAGCAGATCATCACAAAACATAAAAGTTTAGCTGTTTCATGATCACAGAGTGAGAGCTTTTCATTTGTGACAGTAACTGTGGCTGCTTTCCGCAGTGTGAAGTTCATGGATAAGATCCGCTACGTTCACACCCTGCAGGAGCTCAGTCAGATCATCCCCATGGAGCACGTGCAGATCCCCGAGTGTGTGCTGCAGTAAGTACTCTGAGCCACCAAGGGTCACTGTTGAGCTTATCTCCTGCATCACCACGCGTACAGTAACGAGACCATGAAGTAATTCCCACAGTACAGTTGTCGATGTGATCCAGAGCCAAGCGTACGTGTGCGTAATCGTTAACGTTTATTCAAACATAAAGTTGACGCTTTTTATTTTAATGTGCTTTGGACAGCTCAAACAGTGAAGTACTCAGCATTCACTCTATAAACTTTCTCGCCTTTTCTGGCAAACACCAGCTACCTGAAACCTAATATTTTAAAAAAAATGTGAAAGCTGTACAGCATGAAGTAAGCCAGGAAACTCACATTGGTATCCATATTAATTTTAAAGCAAACTGTAGGTGGCTGAACTTTGGAATTCAATAGATTTAGTCTTACACAGAGACTTTGATGAGCACTGAAGTGACTACACACAATAAACTCAGAGATAAGCTTTGGCTCACACTGCAATAAACTTATAGCTTCTTTCTACCACCGCTGGAAAGTCTTTTGATCTTTACTCTCATTTTTCCAGGTATGACGACGAGAAGATAAGAGCACAAAGGGAAAGGTGAGCAGTGGATTCACGTGTGATTTTCATAGAAGGAGCTTTAATGCTCTTTTTCCAGCCGCTAAGTAGTATTTTTAACACAACTGCCTGCCTTTCTGCAGACTTGAGCAAGAGCAGCAGCAGACCAACTCAACACTGCCTAAAGAGAGGTGACCTCATTTCACAGTACACACAGTCCAGGACTTTTTTTGATAAATCAAGTGTTTTTTTTTTCTGCTAGAGAACTAAAAATGGAACTTTTTTTTTCTCTTATTTAAAACTGGTGGCTTTTGAACATCTGAAACCAGCTTCAGGCTGAAACAGCAAGAAGCTGTCTTTAACTAACTGCAAGTCTCATAAATATCTTGGCAGAAGAAATCACAACCTAGTATGGGCTACATGACCAAGCAAAATAGTTATATTTATGTATGGATTAATTTTTTAATCTGTCATTTCCAGGCCAAAGTCAATGATAGCAGAGGTTGGCCGTGACATCTGACATTAAGGTAAGAGGGTCTCGTTGACTAAACTGCCTTTCCATCAACTTCTCCCAGACTGGTTTGTAATGTCAGCCCACTGTAACTAATCTCTGACATACAGGGAAATGTTCTCTTCTGCACACGCGCACACACACACACACACACACACACACACACACATACACACACACGCTTATGTGCGTAAGAGACATGATATAATAAA
>JBAJHX010000062.1:6780030-6802566 GCA_037176925.1 Amniataba percoides
CTAATCTCTGACATACAGGGAAATGTTCTCTTCTGCACACGCGCACACACACACACACACACACACACACACACACACACACACACACATACACACACACGCTTATGTGCGTAAGAGACATGATATAATAAATCAGCCAAATGCTGGACCGCGGCCTGTCTGTGAGTGTTGGTTTGCTGACCAAAGGTCCAAAGGGTCAGTGCCCAGTTCAGGGGGGCCAAGATCCAATTTACAGTATCACACCGAGTCAAGTGAGCAGGAGGAACGAGAGAGAGTCTAAGTACGACTCATTCATGGATCTCTACCCCCACTAAATCCCACTGAAGCACACACACCAGCAACTTCCATGTTCTGACTCAGACGGAGATGCACATAAATAAAGTGTAATTAAAGTAAAGAAGCATGTGCTCCTCATGAGAATTTTTCCATGGACCAAAGGCTGAGGCACAAAATATCGTTCTGCGTGATTTCTCTGTCACCGAGTCGAAGCTCATTTTCTCTTTTGCCAAGTCATGTTTCACTTCTTTGAATTGAGTCCAGGAAATGTTAGCTGATCCTCAAACATCATATTCCCCCCTGTACCCCTTGTTACATAAAGCACAGCTGCTAATCTCTTCAAGCCTGCCTGCACACGACCAATCGATTCTATTTTTAATGGGTTGTACAACCGAGGTCTGGCAAATTGATCCGCGCCGCACAGCCTGTCCTGCAATCGAAGGGGAAATACTCGCCGCAGCAGGTCGGGGAGTGTAAGAGTGGGCGAGGTGGGTTATTTTAGAAACTTTGCCCCCCACCCCACCCACCTTCTGTGCTGCCCTGTGCTGCTGACCGATTCTATCAGTGTCCATATATCAAAGCAGCTATCAGCCGGAGGACTGGCAGACATCCCAGGAATGGACACAGGCACCATCTCCTAACCAAATGCCAAGCGAGGAAGCAGGGGGAAAATAAATAGGCAAACCCGATATGTGTCAAGTCAGATTTAGTTTAGATTTGTGCATGCCAATGGACAAATTCAAGGATTATGTTAGAAATGTTTTACTTCTGGTGATGCACAAATGTAAACTGATACCTTTCAGACTGCCTGGAGGAAGGCTGACGCAGAAAAAAGATTAAATTAAATAGTCTGTATTTGCATTACAGATCTTTAAAATGAAGAACCAATGGGGGAACACTCGTTAAAATGAGAACCAGCCTAAACCTCCACCATCGCACAAGGGATTAAATCTCCTGACGGGATCCATTACCTGCAAGACAATCATTTCTCAACATCTTCAGTCACACGCTTGCTTCGGACAAAAAGTTCATTTACACCAAAGCTGCACAAGATATAGTTAAATCAAATCCTTGCATGTCGAGTTGAGCTTTATCTACAGCATGACTTCAACTATTCAAAGTCTCAAGTACCTTCCGACAGCTGGGAGTACCGTGCGTTTCAAAGTGTACATACGTGTATATATTTTTGAGAAAGGTGTCAGGTTTTTGATATGAACGGCATGGGTATTGTTTAGTTTCACTGCAGTTTACTGAAGAAAAAGTGCAATGATGTTGTTCTTCTTAAACCTACAGTAGATGTTACTGATGCAAATGTGTGTTTTTTCCAGAGTTTCATATGCAGGTGGCATGCTCGTTTATATCCTTCTGTCTCATTTGTTAGTCGCTTTTTAAGTCATTTGCCATCATGTTTCAAACTGTACTTTTGCAAGAGTGGAAAGCATTCCTTGTTACAAATGAAATGAACTATATTTCAAGAGAGATTCAAATGAATTGCTAAAAGTGTTATTTATGAAAATGTGCCATCTACTGTTTGTAAAAAAAAATAAATAAATAAATGAGTGAACTGAAATAAGCTCACGCCATTACTTAATCACCTTTTGTATCCAACCTTGACTTGTGGCACAGAACAGGACAGGACAGCCGTGCTCATCAGAGTTACAGCTTGTATTTTCATCTTTTTATTGCCTCTGAATGTGTTTCAGTTCACTTCAGTCCGATGTTTGTGACAGACAGTTCCCTGTGAGTTATTAACGGGCACGATTAGGATTTATGCATTGGCCACGTCAGTTCGTATTCTTTGTCACCTGACAGGCCTGTGCCGCTCTTCACAGGGGTCATTTGGACACAGTGCTCTGAAGTGGCCTCTCTTTATTTTTATATGTAACGTTGATCACAAGGTATTAATGCTAAAATGCATTTTATCCAGCATGCAACCTCGTTTTAGCCATTAACTTTCAGTCTGTTATCCAAATTCAGTCAGTAAACATTAATGATTCTTTGGTTCAGACATAAAATCAGCTTGCCTTTTAATAATATAAAACTAATATTTCAGCATGAAAAATTAAAATGCATGCAAAGTTACAGTAGAAATCTAAAGGAATAATTTAGCATTTTGGAAAAATGACACATTATTATTATTATTATTATTATTATTATTATTATTATTATTATTATTATTATTATTATTATTATTATTATACATTAATCTTGCATAAGGATCATGATGCAGCAGCGTCTGACAAATTAAGTAACTCCTCCCTGACTTCCATCCAAAAAGAAATATATATATAGAATGAAATCTAAGTGCAGGGAGTTTCTTCTGCTTAGAAGACTTGATCCTGTCTCACTCCAAATTTAAAAAAAGCAAACATCTACTAACAACTCTAAGGCTGACTGATTAGCACATTTTGTTCCACCTTTATGTAAACATCCACATTTCTTTTTGTTAATGGCTTAAAAATCACACATACATGATGTTAATGAGCTTTTCACATGAACTGTGCATGTGGTATTAATATTCTCATTTAGGTCTCCTCAAGAGAATCTGTTCATTTAAGCCTGAAAATGTAGGTAATTTCGAACTGCCATGAAAAAGTACTTCACCAAACAGCAGCTTATGTTAAGGTTTGTCTGTCTTCTGGGTTCAAGGAGGAAAAAGTATGTGCACCACATGCTTCACAGGGTTGACCGCATGGTTTGGTGTCCTACAGAACGTCTCAGCCTATATGGGACAGTTTCATAATCCCAGATTCTGAACCAGAATCCTGTTCATTGAAATCAGACACATCAAACCTGCCAATCACTAAGATATAGGACGTAAAGGTAAAAAAATATTATCATCACATGGTGTCAACAGGCATCACTTTTCCTGGGATTGTCGTGACAGTGAAACCCTGAACATGAAACCATGTGCTGTGATTCTAGCTGGGACTCAAAGTTCACCTCTTTCACACTCCCAGCTGCAGGATAAGCTGTGAATTTATTTGTGCAGATACTGTACAAACACACAAGCTCGGACTGCACGCATCTGAAGGTGTGTGACAAACTGGGCTGATAAGCAGCGAGCCTTTAAGCCCGGAGGAATAAACCCGCGTTATCAGACCTGTAGCTGTGACTCGAGCCGCTGTGGTCACATGGCTGGTGGGCCATGTACTCCAGCTGGTTGCATCAGAAATATGTGTGACGCAGCAGGCAGACACACAATAGCCGACTAAATATAGTGCTCCTGGTTTTCACCCACCCAGAGCTGTCTAAGCATGGAAAGTTTTCCCTGTAAAAAACCCAAAGAATGAGGTTTTCTCTCTGAGCTGTGATACAGATGTTTCAGTAACAGGATGTGGCCTTTATTCTGCGGCATGTATGAAAGTGAATTTTAATGACTGTACAAATCCCAGCACCTTTTCTTAGACAAAACCTCCCTTATGATGAACTGCACTTTAATTACAGGCCTTGTTTTTTAGTATAAAATATTTGGAGTTTTTTTTTTTTTAACCAAATGTATCCAAATAAAAAAGAAGAGATAAAAAGATGTCATAAATCAGCAAATCACACTACAGTAGCACTCAGTCACAGACTCTCTCCAAAGAGAAAATTAATTTTGTGTTTCACAGCTTAGCCCCATCACCATTTCTCTATTATCCAATAACTCTGTTGGGTGTGGGATTTGTCGTGCATTCAGTTGGCCGGTGTTCAGTGACCTCTGACAGCAGGTGGAAGACTTGGGATCTACTTTCATGCAAATGCGAGGCTCTGAAGTCCTCCTCCTGTTGGTGCAGCGCTGCTTTAAAGCGGCGCCTCATTGGCTGCGGGGAAAGTGGGCCGATTGGCTCGAGAGGCCGTGACGCTGCGGCTCAATCCTTTATATGCCCGGCAAACAGATTGTCTATCAATGAAGTAGTAAAAGGGGGGGACATCTGTGGCAGAGGAGAAGGAAAGGTTTTTAAAACAAGCCTCTGGTAGACTGTTTGCTTTGGCTGGGTTCCCTTCTTTTATTTACTGAATTCCAGAGGTGACCAATACACAGAAGTGAAAATGAAGTTCATCATTGGCATTGGCGGGTAAGTTTAATTTAATGTACATATTATTTCATTTCTCAAAATGAGCAAAATCCAGTGTGAGTGTAGCTCATCTGTGTGTCATTATCTTCATTTCAGAGTGACCAACGGTGGGAAGACCACTTTGACAAATAAACTACTAAAGACATTACCCAACTGTTGTGTGGTGCATCAGGATGATTTTTTCAAGGTAAGATGAATTAAAGTCGCCTTCCCTTTGAGCTTTTGATATTTGGATATATTTACAACAGTTTATGTTCAGCTTAAAGCTACAGTAATTATTTTAATGGTAGTTAATGTAAGTAATAGTTTACATATGTTTTATTTGCTATGTTAAATTTGCCCTTGAAGGCATTTTGTGCTCAGATGTTACCCTCCAGCCTGACCTGCAGATGTCCTGTCATCTCAGTAGCCTAGTAATTCATCTGGCTGATTGTCTCCTGGACAGCCAATCAAAGGGCTGAGCGTCCCCACTTAAAGTATGACTTTGTGCAGTTACTTTCTGCATTTTGCCTAACCTTATTCTGCCTAAACAAAGCAAGAAGATTTCATCTCCACCGCATCCATCTTTGCGTGCAGCATTCAGGCCCGGTGAAGGTCGCAGATTAGTTTTTACCTCGTATGTTTTATTGCTAGAGCAGTACATCCAGGGTGTCGCCTAGGGTCGCACAACCATAAAAAAAAAAAAAGATCGCATAACCTGCAGATTTTTCGTCAAATAAACGAGCCAGAAATGCTCTTCCTGCCATCAGAGAGAGCCAACAGCGAACGTTTCCAGCAGTACCAGCAAACATTCATAAGCTATTGCAACCAACATTTCGCGCCATTGGGAAAAAATTTTTTAAACGCACCCGAAAAATGCGCTACTTTTGGTGGAGACGAGTCCTTTACTTGTCCTGTCCAGGTGTGATCAGCTCCAACTGGTTACTAGGTTGCAGCAATGTTTTATTGGTGACTGTTATTTCAGAAACCCGATCAAATAGAAGTCGGGGAGGACGGCTTTAGACAGTGGGATGGTAAGAATGGATTTCACGTAGGAAAACCATGCAGTAATGTACTTTTTCTTTCCTGCACATTCATTTACGTTTGGTAACCAATCAATCCTAAACTTTGTGATATTCATTCATCTATTCTGTGAATGCTACAGACATTCACCTACTGTGACTAATGTGTGTCAAAGCACATTGGTGAGGAGCGTTTGTTGCGTGTGTGGTGAAGCCCGCTCTTCTCTCTTCTCACCCTGTTGTGTATCAGTGATCACCGCCCTGGACATGGAGGCTATGGTCAACACTGTGAAGGGCTGGCAGGAGAACCCGGTCAAGTTTGCCCGCTCACACGGCGTCAGCTTGTCACCGGAGGCTGAGGAAGCCGACTCGCAGGATAAGGGGATCCATATTCTCATTGTGGAGGGTTTCCTCATCTACAACTACAAGTGGGTCGTCTGTGCATCGTACTCGTCTTTATACACAAGCTCTAAAAAAAATGTAACCTACAGGCCTCTTGACCCCTGTAGCTTTTCACTAATCTCAGTTTCCTCTCTGCAGGCCTCTTATTGACATCTATGACAAATGTTTCTACATTTCCATTCCTTATGAGGAGTGCAAAAAGAGGAGAAGGTAACGAGCTCCTGGAGTGACTCAAACAGATTCCACTTGCGTGTTGCTCGAGGTATTACGGGCTATAATATGACTGATTGGTTATGTTTCTGCAGTACAAGGACGTACACAGTCCCAGACCCCCCTGACCTGTTCGATGGCCACGTCTGGCCCATGTACTTGAAACACAGGAAGGAGATGGAGAACAACTGTGAGAGAATAGGTACGTTAAGCCAATCCCCAACCTCTGACACAGAGCCGTCTTCACTACCCACATTAAATTATCCCTAATTTCAAAATAAAAGCAGAATATCTCACTCTGTTCTTCAATGGGAAAGATTTAAATGCTAACTGTTGACATGAATGACTCTCATTCTCATCTTTTTTTCTGGACAGAGTACCTTGACGGGATGAAATCAAAGGAAAACATCTACAACAAAGTGTACGAAAGTATTCAGAACTCCCTTCTGAACAACTTATAGGTGAATTAAATTTCAAAACATGTCACCCTCTACATTTTCACTGACAGATCACACATAAGTGTTTCATTCACTCAGTAACCTCTCGCTCTCTCTCTCTTTCTCCACAGCAAGACGGGGATAACAACGGATTTGTGTATAGACTTGTAAATATCATTTTGCGTCAATGTGTAACATCAGTTGTGCACTTCTAGCCTGATTTGTAAATAGTCAATCCTGTAACTTATTAAGAACTAATGGCAGAAGCGTTTGTGTTTTGTATAATCCTGTGTAACCCTATTTTTCTAAAAGATAAGCCACCTCTGGACCTCCCAGTGCTTAACATCAAGGTCAAAAATCAACTCTGAATCTTGGATGTCAAAGTGTGAAACTGGGAGGGCGGATTTGTGTCTTACAACTTAATGAAACAACTGAATCCAGTTTATGTGTCCTGTCTTTTCTGGTTTCTTCCTGACTCATTTCAAACGCTCACACACACACGTAATTCCCATAAATGTTCAACAAGCCTCACGTTTTACAGCACGAACGTTTATGTCCGTTGAGGATGACTGATAACATCCTGTGTCTCCTTATTGCCTCATATTAGATTTAGAGCCCCAATAAAAGTGTCCTGCCAACAGATCACAGATATTTATTTACCTTTACCTGACAATAGATGAGGTATTATGAGGGTGATGTGATTTAATCGCCCCTTGGCTGTCATTTTAAGCATTAGGATATAGAAATATGAAAGTTCTGTTTGAGCACCTGTGACCTTGAAGGAAAACAAACAGGAGCACTTTATTGTGTCTCAAGAGAAGGCAAGGGTGTGATTTTATAACACCGTATATTTTAAAGGTACCTTACTTTTAATCATTTGAGTGCCTGGAGCTGAATTTTTTTAAGCTTTTCGTGGATGAGGCTCTTAAACATCTCTATCTTTATTTACATACACATACTTATAAAGATAAGTCATCCATGCCTCTTCAGTTTCCTTTGGGTGTCTGTGTAAGTTATCACTTATCTATTATATATACAGTATATGTGTAGAACAACAACTTTTTATAGATGATAAAAAATACTTCCCAGCACTGCAGAATGAACATAATGAATCAGCTAAGGAATAAAGGTTATTCAAAGCTGGTGAGCGCACAAAAGTCCACCTCCAAAGCACTAAATGAAAATATCTGCTTGACATTTCTGCAAACTTTCAGCCACATGATGTACAGCTTGTTTCTTGGGGCCTGGTTGTTTGGTCGGAGACTTACGATGCCTCCCTGTTGTGCTAACACATCCAGTGACACGCAACAAACTTCTAGGCTGTAGCTTTCAAATGTCTCGACAGCCTCACGGTCAGTTTTACGATTGTTTTATTGACACGTCTTTTCAAAAAGTCACCTGCATCACTCTACCCTCGACCGGCACTTCCTGCGCAGAAATGAGGGGAAACGTGGAGCAGAAAACTTTCACTTTTATTGATATTTCAATATCAAAAGAGCAGCGAATTACGTGGTAACCTTGATGGTTGTATTTCCTATCTGCAGCGCGACCTTTGGACCATAAAACTTGTGTCTGATCAGTAACGATAACTGAGACATCAAAGGATTTATAGTCCGAGTGTTACATATTATCTCGAAGTCTTTAGTGTCATCTAGGCTTTTCCTGAATCTCTTCTTTTAATCATACAAGGACCGGCTCTGCCCCTGTCAGAGCCACAGAGGGCGCGTTCGGGGGGTGTTCAGGGTCTTGTGATGCGTTTCTGGGAGTCTTTACATGCCAAAAGTTGGCCTGCAGCAGCCGGTAGCTGGTCTGACAGTTTATATTTAGGCTAAGTGCCGGCGGTGTCAGGGGAATATATTTAACGAGGGCACAGCCAATTATTGACCCACACGCCCCCTTTACGCTCCTCAGCCGGGTCTGACTCAGGGGCCAGTCCCCACTCGCCACCAGGAGGGGGGTAAGGTGAGAAACCTTGCGGGGTAGCATGTGCTCCCACGTCACCGTCCGCCATGGCAACCCCCGAAAGGGCAGCTGGGGCGTCCATATTTGGGTGGAGAGGCAGGGACACGGGAGACGGGCGGCTGTCACACGCTGTGCAGACCTCCTGTAGGAGTGGGTGAGGACCCCTGAAGCATGTGGCACTGAATGAACGACAGGAATATTTATGGCCGCCCTGCTGTGACTGAACATAAGCGAATAACTGAATTCATTTTTGGATGACACCTGACTCGAGCAGCTTATAAAGATTCAACATGTACATTCATCGTTTACTACCTCTAAATTCTGGATAAAGACATTAAACTTTAAATAAGAGAGCAGATTTAAACTGATGTAGTATTTTTTTTTTTATCAGGCCACAGATTGGCTGATTATGTAATTGGCCTTTGACCCTGTTTGCAGTGACTTAAGACCCATTACAGTGAATTCAACGACACGTGGTGCCGATTCACGCTGCCAGTCAAGGTTCACGTCGTCACATGAGGAGCAGGAGCACAACACAGCTCCTCTCACGGCCTCATTACAGCTAAAAAAAAGTCTCATGCACTGGAAGAAGAAGGAGCCAAACAGTGGTTAGTTATCTGAAGTTTCCACATTCATCATCAGTGACCACCTGACAGAAGTCATACTGCATTTTTATTTGCTTGAGTTATTATATTTTCTACCTTAGGTGGCTTTATGAATGCGCCAGTCTTTTTCTTCCCTGTGTTGCTTTCATTTCACTTTTTTTTCAACAAAACATATTTGAGGATAGAAGCTGTTAACATTAAAACAGCAAAAATAATATAATACGCATTTAAAAATGTACATTTTAACTTTGAATTGAGCAACACATACTGATTTCATCTTTTATCAGGTCTCTTTTTATTTATGTATTTCTGCTATATTTATCTATTTTTTTCTGGCTTCTGGGACTGCAGATGAAAAATGAGCCTTCTGGGTAGATCATTTGAAGCACACTGGCTTTAATTAATGTGTGTTGTCTCTGATAAATACACACATGAATAAAGTTTATGCAGTACAGCAAAGTACAATCCTGTCATAAAAAATAAAGCTCTAATAAGATCTACTAGACCAAGAAATGTTTAAAACTCCACCCACTTGACCTACATATAACTTTATCTCATCCAGGTCTTACACAAAGTTACTGTAAATGACTCTTCTTGGCCTCATATCTTATCTTTGTTCATTTTTTGCTACTTTACAGATCTTTGGTGCTCAAAATTGAAATAACGCAGCCAGCAGTCGCCTCACATGAAGCATAAAGGTCAAGATAAAGGCGATTAACAACATTTAAGTTTGAGTTAAGAGTCCACTTGTTAGGCAGTTTTTAATAGCTCACACACTGAGTGCTTGCAGCATTCATTTGTCACGTGTATTATCGACCAAAACGTGAGAAAGATAGACACGGCTGAAACGTGAGGAGAGCAGATTCTGGCAAAGGTTAATCAACGATAAGCAAGACATATGTCACAGGAAACCGGGCGAGCTGCAGCCCTGCCGCTGTCAGATAACATATAATTCATCATTTATGAGACATTTCTATTTTAACTCAGGTTAGACTGTAAAAACAACAGGCTCGCACGGGGAGAGCTCGACGTCCACGTAAAGGGAGAGTGTCCCACAACAGAGTGTAATCATTGCCACTTTTTCAAGCATTTTATTCAGCATCTCACCTGCATTGTCTATCCATGATCTGTGGTAAACCCTCTGGATCTATCATTTAGTTGTAAACTCCTCAGACTGGCAGTGTGAGGCCTCAGGGGAAGACAACAGGTATATTCCTTGTGGGGAAGTTTTCTTGTGGTAAAACCATTTTAAGACCATCATCTTCGTTAAATCTCACAAGAAGCAAAGCTGTGAGCAGCCCTGGGTACCTAGATTCACGGGATAAGATATATTCAAAGCGTAGAAGAATTAGTCTTTCACACGGGGAAAGATCTGCTGCTGCTGTAGGCGTACCAAGAAACAACCAGAAACGGTTTATTTTATTTCCAAGCAAATTTACAGCAAAGATTAGTTTTTTTTCTTTGTGGCAACATTTTGTTGTGATTTGTTTACTTTCAGGTCAGAAACACAAGAAAGACTCAATTCAACGTTTAATACTTACTGGCTAAATTTTGTGGGTTACATGTCCTGCTCGGGAAGTCTTGTGCCAAACCATTGCCGAGGATCTGTGGCTCTTATAAATCTGCACTGCAGCAGTGAGGCGGGGCGGGGCCGGACTCTGGACCGGGGGAAGGTTTCTTTGACTAAAAATAGAGGAGCCATCCTGATGCCCTATTTGGCACTTCATCTGAGAGGTGACAAATACCGAGGCCTGCATGACTCCTCCGTGGATCAGGGTGTGTGTCCAGTCCTATTTGTGATCAAACATCTTAAGTTCTTCACCTGAAAACAGATCACAGTGGCGTTAATAACACGGAGTTCCCCTCTTAATGCACCAATCATCACACCTTCACAAATACACTCGTATATAAACATATATTATAAACCAGACTACTTGACGTCATTGTCGCTAATCTCCTCACAGTCCAAACTCAAGCAAGTGGCTTTTAGTGACGCCTTAATGAGCTCATCATGACTGAAAACAGGTGGTGGGAAGTAACTAAGTACATTTACTCAAGAGTAGTTTTAAGGTTACTTGTCTATTTCTATTTTACTTTAAACTTCTACTCCCCCACGTCTCAGAGGGAAAATAGCAACTGATAAATGATGATGTAATATACCTGATGAAACTACCAGCTGAGCTCCACCTTTACCTCACTGGTGATGTATGAATGGATAAAGAAGTCAAAAATGCAGCATATTTTAGTGGAAAAAAAGGTCATTCTGCCTTTTATCTCTGATAAATTTTTGTACTTTTATTTACAGTAAGATGTTAAATGTAGGACATTTGCTTTTAACAGAGTATTTTTTGCATTAGTGCTACTTTTGCCTAAGATAAAGATATGAAAATTTCTTCCAGCACTGTCTCTTACTGTGCAAAAAACGTGCTAATCTCTGACAAACATGTGGGATTACAGTTTATTTGTTAAATCCTGATCATGAAAAAAAGATTAAAACAGACTTTTTAAGTTTACTTTTTAAAACCTTTATTTAATCAATAACCAAAATACATTAGTAAGTTTAACTATTTTGGCATTGTTAGATGAAATAATTGTTGGTTTTCTTTTTAAATAAGATTAAAACTTGTCCTGTGACTGTGGGATTAAGGTGAAATAATGATGACGTTTTCTCTCTGGTCTTCAGCAGTCTTATTCTGCCGCCTTGTGGTGGACACGAAGCTCCAAAGATGTTGCTCAATGTTTGCAGATTTGGTTCAAAACTGCCATCTGATATCTGTTTATTCGTGCTGATAAACTGAAGTGTGTGTGGCACTCAGGAATGAACTAAATATTTGACTCATTTAGCTCCTCTAATGACATTTTCCTACATTAATTCTCACTAAAGAGGGGATTTTTCCTGCAGAGTTTACATTTCCAGAGAAAAACTGTCGTGAAAGTGAAACAAAAAACAGACTTTTTTTGCACAGATGCTGTTTTTTCCTCTGCAGGGCTGACTGGTTCTTTGAAAATATCCAGATTGCTCAGTAACATTTCGATGACTTCAGCTCACACCCGCGCGTAAAGTTTACTGAGCAAACCTCCCAGTCGGAGTCTTGTGTAACTGAGCTGAGCCGCGGGGAGGAAAGGGTTACATTTTCTTGCTAGAAAGTTTCACTTTGCATAAGAAACTGGGCTGAATTGGATAAATGACCAGAAAAAAAAGCGTCTCCAGCCCTCCTCTCCTCCCCATCAGACCTCCTGAGAGCTGATCTGCAGACACTCTGCGCCCTCATCATCTCTTTCATCACTCACTTACAGGAGGGACTCTTTTTATTTGATACATTTTCCTGCCATGGCACACTGGTCACTTGTAGTTTTATACTTTTTCCAAGGACTTCTCCCCCTCCTCTCCGGGCAGCAGCAGCGCGCAGTCGCCCCGTGGAGACACCGGATCCAGTGGGAGAACAACGGGCAGGTCCACAGCCTGGTGAGCACCGGAGCCGAGTACCAGGCTCCGGCCCGGTCCAGGAGCACGTCGAGGGTCTACGTGAGCAGCCGAAGGGAGGCCGCCAGGAGGGGAGCGACCTTTGTGAGACCCGGACAGGCGGAGTCCGGCCGGATCAGGACTGAGCTCGGGCTGGACGCGGTGCAGGCTGCGCGCAGAGCAGCTGCGGGGGATGCTGCGGGGATGCGGGTGCAGCTGCCCGTCTCCAGGCAACCCCATCAGCCCGAGACTCCCGCCGCTCCGCCCGCCCTGAGCGAGGACGTGTCCGACGACGCCGGAGAGCGCATGGTGAACGACGACCCTCGAAACCCGCTGAAAAACCACAGGAACTCTGTTTACTACAACCCCTACCCCACAAGAGGGAGGACAGTGGCCCGCACGCGCCGCCCGCCGGGCACAGGATACGGCACCAGGTATTTCCAAAACGGTAAGTGTCATCAGGATAAAAGAGCTTCTTCAGTTTCCTCATATTTCCTGCACTTACCTGTACATAATGTCCACACTACATTTATTCTGATTAGATGCTAAACTGCATTTCCTACCCTGCATTTGTACATCTGTAATGAGAATAAAGTTGAATCTAATCTAATCTAATGTGGATTAAATGATGTTAGACCAACATGAGCAGGCTGGATAAAACCTATTTAGTCTAAATTGTCACCCATTTCACTAATAAAATACTTTTTTTTAGTATCTTTAAAGCCAGTTTCGTGTCTCACTCACTGAGAGGGAAAAAAACTGAATGACAAGAAGAGGGAAAAAATCCTATTTGGTCTTTGGATCCCGGTCTGACAGCTCAGGAATGTAAAACACTTTGAACAATGCCAACAAACACAAACAGCTGCTCTCATTTTCAGCCTGGACGCCGACTGTTTCAGTGGATTGTTCTGAGCGAGAATTAACTGGCAGCACTGAGATATAAAATTACAAAAAGGAAAAAAAAAACACTTGGTTTGTCCCTTTAATCTGCTCCTCCAGGACTGCCAGACCTCGTGCCAGATCCGTATGCCATCCAAGCAGGTACTTACATCCAGCGCATGCAGATGTACGCGCTCCGCTGTGCAGCTGAGGAAAACTGTCTCGCCAGGTAATTTGTGGTGCCAACAGTGAGTCACTTCTTCAGCACGCAGACACTGAAGCAGACACACACACCTACATGCAGTCACTCACAGGTATTTCCTCTGTTTTTACTGCTCACTTCTGGTTAATTTGACTCATTTATCACGACTTGTGGTGGTTTTAGATTAACTTCCAGTGTGACCTTTCAGCATGGGAGGATAGCTGCTCTGTTGATAGAGTTACAAAAACTGTTTGATGTTATTATGGAGCAGTGATCCTCCAACGTGATGTCCTGCCAACACATAAATGTTCTGGGTTGCTTTTCCCAAAAGCATTAAGCACAATGGAACAAACCCTTTGCACTCCGTTACTGTGAAGAAAACTCCCCTCGTGGAGCTCAGCCAGCAGCACTTTCCAACGTTTCTGTGATTTATCCAAGGTCGGCTTATGGACCCGCCGTGAGAGACATCGACTTCCGAGTCCTCCTGCGTTTCCCTCAGAAGGTGAAGAACCAAGGCACCACCGACTTCCTCCCCGTCAAGCCCAGATATCAGTGGGACTGGCACAGCTGTCACCAGTGAGTTTACTCAGCCCACAAGTGAAATGACCTCACATCTTTTCACTGTTATTTCTGGCTCCCTTCAGCTCTGATAGGAGAAAACAACATGGCATCAAAATCCACTCAAGTCTGTGGTCTTAAAGGCATTCCTGGACTTCATTTTAGCCACACCACAAGTATCTTATTCCTTCCTACTGTGCTCTGTTCAGACACTACCACAGCATGGACGCCTTCAGCAACTACGACCTGCTGGACGTCGTCACCGGCCGTAAAGTGGCCGAGGGACACAAGGCCAGCTTTTGTCTGGAGGACACGGGCTGTGACCCCGGGTTCAGACGCCGCTACGCCTGCACGTCTCACACACAGGTAAGAAACACTTATTCAGTATGAAAAGTAAAGGTTGTATAACCAGAGGAGACAGACAGGATTATTGTGCCTGTACATGTGAGGCCCCTCTGTGACTTTAAAATTATTATCAATTTCAACGCGCCCCTTCGCAATGAAATTAGAAACCTTTGTCCCCCTCGGCCTAAACTCCTGTTTGTAAACTTTGATTTTTCAGATAATCTCACTGAAATCAAGATTTCTTTTGCAAGTGAGACTGGAGGAAATCAGAAACAAAGAATTAGGAACCATCAACATGTGTAAATATATATATAAAGCGTATTATCAGTCATTATAATAATACAGTCCAGTTATTTGGTTATGTGCTGCATAGCCATTAAAGTCAGACCTCCCAGGTTTATTATGGTTCATTTACTTGAGGAGTATTTTGTCGATAGATCCAGGATTGTCACCGTATCACAGTGCTGGATGGTCATCACATAAAAACTGAATGTTTCAGTCACTCAGCAGCTTATAAAACAAATTACAGGATGAACGCCAAAAAAAAAAAAAGTCTTATCCTTAACACCCTATAAGGTGGGAGTGAAACAGCAGAAAAAACATGACTCACATCGAATGGAAAATCTTTGATATGGTTTATATAGATTTGTTTTTTCAAACACATATATGATGTAACCATATAGAAGATAAAGTAACAGTTTAACTTGGTATTTAACTTTTGTGGTCAGTAAGCTATCAACAGAGTTTAGAGACTTGAGAGCCAACAGAGGCCTGAGATATGCTGATTTTTACTCTCTGGTCAAGATCTCACACTTTTTGTTAGACTGTCTGTGATGAGCTAACAAATCACACCAACTCCACACCTCTAGATTTTAACACAGCTTTTATTAAAATCCTAATGCCGATAATTCAAAGAACGTCACTTCTCAGACTTGTTGAACGTCCTGCAGACCCTTAAAAGACACTCTAACACATGAATGGACGTTGATGAGTAAAACTGGCAAACTGAAACAAGAAGAATATAAAAGGGAATGACGTTATTCAATAATTCAGTGACAGTCAGCGAGCTAACTAGCCGACCGTCTGGAGCACTTTGCAGCAGATCAGCAGATTCAGTAAAACAGAACATACTGTTGGGATATTTAATTTGGAGTTTTTTGCAAATCCTTGAGATCTGCTTCTGAGAAATGTTTTTATAACTAAAACTCCAGTGTGTGCCAATAAAGAAAAAACATCCTGAGGACATGGGAATATTTATTATATCCGTTGTCGTGGCTCTGTGATCCCGGCTTTGTGCTGCTTAGTGCCGGTGTCCTGTAACAGCTTCACTTCCAAAGAACTGTTTGTATAACTAAAACTCAAATCTGCTTCATTTGCAGTGCTTGTAGGAAAATAGTAGTCAAAGTCGTCCAAAGAGCCTGAGTCAATGCTTTAAACCTCACTTGGGGTGGGGGGGGTTGGGTTGTGCTTTCAGGGTCTGAGCCCAGGATGCCACGACATCTACGCCGCCAACATTGACTGCCAATGGATTGACATCACTGATGTACCTCCAGGAAACTACATTCTGAAGGTAACACATGTCACACCGACTTTATATCAACTCTTCACCTGCAAACAATCAGCTATTTGTGGATTTCATTTCCCGGTGGAGATTTATTGAACTGACATGCCTGCAGAGCTGCTCAGACAGTTTTTATGTGCGTTTTTTTTTTTTTTTTTTTTTTTTTTTTTTTTTTCCAGGTCACCGTCAACCCCAATTTTCACGTCCTGGAATCTGACTTCACCAACAACATAGTGAGATGTGATATCATATACACAGGAATCTATGTTCAGACACGCAACTGTCGAATAACAAGGTACGAGACGGATGTTTCTGCTCGCTGTGTGGCTTCATTTTAAACATTTATATGCTTCTCATGCGGTAGATTCAGAATTAATAGGTTATATAAAGTGGAAAAAGGGCAAAACAGACAGACGCTTTTCTCAATTTGGATGCCTAAATTTTAGTATCTTTTTTTTTTCTTCCTTTTTCAGGGCTTGAAATATTCCCTCTCAAGTGCTCTCTGTAGAAGTTTTGAGGCAAACTTCTCTCCCTGTACTGTGCAACAACATCAACTCTACAACTTGCAAAAAACATGAAACTGGTAAAGTGTTTAATTGTAACTGTGTGCTACTTTCCTGCGACAGTCTTGTGTTGCATTTACTGGAAATAAATGCAAACGTTTACACCAAACTAGTGAGTTCCTCAGATTTACTTGATGTCTACAAATGTGCCATGAGTCATTAGAAAAAGATATCTTGTTTTATTGCCTTAAAGAGTACAAGTACTGTGTTCATATACATTTATTTCTTGATTGCTGGTTTATTGCTTGAAATGTGTTATTTGTTTGCCACATGTTTGTCTTTGTCTTGTTTTTTCTGCTTTGTGTTATTGGTATGTGCACATTATTAGTTTTACAGTATTATTTATCAGGATAAGATCTTTGCTATTGTTAAGAAATCTCGTGAAAACCCAAATCAACAATGTGTTAGTCCTACTTCCCCACTTTGTCTGTGGCACTTAGTCCCAAGTTCATTTGTCCTTCATGAAGATGCAAATCTATAAAAACGGTTTCATATATTCACATTTGTGTATAGTTTAATTTTGAAAAAAAACAAAACAAAACAAAAAATTAAATCATTTTCTAAAATGTCTGCTCTTTTGCAAATGTTACTCAAATAGGACCAAATACTGTGTTAGTCTGGGACTATTTTCAGCCACGAAATCTGGATATGCAAGACAGGATTCATCATAGCTGTTGATTATATGTTATATTAACTCAAAATAAACAAAAGTGCCCATGTTCGTGAAAAGAAATCACATTTAAACGGCGAAGTTAAATTAATCAGCTCTGGGCTCTTTTTTTTTAGATTGTGTTGACAAAAAGAAAAACACAGAATATCACCATCCTTTAACCAGTTGGTAGTCACATTAACAAATAGTAGATAACTCATTTGATGTCAAGCAGCAGAGGGGAATAGGCTTTTAGTATGATCGTGTGTATAACTGTTAATATTGCTGAAACATTGTTGAAAAGCTTATTGTATTCTGTTGTTCTGTTCGATTTAATACAATAAAGATGGTGAAAATCGAGACAGGAGTTTATTATTAGAACAATTCTTCCTTTTTCTTTTGAGTTATAACCGCACGCATCAGCTCGACCTTCTAAAATGCCAGAGTATCAAAATTGTTCCAGTTCACTGATTGATTTCTGCAGATTTCTTTCTGGATTGTGAGCTGCACGCCAAGGACCATTAAAAAATAGATGATTGAACAGTTTTGAATCCAGTACCAAAAGCGGCTGGTTCACACAAAGTTTCTACGCTCCGTGCAGAATCAGTATTTCGCCCTCGTCCCGTTGAATGGAGGAGCTTTGCTTTGAGTGATGCGTGCAGATTGTGGCCTCAGAGACAAACAGGCCTGCAGGCAAACGCTGGCGGCATGTTTGCTGACAGGCCTCTGTGAAGACACAACCCGCAGGATCTTATACAGCCGTGCCATATGTACTAAAACACAGCCAGAGAGCGATGAATGGAGGCCTTTTCTCACTCTCTCCTCCTTCGTGCGCATGTAAAAAGAGCTGCTGGCCCAGAATTCACCGCATCACGGCTTCATTCACATCTACTGCTGATTGTCTGAGGCTACGTGCTTTTTAATAAAAGTGGGATATTTTGTCTGAGTGGGAGGACTGACAGAGCCCGCCAGAGATTCTTTCAAAAATGTTTTCAGCAAGGAGAAATCTGTTTTTGCA
This sequence comes from Amniataba percoides, assembly GCA_037176925.1. Lineage (NCBI taxonomy): Eukaryota > Metazoa > Chordata > Actinopteri > Centrarchiformes > Terapontidae > Amniataba > Amniataba percoides. The sequence goes on from JBAJHX010000062.1 coordinate 6,798,220, forward strand.
ACAAGCACTAGACTGTTTCAAACAGCCAAAGAGTGAAGGGAGAAACAGTAAAGCTGCATAGATTGTATTCACCTCAGAGTGGGCAGTGCTTCACCTGATTCAAAGATGTTTTTACCTTCAAACAAGCTTTATATGTCATGAAGCGGCTTTGAACGTTGCACTGGAAAACATGCAGGCTCCAGACAATGTATGCACTGTTAAATGCACAGATGTTGGGTATTTACAACGAAACAGAGCTTGGTCTCAGCTTAAGAAAGCAGCGAACTGGGGAGATTAAGCGCAATTGAAATGGTTTACGTTGGAAGTCGCCGAGGTGCCTCCCTGCCAGAATAGATTGTCTATGTTATTGAAAGTGTCTGGAAAATCCCCCCGACTCCTTTTGAGGAGACACTGGCCCGGGCGTCTAGGAATGGTGAGGACAATATTTACAGACAGTGACTGTTTCAGCAAAGTGTCGCTGTTTCAGCAAAGTGTCGCTGTACCAGAGGGTTAAAATCTAAATCTGAACAGGACTGAAACAAGTCTACACTGGCAAGCGGCTCTGTAAGGCTGCATGTTGGGCTAAACATTAGTTTACTAATAAATTCACAAGGTTAATGTATAATTTTCCATGTAGCACGTATGAGTTTATCACATCTTGGTGTGTTAGCATGGTGATATTTGCTAATTAGCACTAAAAACAAAGCACAGCTGAGGATGGTCGCGTCTTCGGACCCAGAGAAAACCCACACAGACACGGGGGGACATTTAACTCCTCACAGAGGGTTTGAACCCTGAACCACCTTGCTGTGAGGTGCCAGTGACGGACATTAATGTGCACAAAATCTCATAGAAACCCATCCAGGAGTTGTTGAAATAGTTCAAGGTGTTAAAGTGCTAAAATAACTCTTGATGGGTGCAAAGTGATGAAGAAAACAAAATACTCTCACCAAGCTCTTCCATTGAAGTCAACACCAGATGTATGAATTCAAAGACGTTGCAGGGTTTCTTTCACCACTTGGCGCGAATCTTTTGATTTTTATTTGCTCTGCACTCTCTTGACCTTGTTTTTATTACTCACTTATAAGTCAGACCAACATTGCCACCCCCCCGGGCCAATAAAAATTCAAGGGGTGTTGAACTTTAAGCTGGCCGATCAGGTGATGAGTGCTTGGCTGGCCGTGTCCCCCGGAGCTCAGCTGGTCTCCTCCTTTTTGGACCAGCATGTCATTTTAAACATGTCATGCTGTAGAGAAGACGGCGACTGTTTGCTCAGCTGCGGAGATTCGCACCAACATCTGGACGGAGTCTCTCGTCGTTAGCCTGACACAAGCACAGAACAAAATTGGGAAAGGACAAAAAAAGAGAAGGTGGGGCGGGGTGGGGGGGTTGGCTGGCACCTCTCATTTGGCCTCAACAAACACAGCCCAGCGTACAGGTAAGTGAGGTGAGGAGGGGATGGGTTTTACCGTCTGCCTGCAGCCTACACTGAACATACTGTGGCAAAGAGAGACATTTTCCGGATGCATCTGCACGTAGGTGGGCAGTGTTTGGAGAGGTTACTAAGGCCAGGCTTTGGTATTTGCAGGTCATATTTCAACAAAGCGGGGGCCACGTGAGAGCCGGCAGGGACGCAACAGAGGAACGTGCTCGGCCCAAAGAGAGCGTCTTGACAGGCCGGTTTAGGCACAGAGCAGAGAAATTCCTCAGCAGCTCTGTCATCCCGCCGAGATTAAAACCAGCGCTGAGGTCAGCCGTGCACCAGCGAGGGCGTGTAGGACAGACACGCTGGGATCCCTCCTCACCCGGGGGTCACTTACACAATCGGCGGACTCGGTGTCGTAAACTTGCAGGGCGAAAACTACACCGAGCGCTGAGACAAAACACAGAGGAGTCAGCTTCGAGTGGTGATGAATTGTGTTTCTCTCTCTCAAGCTGGGTGGTATCGTGACTTGGGTGGTATTTGGAGGGCTGGCTCGGAGGATTTGCTATTCTTTGGTTGTTGATCCACTGTACCGTCTGTCTTTAGGCTCTTCATCTCGTACTTCAAACACTCGTATTAATTTTTCTATGAAGCAGTCTCTTTTCTTCACTTTAAAAACACCCAGAGGAAGCCCGCCGGTCAAAACACAAATGGAAAAACTGTTTTGATTGTGAGCTTCTTGTTTTGTGGCAGCAAACGCTAAAATGAATTCCTTGTTTGGCTTTTGTCTTTAAAAATGGCATGAAAATCCCTGATTGATCAGAAATGGTGACTTGCACATGTCTTGCTTGGACATACTACTAAAATGATAAGTAAAACTGAATGAATGAATTAATATCTGGTGTTTAATTTCACCTTCTAGACGTTCATCATTCACAGCCATGATTATTGTTTTAAGTTGATTAAATGAACACATAACCTTGAGTGTAAAAACTACTCTGGTTTCATTTTTTAACTTAATTTTCCTTTGTTTAACTCATTCTGATTCTTAACTTTCAATCTTAACAACATTTATTTTTAATACTGTCAGTTGTTATTGTTTGTCTTGTTATCTAATTTATTCATTTCTGCCTAATTCCTCTGATTGCCATGTAACAATGATTTCAAAGGTGATGTATATTAAAAAAAGTAAACAAGTGTTTTACATAAAAACACAAAGGCTTATTAAGTATACAGTCTATAAAATGCATATCTAGGTTTTAAAGACTTTATGACTTGGGTTGGAGGCGAGGGAGGGTTAAGAAAAGTTACCAATAAAAACACCGAGTTAAACAGTTCAGAATTAAAGAATAATCTAACACCCCCGGAAAATCATATCTTTGCTCATTCTTTGCTGTTTAATGTCTCATTTTTCCTGCAGTGGTGGACAGGTGTACTCCAGGAAGCCGTGACATCACTGTCAGGTGTTGTTACAGAGCAACAGATTACAAGTTAAAAAATTAAAACAAAAATTATATTTGTCAGTGCTCTCTGTCAGACAAAACATATCATTTAAACACTGTTTTTTATTTATTCTACAAAGTTTTACACAGACATGTATGCCAGCCCACATACGTCTGCATCTACAATAACTTCTACACTGCTGTGCTCTGTTTTTAATGAAAGAAATCTGCCATATATTTGGCAATATTTGTATAAAAACTTGATATTCAACAGAAATCTGAAATCTTTTTTCCACATGTCGTAGTTTCTTTCTTTGTAACAAATTAAAACTACGTCATTACCTAAACACTGCGACTGCCTCTCAGTGCCTGACTCAGTGCTTGGATCTGTAAAGATTTAGCTGTCGATCGGGACGTGGCCTCTGAGACTGCAGCAAGTTTTCATCCAGGACTTGAACAGAACCAGGAAACAATACTCCACCGGGCAGAACACCTGTGGTATCGACAGCATCCTTCTCTTGTATTATTTTTGGGCGGGTGAGAAAAAGCACTGAGGGTCGGTGTTGTTCCTGGTCTGAATCTCCGTCTGACATTCCAGAGTCACTCCAGTATTTACAAAGGCGGCACGGCCAGCAGCTCGGCCGGTGTGCCTTCTGTCTGACAAGATTCATAGACAGGATATGCAGAAAGGCGCAGACTCGGACTGCGGGCCAAGACTTGGCCTTTCTCAAAGCCCACCAGGCTTTAGGTGCAGCAGACATGATGTGTGACGCTCTGAGGATTGATAGTCGCGTTACGATTTCAGCTTGGTATTCATACGGCGTCCTGAGCGTGTCTTATCATGAGGTATTTGTTTTAAAAGTTAGTCAAATAAAGGAGTTGAAAGAAAGGTCTTTTAAAGAACGTACTTTTATCTGGCTGCCAAAACAGACGTCTCCTATGAATAGCAAGCAGAGAGATGTTGTATCTGGAATATGGAAAATACTCTGACACAGTTCATGAGTAAGCTATAAAATATTCAGTCTTTGGTTCTGCAAGAAAGTGCAAGATTGAGTAGATACGGTGCTTTAATTTACTCCAGTGCTTAGTCAATTTGTAAATCGACAGAATAAAAACAATAACTTTCATCAAGTAAAAATTACAAACAATTTTAAAGTGAGCACTTTTGTGCAGTCCTTCAGAACAGCACACTTATATGAACCTGCACAAATGTTATCTTTTGCTGCTGTAATGGATTAAAAATGCCAAATAAGACAGCTGGTATCAGGCCTGATGTTAGCTGAAGACAAACTCTCTCAAGCTCGCTAACAGTAATCTTAAGTTAGAGAATTAGGTAAACTTTAATTAAAGTAACTTCAGCATTGGGCGGCACAGTGGTGCAGTGGTTAGCAATGTCGCCTCACAGCAAGAGGGTTCTGGGTTTGATTCCCGGTTGAGGCAGGCCCTTCTGTGTGGAGTTTGCATGTTCTCCCTGTGTCTGCGTGGGTTCTCTCCAGGTACTCC
>JBAJHX010000062.1:6803006-6825243 GCA_037176925.1 Amniataba percoides
GTCCAGGGTGTAACCCTGCCTTCGCCCTAAGAGAGCTGGGATAGGCTCCAGCACCCCGTGACCCTGAGTGCAGGATGAAGCGGGTTACAAAATGGATGGATGGATGGAACTTCAACATTACAGTGACTTCTGTATTGATACTGATATTGAACATTATACTAAATTTATACTATCTTACCTATGATTGACTTGTCATCTGAAATGACTTTACCATCTAATGTTTAACTTAAAATGTTTCAATGTTATGCAAGGCTAAGATATTTGAAGCAGCTGACTCATGCCCAGGATAGTACATTTTAATCAGCTTTATTTCACCGATACAAGAGTTTCCTATGGCCTAAAAACACACACAAACACACAAAATGCATCTAAAAGTACAGACTGGACAGAACGAACAGGCCCGACTTATATAAATGACCTTGGTGAGTGTCACCATGGGGGTATTTTTTTCCAACTATCCGACATATGGCCCAGCCAACCATATGTCACAATTTAGGTTTCTCCACATGTTGAAGGGCTGTAGAGCAATACTTTGTATATAAAGCATTTGGAAAGTTGTGTCTGTTTTTTAACTTTTCCAAAAACCAAAAACATAAGGGCGAATGTGTAAGAAACTGTGCGTTTATCTGCAAACATAAGCATGCTCAGTCAAGTTTCAGAGTAACACCTGCAGCTTTCTCCTCCACTTTGCTTTGGGGAGGTATACGGTCACATTTTTATTTGTAATACAGCCCTGAAAACACTGTGGCCTTTTAATCTAAATGCCTTTAATCAGCTGACACAGCCTAGTACTAATCTTTCAGTGTCACATTGTATGTTGCTGTCAAGTGCATTTAAAAGTGACTGATTTTTTTGGTCACTTGGGGGCAGCAGAAACAGTTTGTGAACATAATATTGACACATCACCACCTGCTGATATTGCAAGTCATGTTTCTGTCCACTGTAGTAAATGTAAGTGTAATATTCACTCTTTTTGTCCTCTGGGCTTTGTGTCAACCACCTCCTGGATGCTAAATGCTCATTATGGTTGCCAGCTTTTTGCTAATGCTAACTGATCAGCTTGTTGCTAATGCTAACTGATCAGCTTGTTGCTAATGCTAAATGATCAGCTTGTTGCTAATGGTATTTGTCTGCAGTTTGGTGCTGAGCAGGTCGTGTACAGAGTTTTTAAAGTTTTATTAAATTGAAATTGACAGTGTGCCACAGCTGAAAACAGAGTGAACCAAAACAGTGAAGGCCAGAAAAACAATGAAGCCCGGATAACCAAGTGGGCCTGCAGATTCAGGTGAGGATTCATAACTATGCTTCATTTTGTTATTTACTGTATTTTTATTGTAAAATTGTTTCTAATCACCGTAAGTTACTTTCAATACTTCATGTTTTAAAGCAAATCAGCTGAAAATGTGAATAAGCTGAAACTGACTGTGTTTTCAGTCAATTTGAGGCATATTAGCCGTAGATTATTTAGCTAGCTAGTTACAACCAGTTGAATGTTCAGCTGTTAAACTGGCTGCTGATGAGAAATAAGAAAACTGCTTATAAAATGTCCACCTTTGTTTGATATGAAGGGCAAATTGTGTCAAATATTACTGTGAAATTTTACCAAAACTATGACTTACACTGAAAGTAATCAAAACCCCAAAACAAGAATAATTTAATGATTAAAACTTCCACTTCCACATTGTTTCATAACATGGGGCAATACAGTTTTCCTACAAACACAAATACAGTGTTTTCCTCCAAACAGACTTTGATTTGAGTTTGTTTTCCAGGCCAGGAAAGTGTAAGTGACCCGTGTTCATTATTGAACCAGAATAGCACAATTGGGCTATAAATACTTTGAGAATCTGTTTTTCTTTGGGCTTTCTGCAGTCGACTCAGTGTTTTATTGAACAGGTTTGATCTGTGATTTGTCAATTTATGTTCAGCTGTTTTTCTGATTCAGTTTCGTGTTGACGTTAAACCAAACTTGTGTTTCCATCCGTACGTTTTAAGAAAGACTGCTGAGTGTGTTTGTTTCAACAATAATCGCTGACAGCTTATTTAGCTGTTATTCAGAGGTATTTTTGTCTCTTTTTCCCCTTTCAGTTGTCAGTCTGATTTACCACGGTACTACACAGTGTTTGTTCTCTCTTTTTGCAACACAGTCATACAAAATATCAGTTTGTTTAGAGGACTTTAAAAGCCTAAAAGCCTGAACATAAATATAAAATAGTCCTCCCAGCTGTCTGTACTTTTCTTGTGATGGGGATTTCCAAACTTTTGAATGGTAGCATGCAGTCTAAATGATTACTCAAAAAAGTAATGGACAGTTTAATCAATAATTAGAATAATACTTTCAGTTCAGCCGCAGTCTGTGCTCTCATTAATCAGGATACAACAGGATGCTCAGGGGGCCAAAAAAATGCTCCTCTTGATGAGTAATAATGGACTCTCTCGACCTCGCCCATCTATCTAACCTTCAGAGGCTTATCGACCTCACCTTGCACTCGCCATTATAACACAATTACTCTGTGAGCTGAGGACGCGGGCGGTGAGTGACAAAGTCGCGGGACAGTTAACAGTTTGAATGTGTCAGCCTCCATCTGTCACTGCAGCTCTCCGACAGCGATACACGCAGAAAAAAAGAGACACCGGGTGAGGGATTTCTCAGGAGGTGGATGGATTGTGCTGAGGGGAAGCGGCGCGCTCTGATAGCAGCAGGAGTTTGTGAGAGCAGAGTGGTGAAAGTCTCAGACAAGATTTAAACAAACAGAGACGCTGGCCTGACTGGCCTTATTCTGACAGAACAAGGCCATGAGAGATCACACACTGCCATCTCCAGATCAACCCGAGAAGTATTTCTGCAGCTTCCGCAACCATTTGGGACACTTCTGTTAGACTCAGCGAATGCATAAATCATTTCCCAGAGTCATTGGCAATGAAATTCTGCCGTCATTTTTTTTATTTCATGTTCAAATGTGGGACATTCAGCGGTCAAGTCAGATAATTGAGATGTCAGGCTGATCTGTATGAGAAAAGTGCAGAAGAATCTATTGTATTGCAATTTAATCTCAGCTCTGCCTTTCCAACTTTCCTGTCTCCATGCTGATTATTCTTCTTAAATACTCTAACAACCATGTAGCAGTGAGGAAAAACAGTCTAAATTCTTTATTAGTAAAATATCTGTTCAATAGTTTCAGATTATATAAATCTTATTATAGCATACACTAGCTTAGGTAGTATCCAAACTGGTTTAAGCTGCCTTAAAATAGATTTCTTTGCAATAAAAAAATAATACAAATAACTTAACACTGTCATGAAAAGATACCTTTACGTGTCTATTGGTGGTTGTTGAGCAGCAGTTCAGAGTTTTTCCTTCTTGTTATTTGTGACTACTTCAACCAGGAACAGCAAAAGCAGAAATTGTCAGAGAGGTTCAAGTGCCGCTCCTCCATGCTCCTGTGCCTGCCTGACACAGTTGTGGGTCGACTCTTGGGGGAGTTTTCCCTTTGGAAATACCCCCACCTTCAGGCCGTGCTCCGTTTCCACCGGCTGACAGCTCGTCTCAGTGGCATCAGCTCCTGCTGAAAACATCACAACAAAAAAAGTGAGAGTCAAAAAAAAATCCATTTGAATTCAGAACTCAGCAGCTCAGACCCGCCGCTGCTCCCCAATCAGATACTGTACAAACTGTGCTTCTTTTCAAGGCTTTTTTTCTGCCATCAGTACTGATGGAGCCACAGAAAGAGTGTTCATCTCTACTGTACAAAAAAAAAGTGAAGTCTGTGTTTGTGTGTCCTTGTGAGTCATCTTGCCTTGCTTATGGATGAGCACTGTCAACCAGGTTTTATCAGTGTTTTGCTGTGGAAGGAGCCGCATGCGAATAGGTTTAGACATGTTGTCGTATCTTTGTGAAACAGTGTAAGTTTAAGACTTTTGAGACTCAGGATGTTACAGAAAGAAAAGACAATTAACACAAGATAGAACCACATTTCTCCTGAGTCAGATATTTGGAGGATTTGGTGCTCGGGGGCAAAAATGAGCTGTGATATTGACTGTCCTGTTCCTCAGTCAGAAGATAATTGGTTGTGCAGCACCTGAAAGATACAACATCAAGTACAGACCTGAAAAATCTGAAAGCAGATTACACATGCCAGTTTAAATTTGCCCAGAGCTACAGGAGTACTACCTCACACCAGGTCTGTTGTGTACCAATTAGTTTGTGGTAGTTTGATTAAACAGGACTTTATTCAGGAATTTGCGCCAGGAAAGCACAATACAAACACAAAAATGAATAAATAAATTAATTTGAAACAATTGCCGTTTGAGGATTAAGACTTTGGTTATAGTTGTCTAACTTTAGCAAGTGAAATATACTTTGGTAAATATCAAATTTCTAATAAGACAGCCAGAATTTCTTTTTTGAGTTATGAAAGAATATAAGCTTAGTCATCTCCAAATTTCAATAATTCCTTTTACTTCTGGAGCATTTCGTATTCCCTCTGTAAAACTGTGCTTTTACTTTTTATACAGTCATTAACGTTGATGCTAATGTTCAGATTTTTGTCCCATTTTATTTGCGTGTAATCATGAACCAGTATTGACCACAATAAAACCTTAAGATCAGTTTGCATAGTATTTCAATAATTGTCCTGACAATTGTAGAAACATAACGTGTCTGTGTGCACGCAGCTGGGTCTTTTAGCACAAAATCTGTTGTGCTAGGCATTTGACATTAAACATGCTCTGGGTGACTAATTCAGATGATTCAGGCCTCTAAAACGTTAACATAATTGATGCTCGTAACATCTTGAAAGTGAAAAGAAAGTGCAGTATTTAACAGAACAGACACATTACACTTACAACTAATTAAATTGCTTTTCTCACGTGAAAAATGAAGCTCAGGCACATGCACTTTTCTGCCCCGTTTCTCTGGCTGCCAGACTCGACCTGAAAGCTGCAGCCTTTGAGCAGCACGGCACGGAGAGCTGCTTTGCTGTGCGGCCGTGCTTATGTTTATATGGACGTCACAGATATACCAAGAGTTTGCCTCACTCCGTTCTGGCACGTGGCCACGGGGTTTTATGATTAAAACCAGATTGTGCTTGCCCAACTCGTAGAGGCCAGAAAAATAGATTGCAGTTACGCATACTCCGCACAAGAGGGAAGTGCAGAAGCATGCACGTCCGACTCTGCAGCATCTGTAAAGGTAGACTTTTTGGGAGAATACTTAACTGCGTGTATTTAATTTTCCCATCTGCTGGAGGGACTTTTTCACAGATGTCATCTTGTTATTAAGTCTGCTTCAAGTTCCCAGTCAGTAATGATACATCTGACCGTGGCAGGAGAAGAAAGGTTTAGGTCTTCCTCATCAACCCCTGGCAGTAAATTATGCCAATTCTGAGTCAGAGCTGTGATCTTCCTGTAAATATAATGACGCCTCTTTTGGGTCACATGATTGGAGTCAAGTGGCTGTGGGGTCTTCCTTCGCCAAAAGTGTCTGAACTCCTGCCAACTCTCAGTTCCCTCGAAGTGATGACTAAGTTACACTGCAAAAAACACCCCTCTGTCCCAAGATTTTATCTTCCTATCTGCCATCAGATTCAAGCCTTTTCAAGTGAGAAACAAAACTCCAAATCAAAGGAATTGCTATGCTGCTTCACCAAAACCTACCTTATTTTGAGAGTTGTGTTTTAAAATATGTAAGAACCAGTGGCTAAGTGTGTATGTAGCATCATAAATTCTTTAAACCGACTCAGAAAAAGTTGCATTTTACTTCAGCGAGTGAAATTCTCTCGTCCTGCGGGCTGATTTCAACCACATGTATGACCAAAGTGAAGAACAAACACTCATTTCTCATTTCGCTCGCCAAGACAGGCACATTTTGCAGTGTAGTGAAGACTGGGAAATCATGTGACATCAACAAAAGCAGACACATTACGCCCCCCTCTGCCGCCGCCCACACACAGACATCACACACTCACACAAACGTACATCAAACGCACACATAAACCCTTTTTTGTAAGAGGGAGGAACACTGCAGTTCATTTACTGACTTTGAAAAACTACGCTGCCAGTAAACAAACGTCATCGGCTGCGAGCGCTGACGGAAACATCAACACTGTAAAAGCATAGAGGGAGAGAGGGGAAAAAAAAGTCCTCTTGTATCTGTGCTTACCATGAGTTGTTCCCCTGCCTGGTTCCACTCTGACCTCCACTCGCTGCAGCAGGGTCTCATGTTTCAGGCCCCCATGGCACCGGGGCAGACCACCCCTCCTCCTTCACACCATGCTGGTGCTCTGGCGGCCTTTTGCTGGGAAGGAAGGGGTCCTCGCGGGCTTGGGAGGCGGGTACGGGCCCTTCCCAGACCGCCCGTTTTGAGGGTACAGAGGAGGCTTCTGAGTCCTTGAATTGGAGGTGCTGTTGCCGATAATCACTTTGGGGTCCAGGCTGTGTGGGTGGGGCTCAGGGTGAGTTTGGCCAATGTGGTTGGAGTCTCTGGGGGCGTACAGGAAAGGCGGGTGGCCGTTCACACCTGGCCTTTCGTGGTTGATGTCCTTACTGTGGCTGGGTGGGGTGAAGAGGCTGGTTTTGACCACCGATGCCATGTGAACAGGGGAGGGAGAGTTAGTTCTCAGGATGACGCGGTCCTCAATGATGTGTTGCGACACCTGGACGGGAGCAGGTCTGTGATTGGGCGGCAGGGCCACCCTGAGGTCACCTGGATGAACCGAGGCGTGAAAGTTACTGGACGACCCCTGAGCGATGCTTGGCGCCTCCTCGCTGAGGTCGATACTGGCTGTGAGACGATCGATCTGCTCGACCACCTGAATGATAATAAAGAGAGTTGGTACTTGTCCAAACTGCAGTGGTGGAAAGAAAATGAAGATTCTACTTTCACAGTACTTTTCAGGTTAATATATCACACAAGCATTTGATAAACTTATAAAAACACGATGGATTGTTACAAATTCTGAATCTTTTGGGGCTTGTGACAAAAAACAGTGTTGTTGGCCTCATGTTACATTTAAGATATGTCTCAGTTTATAGTTGCACAAGAGTGTATAAAGTTGTTCAAATAAGCTCCACCGTAACACGACAGAACATTGATAGATCAGTATAATAATGTCAGATATATATTTTTTACACTTTTAACAAATGATCTGATCATACTACTGTACTTATATGCACGTACGTTTTATATGACCGTAGTTTTGGAATATGAGTACTTCACTCAAATCAAAGCTACTCCAATCTTAGTTCACCAACATAAAGATTTTTCACGTGTAATGTTGCTTCAGTACAACTTCGGGCCTTGCACAGATGCATTCAGCTGTAGATCGATGCTATTTTACAGCTGCATGCAAAATGGATACTGTAAGAGCAAGGCATAATTTAGTAACAGTCTCAAGCCAGGCTTTTTAATGTGCTGGCCGGAACGCAGCCAATTTCGGCAGCATTCTGCAAAAGGTCAGAGCAAATCGTTCTGAATCACTGCATCCGTAGGAGATGATGAGTGAGTCACAAACAATGCAGTCACCATGCACACTCACACACTTGTATGCTCTGTTGATCATGCACACACTCAGATGCACAACCTGTGTCAAACTGATCTGCACCTTTGTCAGCATCTGAGCTGTGTGTTAATCAGTCTAAATGTCACAGTATCCACAGGAGCTTCGATAACGGGCTGGGACAGCTGCCCCTGACACAGACCTCCGTGTTTAGACACCTGATGTGCTCATACAGAACAAACATCTATAACAATAATAATAGACCCTCCTACCTCTTTCATCTCCACATGAACTTGCTTCAAACCCCCCAACACGTCCTCCAGATCCGTCACCACTTGTCTGATCTGATCCCTCACCAAATCCTGCCTCCTCTTCTGCTTCACCACCTCCGCACCGTGGTCGTGGTTGGTTGTTGTTTTTGAGTGATCTTGGTTGGTGATGACAGAGGGAGGGACGCACGGCCCCCTCTGTCTGCTTTGGTTCAAGTGTTTTTGTGGAACTTCAGTGGGGAAGAAAGCTCTGTGAGAGCCGCAGTGTCCGTTACAGCCCTCCTCTGATCCACCCCTCAGTCTGTCCCAGTCCTGATGACTATCTCTTTCCTCCCCTCCCTCAAAGAACACAGGCCTCAGTCCACAGTGGCCATTTGGCACTTGTAAATAACCCGGGCGGAGATTGTGTGGCTCCAAATGATAATTCTCAGAAGTGCATCCACAACCTTCCTCCTCGTCATCCACCGTCACATACCTGACAGTCCTCCTGTGCCTGTACCCTTGACCTTTGACCTGAAGATGCGGGAGAGGATGTGGTATACCGGTGTTGAAGGGGTGTGCCCTCGTGTCGCTGTGCACCACACAGCCGCACTGTTCCCTGACAGGCGGGTAGTGTCTCCCCCTGGGCTCCGGCGGGTAGCTCCACTGGGCAGGGTTCAGCTCCCAGGGGCAGACTTGGCTGAAGTCATCTGACTGGCTGTAAGGGCCCGGCCCTGCGAACACAGGCCTCCTCTGTGGGCTGCGATGACCGCCTCTCCCAACCCTGTCCACCACGAAAGCTCTCCCTCCTACGTCTTTAACCCGAGGAGCCTGGATGTCTCTCCTGCAGTCCTGCAGAGACGGGTGGTCCGTCTGTCTGGCGGATGCTGGTTGGTATCCCGGCCCACCGTGATGGCCGTGCAGCTGCTCATAGTGGACACAGTGCTGGCAGGGGCAGGGGGCGGAGGTGTTGATGTGCTGAAGAAATCGGTGGTGTCCCGTTGTTTGTGCGCCTTCTGTGTACATGTCCAAAGAAGTCCAGAGGCTGGTGTGGAAAACGCCTTAGAAAACAACTGGTTTCCTCCCGTCCCTGCTCTCTGCAGCCCAGTCATTCACTCGCTCTGTTTTCCTCATCTGCGTCTTCCCACAAGAAAACTTTTTCTTCAGCTCCCTTTTTTTTTCCCTCTCTACCCAAGACTTCTCCCTCCCCTTCCTTCCTGTCTGTTGTTTCCCTTCTTCTCCTCTCCTGTAGGTGTTGTAATCTCTGCCCCTGTTCTTTTCTTTCCCCGGGACCCTTTTTCTTCTACTTCTCTTAACTTTTTCCTCTGCTCTTTCTTCTTCCTCACCCTGTAGCCCTCTCTCCTACACGGGGCCCCTCTCCACCTCCCTCCCTCTCTCTCTTTCTACCTCTCCCGCCTCGTTGTTCTGTCTCATTTGCTGCTGCAGGCTTCCAGTCTCTCTCTCTCTCTCTCTCTCTCTCTCTCTCTCTCTCTCTCTCTCTCTCTCTCTCTGGCTGTGTATTTCCCGTTTCCTCCCCTCCCCTCTCCCGCTCTCCTCTCCTTCTCCACCTCTCACTCCGTCTCTTGGCTTCAGTATATTCTCTCACATAGTCGGCTGTACCTGATATCATGAATTCCTTCTCTCCCCTCCACCTAAGATCCGGCCGGCTTGTGAGGCTCCTCCGGTAAAGGACTCCATGCGGGTCTCTGTCTCTCAGAGAGTGCGTGAAAGAGTCCCAGCTCCGGCGCTGAGCTCATTAGCCCAACTAAAGCCCTTGCACTCTGCAATTAAACGCTGCCTGGGATTCCTTGGCCGAAGACAGAGAGAGGAGGGGAGGGGAGAGGAGGAGAGAAGCACTGGGGGAGGTGGGGTTTCTAACATACACAGACGAAAGAGTAGACAGCACTCTGACTCAAGGAGACAGAGCCACTGCCTTTGTACAAGGGGAACATTTTTTCTCTATTCTTTATCTCCTTTTTTCTGTCTCACTCCACCTAGTCCTCCCCCCTCTTTGTCCTTTGCCGCTCCTGTCATTCCCGCTCTATCGTGGTCGCGGTTCAAGTGATTTCACTTCAGGAGCTGAGCAAAACTTCACTCTGCTGAGGCATGCACAGGCATTATGGGAGCACTGTATTGAAAAGTACCCACCCTTCATCCTCTCAATCGACACAATAGTGGTTAAATGCCAGAAAAACAGGCTCACTGTCAGAGAAGTCAAACCGTGTGTTCAAGTCATGTTGAATTCATCATGCTTTTCATTATAAATCAATCTCTGCTTGCTATCACAATAATCTCCAGATAAACAGAGAAAAAAACTCTGTACAAATTTAGAACAGCAGGATAAGCAATAAAGATCACTGCGTCTCTCCAAAATAGCATAACAAGCCTGTGCTGTGGCTCTTAATCCACAGCGACCAAGGACAGCTAGACATTTATTTTCAAAGAAAATAACTGGAGCTTTGAAAACAATGGGTTGTTTTAAAAAAAAGAAAAACAACTTCTGAGAATAACAGCAGAGGAGGATGAAGGAGATCCGTCCATCCCAGCAGGAGGACGAGCAGTCCAGTCTCAGCTGCTGGGAAAGACTTGATGAAACACAGCTGGACTGACTTTACCTTAAAATATCTCACAGGAAGGTGAGGATGTGCACATTATGGCACACTCACATTTAAACTAAATATAGGAAAGTCTGAAAGTAAGTAGATAGAGGAGCTCTTGTTACTCTAGTTAGCTAATGAACACTAATGGTAAGGAATGTGGATAAAATCTACATTTACAATGATATATATTGTGATAATATGATATTCCTGGAAACTATTGTTGTAGTAGGTAATCTGTATAAACATCAAAACTACAGTAACTAATATTTGGCAACTCTAGGACAGAAAAACAAGCTGTGAACAAAACATCAACATATACTCAACTAATGAAGTTAATACAGTTGACATACTGGCAATATAATCAATTATTGGAGTTGTGTTTCTGTCAGCATAACTGCAACTTTCACTCTCCTGTTTTGGTCTCCACCAGTTAAATATTTCACTCTTTATCTGCTAAAGGCAAAACTATGTTCACCTGCATGCTTGGACTGACAATCTGGCATCTCCGGTAAATGTCAGATGGACCGAAAGAGTGAAGAAAATACTAATGAAATGGAGGAAGGTCCCAAAATGACAAAAAGGAGTAAAAAGACGAGGATGAACGACATGATGACAACCTCCCAGCAAGTGATAAAGTAGTCCTGACAGTGTTAATGAATACAGTGGAGCTAACGGAGCAAGGCCGTCCCAACACACCTCTATTGTCGTCAACCTCTAATGTCCAATAATTTTACGTGTTGTGCATGGTCGCTTCACATTTTCACTGCTACTACACACATTTTGTCATCACTCAGTAAGCAGAAAATCAGAAAACGGGCCTCTGTGAAATCCAGTGGATGAGCGACCTGTAGCCAGCAGTCAGTGAGGCGAGACAGAAGAGCAATCTGGCTCCATTTAATTTATTTATTTTTAGTCAACTGTGTCCTTTCAGGCTTTTTGAATTATATTGTCCTTCACTTTAATAGCATTTTTACATTTCTTGACCTAAGCAAAACATTAGCAAAGTCACATTATTTCCACCTGATTGGGACATTTTGGGATGCTTTCCACCACCTGAGTATAAGCACTCTACTCCGACTCTGTCTGTCTCATACATATGCATATATACAACCCAGACAGTGACACAGAAAGATGAGAAACTTGATAAGAGAAGACAGAACAACACCTCAACCTGTCATCTTAATCTCAGTATTTCTCAGTTGGGGTTCCTCCGGCAGATCCTTGTCTACGAGCTACAAAGGGAATATCAAAACTTTTAGATGTCACGCTGTCTGCACCCATACGTTTAGATGGGCATAGTATGCGTGTGTGTGTGAGCGTGTTGCCTCAGAAAGTTCCCGGCTTGTACAGCTCTTACATCACGCTGTTTTGTGTTGGCACGCCCTCCTCCCGCTTGGCTGCACGACTGGAGGGCACACAAGAAGAAGAGAATGGCAGCCACACTTTCCCACTCTCCTGTCCTCGGCAGGGTCAAGACGACCTAATTAGCACATATGGATACTTCTTACCGAGTCTATAACGAGCTCAATATGGTGTCAGCGATGTGTCAGATGGCGTGCGGCCTATATACCCTCCTGCAGATACAGGCACCTTGATATTTAGTGATGCAGACTGAAGTGTCCCACATCACGCAATATGTACATTATTTGTAATATATAACTTTGCAGAAGATACTGTTTGTGATTTAATATATTTAATATATGTAAAACCGTAGAGTCACGTTTTAGCCTCATTAAACTGACTCCCAGTGTGTACATTGATTTTGAATTTAATTTTAATTACCTATAAAGTATTACATGAAAAAGTAATTTTGTTCCTCAGCTGATCTGCAATCACTGAACTATGATCAAATAATCACCAACTAAACAAAACGTGTAGAACAGCCTATTATATCACATTTGAATAGCCAAGATGCTTCAATAATGTTTAAAACTTAGGCAGTGTTTTCCTGCAAATTCCTATTTTTTTAAGATTGTTGCAGGATGTTCGGTTCCAGTTTTGCTGCTTTCTTACCATATTTCTTGTCTGTCTCTGCTGTGAACCATCAGATAAAGGTAACATGCCAAAATAAATGCAGCATATTAATATTAACAGTATTTTTACTTCCCTCAGGTGATTCTTTGGACAATGTTGTCAGACCAGATAGTGTTTTTATGATTCAGCGAGTTAAACAGATTATGTTCCCCTTGGTGGCCAACAGTTTTGGGGGTGGCAGTAGCTCAGTCCGTGGGGACTTGGCTTGGGGACCAGAGGGTCGCCGGTTCAAGTCCCCACCATGGACCAGTCTACATGGAGGTGGACTGGTAGCTGGAGAGGTGCCAGTTCACCTCCTGAGCACCGCTGAGGTGCCCCTGAGCAAGGCACCGAACCCCAAACCTGCTCGGGGCGCTCTGAAGGGGCAGCCCCCTCACTCTGGCATCTCTCCGCCAGTTGCATGTGCATGTGTGTGCCTCCTATGTATATGTATATGTAAAATGTGTGTACAATAAACAGAGTGAAAATTGTTAATTTCCCCAAGTGGGATTAATAAAGGATTCTTCTTCTTCTTCTCAGTGCTGAAAATGCGTCGTCTCTCGGGCTGTCTGTCGACTGAAAGTTTTTGATACTTGCACTAATAAAATATTTGAGTTTCACCACCAATACCCAAATTCTTTTTTCACAAATATGATGTTTTTCCTGCTAAATACTTTAATAGTTAACACCCAAATTCAAACAACTGTCCAAGAACTATAAGATAATATAAAACTGGAACATTTTATAATTGAATCCTTGGATCAAGATTTTGGACCTGACGTTTTTTGCGACTTTTCACATTTTAATACAGTTTTAAATCTGTGCAACTGACACATTTAGTTTAATATTTGAACATACTTATGTATGGACATCACACCCTAACTACAAGTTTTCAGTATTTCCAAAACACAAATTTCACAGGAACTTTTGAAAACAGTTTTTAGATTTAACAACTTTAATGGAGTTAGAGTCACAAACTGAAGCTCCGAGGCTTTGACAGTGATGTGTGTGTCATTTTCTGATATGAAAATATGAAAATGTGATTTTATCAGACTGTTACGTCTATGCCAGCACACAGATACGGTGCGTGTGATTAATTCTCAGTGATTTAGATATCAGGATGTTCACTAACCTCCGAGCCAAGAGAAGTAACAGAGGAGGAACTTATCATCGCAGCGCTCACATGCTCTTTTTCTGCAGGCCTGTGCAACGTGATGTTCTCATGAGTATTTTAAACACCTCATCACATACACTGTAATTATGACACTGCATAATCAAGCTAAAAAGAGACACTTTCTCCAGGCGGCTGCCCTCATGTAAGCCTTAATGTACACTGAATCTATAAAGTACGAGGGTCGTGGCACTGTTGCACGTGCCCGTTTCTCCTCCTCAGCTTCTCTTTAAAAACTATGGCAACCTCAGTAAAGAAAATCAATGACAGATAATGGCTTTTACCTGCTTTCATGTCAAGTGTAAGAAAAGAGTGAGTGTCCCTGATATTTTGCTCATTCAGAGCACAGTGGGAGCTTTAATGAGAATGAACAGTTCCTGCATCTGTAGATGAGGTCAATCTAATTTCACTCCCAAATGATCTCCTATTGTGAGTAAATTATTGCATTGGAGCCACCATCATGGAATAGCAAGTAAAATTTACATCTAGCCTTGAAATGAGATTATATTTCTTCTAGTTGAGATACCAACCACTGTATTTAAAGTGTCAGACAGACGTATGAATCACATGAATTGAGCCAAGTCACTCCGCATGGTGTCTTAAAGGTGTTTAAATGTCCAAAAACCTCCAATGTAAGATCAGACTCACTGAGACGAGAGAAAGTGGCCAGAAAAATTGCAATCAGAAGTCATTTCTCCACCTTCGGATAGTGACTAGTGACAGTGTCGAGCCTATTTCACGTCAGATCTAACAGCCAGTGAGGTCATATCTTCTGTCGGTGCTCAGTGTGTCGGTGCACGGCGTGCTTTTTGGGAACACAATGGTTGTGTTGTTTTAAAGAGGATTATAAAACAATTCCTATTTCCAAGCCAGGAAACCCAATTGCATCATAGTGCCACAAAAAGGCTGTGTCATTCAATTCATTAGATAAGTTAGTCCTTGAATTTTTGTGAGAGAACAAAATGGTTTTACTGTGACGTCGGAAGTGTGTGTTCTTGCTTTGAAGGGCACAAAAGTAGACTGACAAGTAAATCGCTTTTATTTCTTTGTGCAAGGTTGGAAAATGACTATTAAAAAATGCATTCAGCTTTAGAATTACAGTTATTCAGTTTTAGAATGAAAGTTATTCAGTTTTAGTTAAATCTATAGCTTTTCATCCTTGAGGCTGTTTCACGTGGTCAGTCATTATAACATGCAACAACTTATCTCACTGTGCCTGCTCACAGAGGGTAAAAGACCTCAGGGCTCTGCAGTTAATTTGTCTGTATGTGGCAAACATCAAGGACACCACACAGAAGTCAGCTGTTAAAAAAAAAAGCCTGAAATCCAAATGACAATGGCAAAAAGCACTAATGGACAGGATAATGACAGAGAAAGAGTGAGCCGAGATGGCTCGCAGAAAGCTGTTGCCATGGTTGACAGTAAGAAAATGGGAGCGAAATGATTCATTTTGCCCTGTTGGCTTAAGAATGCACTCGCACAGAGGACAAAGTGCGGACAGAGGAGGAGAAAAAGTGCTCATGTTCACCTGGTTTGACTCTGGAATAGTGACAAGGCTGAGAAAGAAATGGATGGCGGGTGCGGGAGAGGAGGTTTTATCAGCTTTGCACTGACGGCACAAAAGGACACATTAGAGCAAACGCAAGGGTATGTTTGTAGTAAAGACCACCTCAGACAAGAGTAAGCCAATTCTACGACCTGATCCATGTGAGCTGAGGAGAAGACCGCGTGTTAAGATTGCATTAACACCCAGAGCAAATCAAATCTAACTCTCCCACAAAGTAAAGCGAGACATAATGTGTTTTTCCAAATGTGAAATTAAAAATAAGGAGCTCTTTTAAGGATGAAATAAGATGAGGATCAATCTGGGGAGATTCATGCTAAATAATTAAGATTTGATTCATTCTTACAGGTTTAAGGATCAGAGCAGTACATACGAGTAACAACTAAAATTACATGCAGGGCTGAGGAGGATGTGGTGAACAAACAGAAAAGAACATTAGTGGCTCTGTGAGTCTTTACTTAAAAGTTAATGACACTGCTAAAATTTTGATGATTAGGTTGGTGTTTTTTTTTTTTTTTTTTTACCATATTGACCATTCGTTTAGTTTTAGCATGTTTACATTAGCTGATTAGCACTGAACATTCACTTAAGGCTGACGTGACTGTCATTAGTTTAACATGCATTTTGGACATAAACCAAAGTCAAACAATCACAAATTTCAACCTGATGCTGGATGAAAACTTTAGGTATCACCAAAGTTATTAGAATTCATTGTAAGTGGGCTTTCATAGCAACTCATTCAGTGGTTGTTGAGATGAAAAAGTGCTGGACCAGAAGACCAGCACTGCCATCCACTGAGCCGCGCTGCTCAAAGAGTCATGCCAAGGTGCAGAAATGTCCAGAGGTCAAGATGCCATCTGACAGATTCAAGATGTCGAGAACGTGTTTGCAAATCCAAATCACCACCCTGCCAGTGGCTAAAAGACTTAGAAATGTTTGGCGCTTACATTTTTTATCTGGGAACTAAATGCTGTGGCACCATGAACACATCAGCCTGGGACACAAAGGTCTGGCCCGGCGTCGCCTCACAGCCGGGACACTGAGTCTAAAACAGGAACAGACAGCGAGACGTCTTTTCACTCAGATCTGACCTGCAGCGGTAACATGTGCTGACCCAGATAAGCCCACATCACATTGTTCATTAAATAGTCCGACGTCAAAGCCGTGGTCATTAGTCCAGAGCAGAAAATTAGAAATGACCACTGCCAAAGTCCATTGAATGCATTTTTCCAATTGTGGAAGAAGTATTCAGACATTTTATTTAAGCCAATGTAAAAACACACTGTTATAAAGGAAAGTCCTGTTTTTAATGTATCCAAGCAAGTGCACATGGAGAGGAAAGGTCACATGATTATATTCTGAATATTAATATTTTTGCAATTAGCAAAACACAAGTGTATAGTAGCATCGAAAGAAAATCTAAGAAACTCAAACTGTGTGCTTAGTTACATTTCAGCTATAAAGCATTATTGTGTTACCAAGGTATATTGATCATTATAAAAATGTTCAATGTCAAAATGATTCAAATTTTATCACACCCAAGTGTTCATATGCTGAGAATACATACTCAAATACATTTTATAAGGGCATGTCTTAATTTTCAATCTGTAATGGACTATGTATATAGTTTGTTCATTTTGAATATATATTTCTTTTCTAATGATTTGTGGTGACCACCTAGGAGCAAATATTCCCACTTTGATTTTTAGAAAAACATCTCTTTTGAAGCATTAGTTTGAAGGTTAACATCTTACCTAGAAGCATTCAAGGTAGCTTTCAAAGTAGAAATAAACATCTTTAGAAATGTTATAAGAAAAATATTTTACAGTATGTTGAAGGACTTTTTTCCTTGAGGTATAGTGAATAATAAAGCAGTGATTTTTATGTATGTATTATGTATTTCTCTATGTATGTCTGCATCTGCATGGTTCATCTGCACTGTATTCACCATCTTGGGAACATTTGCTCATAAGCAATGAACATAAAGTGCAGCTGCTGAAGAGAAGAATTAGTTTTGCAAGTATTTGGTCATAAACCAAAGTTTGGGGAAATTGAAATGTCAACCTCATGGTGGTGCAGGATGAAAAAAATCAGGCGATCAGCAGAGATATACAGGCTCATCGAGTTGGGACCATAAATCATAACAGTTCTCAATTTGTCACGTTTTTTTCTTGTGAATTTTATTTCTATGCTTTAAAAAATTGTTCAAGTAACAGGTGAAATCCCTCTTTTGTTAGAAATCGACATATTTGACATATTCATTTTATTGTTGTGGGCTGCAGAACAGAAAGTTTGGTAACCGCTGGTGTAAGGCATCAATATATTTACATGTTAAGGTGTCCCGATATCTAAAACCGATCACGTAATATTTGGGGAATTAGAAGCTTTGCTCATTACACTCAGCAGACCCACCTTATTCAGATTTAATTAACTCATTCTCAGATGCAGGCGAGATATAATTACTGCAAACATCCCTGCTGTAATACATATTAAGCAGAAAGTATTCGTCCAGTTCTTCGGCAAGCATCCCGCAATTTTAACATTTGGTTACAGACACACGGGGACGGAGGAAGCGATGCTGTAAACATTCAGTTTTGTCATTTCCCTGACCTTCAAGTCCACAGCCATCCGTTTGTTCAGAGGAATCTCTCGTGTTTACCCACAAATAACAGCCAAATCATTTATTCGCCTTTTAATGGAAACTGTGAAGCCCCGAGCACTCATATTTTTCTATTTTAGATGAATAGCGATGCACTTAAAGCAGTGCACCGAGGGAGAGATCAAAGCTTTGTCCAACTTGACAGCTCACCGTCTATTGTGTTTAATTTCACATCCGTTATGATAATGTGCAGAAATCTCCAAGGTAACCAGTCAACATCATCATTTACTCCTCACCATTTCGCATTAGCTTCAAACAATGACCTTAAATCAGCCTCAAACAAAAGCTCATTCTGAAGAACTCTTAGTGCTGTCCTATTGTAGATTTTTTCAGCCAGCTCTTAGTGTCTTTTATGGTGTAGATAATGGAAATGTACAGAGGATGGCATTGAAAAATCATCCTCTGATGTTCTGTGGAGACACTTCAGAGGAGTAGTTTCTCGCTGGTGAGTCTGCTGGACGACTCCCATCTAATCTGTGGAGAAATATGCCAACATAGATCATTAAAAAGGCCATGTGACCTCATTTAGAGGAAGTTTGGAAAGATCATGTAGTCCCGGCGTTTGAAGAGCGACTGATGGTCAGAGGAGGTGTAGAAAGGGGTTTTTATGCTTCACGGACAGCCATTAAAGAAAGATGGGCCGTCCTGCAAGACCTTGGTTGAACCAGCTCCAGAAGCAGCCAAGCCTGGGAGTGTGGTTTAACACACTGTGCTGACACAACGCTCAATCTTGGCTCCAGCTATGCGTCCTCTCTTATTTTCCTAAGTGGCGGTGTCTTATTTAGTGCCGCAGCTCTCATATAGCATTGTCTGAGAGAGCTGAGTCTTTTTTTGTCCTCTAAAACATTGTTGTTCAGAACTGCAGTGAAGATCATTTGAGGCAACTCTCAGGCTCACGTGCAGGCCAGTTCGAGTCCAGACCGGGGCCTTTATTCATCAAACGTCTGAGAATCACTCAGTTTTATTACAGATTACAAATTATGATGATTTATGGGAGTTAATGTTCCATGTAATGGTGTGCAGATGAGTGAAAACTGGAACGGCTGTTTGATTTTGATGTGTTGCAAGTTTGCTAACTCTGCCTCTAAAGCCTTGGGAAGAAGGCAAGATAGATTATTTCATTTAATTAGTATTTATTCTGAGTTTTCCAGCACTACATGGTAAATGTTTTTGTCAGTGATTTATGAATTTTGTTTGACTCAGTGACGATCTGAGGATTGGACCGTGAAAGATGCTTTAGCTGTATTTTTGGACGTGCACACTCTGATCCTGGCTGGTGTGAATTTCTGGTAATTTCTTAGTTATACACATGACACAATGATAAAAATTTAATCATTTCATTAATTTAAAAACAATTAAGAACGCACACAGGAATAAGAGCCAACTTATGAGTAAAACAGTTCTTCACTAAAAGTAAAGAAATATATTATTAATCACTGTGAAGTGTCTTTAAAGAGTAGTTTTTAAAGTTTAAACCACAACTGCTACGTTTTTCATGCTTTTGAAAAAATATTCTGCAAATGCTGATACATGATTTATATCTTTTTTATTGTCTTTTTTATTTATCAGTCAACAAGTGAAAAAATAGCAGTCTACTTATACTGTAGGGATGAAATGAAAGTGGCTGAAAGATCAAATCAGAGAAAACTTAAAATTAAGTGTGATCTCGTATCTCAGTGAACGGTGGTAAAGTCTCAAAACCAACACAAATGAAATGCTGTGTTGTGGAGTTGTGTTCATATTTCCAAAGAGCATGACACAGTGTGTTTTCTGCCATCTGAGAGCATAATTTCACTTCTGTCTACACCACAACAACAGAAAAATCCCACCAAGTTGCCTGAAAAATGGATGAAATCCTCTCTTTTTCTGCCATTGTCCATCAGCAGCTGGCCTCAGTCAGAACAACGCTCTCCCTAAAAGAGCTTTTTGGATGATGAACATCAGATTCACTTTGGATGAAAGCAGCTTGTATGCTGTCAGAAATAATGTGCTAAATTTATACCTTTGAGGTTACAGCGGGGCAGTACCCTCCCAAGTACAGCTGTTGTTCTCCTCACATTTGGGTACTTATCTGTACACTTAGGCGTGAACAAACTCTAATATTTAGGTCAGTGTGAATCAGTCATATATCTGTACTTGGGATTTCTTTTTTTCCTATTTCAAGGTTACTTATGGTAAAATCTACCTTAAACAAATAAGAAGAAAAGTGAAACCTTACAATCTACAGGTAAGATTAATATTTTACCTAATTTTGGGGGAATATTTGGCTTAAGACGCACTGTCTCTGACTATTGTACCCAAACGTTCAGAAGAAATGGTATGTATATGTATGATTGTGATTACTTCGATTTGTGGTACATTTTAGAACTTTGTGTTGAAATTTTTAAAAGTGGAGTTTTTCATAACTGGTAAAACATTTTGCGTGTTCACACCAGTGAAAGTAACAGAATTAAATATGGTTGTAAAGGATGAAGGACACCGGGGTCAGGCGTGGAGGTGGCACTCACTGCTGCTAAAAAATCGAGTAAATTGCAAATGGTGCCACAGCTCCAGAGAAATCTCAGGAAACAGACAATACAGAAACATTTTAAATGTTTCGAACCATTTTGCTTTTATTTGTGAAGATGAGTTGGTAGATGTTGGCTGTTTTATCACATCACTGCCTGTTAAAACAGTAAAATGATGATTTATTTTATTCTAACACCAAAAACTACACTATAAAAATTGTTATCAGATTCAGCATACTGTTAGTGTTTAATATGATATTTAAAGCTGCAGTGAATCAGAGAGAAACTGAGTCTTTATGTACTGATGATCAATGAATCGATTTATCAGTTTGAAGCGGGAGGAAGTTTCATCTTCTCACACATGAACATTAGCTGCTTCTCTTTATCTTAACGTTGTAGTAAACTATCTTTGGATTATGAACAAATAAGACCAGGAAAATCTGATGGACATTTTTCACCATTTGGACTAAGTTTGATTGTTTTCTGATGGAGATGTTCGGTTTGTCAGAGACGTCAGTGAAACTTCCTGAAGCATTAGTTTAAACCTCTGCTACATTTAAAACTTTCATTGGAGTGTATCCACAGTTTGAATATATATTCTCCTCTGAACAGATCATCCCTGGGCGACTCTTCACACGCTTTCAAAATGACTTGTTTTGAAGTGAGATGCTCTCTTTGTAATTAGCTCCTCTGCATTTCCTGTGTAATACCACGGACTAGGCGGAGCCGCCGATCTGACAGCTTGGTATGCACAAGTGTCCCCAACTCCCGCCAGCTACTGTGAGGGTCAAAGGTCGCTCGGCCACTTTCACAGATGTTGTTTTTCCTTCTCAGTAAAGCAACTAGATACCTACTGATCCCGCTGAGAGTCCAGGACGTCCGACTAAATGTGTTTCGCGTTTTGCAGCTGCTCACAGAGTAAATGCAGAACATCGTTAAATTGTCAAGCCTCTCCCTCATTTTTTAATCAAGCCAGAATTGATTGAAATGCCCCCGTGTGCGATAATAATCTGAAATAAATTTAAATTCTCAACTTGATCAATAGGTGGCACTCATGATCCTTTACAGTTTACAAGGTCATCTGTTTACAGGAATAAATTATTGCTGCAAACAAGTCAGTAACAAATACTTTTAAAAGTATTTAGTTTTCACAGTTTGAGATGATGTTACACTATCTTCTTTATCTTTATATCCTGTGTAAGTAAAAGATACCTTTAATCAGACATGGAGACTATGTCACTCAGATTTTTCACAGATGTTAATCTGAACAAGTGAAACTACCTTGTCTGCCATTAAAACACTGCTCATCTCCATTCTTTGTTCTCATTTTTGGCAGCTAAAGTTCTTATTCAGGCATTTATCACCTCCAGATTTGATTAATGCAACAGCACCCTCTATGGCACATCAACCAAAGTCCTGCAGTACGTCCAAAAAACCTGCTGCCTGAGTGCTCCCTCCCTCTCTCTCTCTCTCTCTCTCTCTCTATTACATTACTCACTCCCTCCAAAATGCCTGTTGGCTTTGTATGCATCAAAGGATGCAGATCAATCCACTTTTCTCCCCTTAAAGAGCAGCCGGTCACGTGGCTTCTTCTCATCCCAGTGGCCTTTTTAACTTCGCTGCACGGATGCCAAACGCCCTGAACCTCCCTGCAAGAACAGAAAACCTACAGGACGCTCATTATCCAGTGTCAATCACCTGTTTCTGTGAGGTGGGAATCATTTCTCACAGGCCATGTCTGATTTGTGTAGCCTTTTTTTTTTGAGAATGTCAAATTACATGGAGATGACAGATTGGATGGAACTGATTTATGGTACTTGTCTGTTTTTTTTTTTCACTTAAACTGTGTTATTGGATATTCTCCCAAACCAGCTGTAAGCCTATTTGTTCACAGTTTTCTACAAGTATAGATAGATAGATAGATAGATAGATAGATAGATAGATAGATAGATAGATAGATAGATAGATAGATAGATAGA
>JBAJHX010000062.1:6825343-6863814 GCA_037176925.1 Amniataba percoides
AGATAGATAGATAGATAGATAGATAGATAGATAGATAGATAGATAGATAGATAGATAGATAGATAGATAGATAAAATGTCATAGAAAGTCATTCAGAAGTTGAGATATTTCATTTTGGCCCAAAGTGGTGGACTGACTGGCAGATCAACATTTCCATTCCCAGAGTGAGGCTGCATGCACGGCCAAAAAGCCCAACCCAACAGAAACTGGCAGAGCAGTTTAATAAAACAATTAACTTCCCCACAATACAATGCCAATAAACAATCTGTTTATGTCCAGCAGACATTATGCATTTTTTATAAATTCAGATATCAGAGACGTCAGTATCACATAATGACAGTTAAGGGGCTTGTTGGACATCAGAGCAGTCAAAAGCAGTTTACCTCCAAACTCTTCCAGCTGTAGCCGCACATAATGGACAGTCAGGCCTCTCGGAGCCAGCTCGCCCATTAGCCTGGGCTAATGCATCCAGGACTCCCCACCATGCACTGCCCATCGCTCCAGACTGGATCTGGTTTCACACAGAAGCCGCCTCATCTCTTTGTGCTCGGGGCAATTCTTGCTCCAAGACAATGACCCAAGACAATGACAAACAGGTGCTGAGAAAATGTTCGTTTACAATCTCTCCTTAATTTGTTTGTGTGTTTAGGAGAAAAGGTTACAGGGTCAAGGAGAGGACATAAGATATCTGTTAAAATAATAAACATTTCTGAGCTTTTACAGGCAGATATCTTGCGACCGGTTACAAGTTTAGGGAATAATATTACAACAAGGGACTACAAAAAGCAGAACCTACACATGAAACAGGAATCTGATATGTGCTACTGTACATGTCCAGTAACACATATCAGATTCCTGTTTCTCCTCAAAATGTAAAGTGGATATTGGCTCAGTCAGAGGGTGAAATTGTTTTTGACCATGCCTGTGATCTTGGGTTTCACAGCTCTGCCTTGCTAAATGGACCAGGTGCATTAGGGGCCAGAGAGGAGCGCGCTGCAGAGTGCTCTTAAAAGGCGAGGAGAGGAAAACAACTCGAGACAGCCTCCCTGTTTTTTTTCAGCCCCGCTGCCCTGCTTCACAGGGACAGTGACATGTAGCAACCATGTATGGAAGCGCTACGTGTCGGGTTGCAACCGTCAAATCAAAACAATGATCCTGATGGCGAGAGGGGGGCAGGCTGTGCATGGAGGGTATGGTGACTGACATGAGGGCCCTCATGCGATGGAGGGTGAAAGTTTTCCATTTCCTCTGCTTTGTTACAAGTTTCCAAAAAAGAAAAATCTTCCAGACGAGCAGTGTTTAACACAAAGGATGCAAAATGTGAGTACCGGTGTAGTGTGATTAGTAACTAACTTTATTTTCTCAAGCATTTTTTCCCAAGAAGCAAAAAGACTTCTGACTTTGTTCATCATTTTCAATACATCTGGGGTTCCTAACTTAATGTTTTTCATACTCATCCAAGAGCCCTTGCTTCCTAATGAAGCTGTTAATCTCAAAATGTATAGCTTCACATTTTCCTGATTATTTCCTGAAACAGCTGGCCACAGGTCATGAGAAAATATTACCCAAACAAGACTGAATGGTGCATTTATTGGGGACTTTATTCCGCTGCAGATTAATACACATTTGGTCTGCCAGCGTTTCTGGCAACACTACAATATTTGCAGGATCAGCTCTAAATAAATTACAGCGGGCATATTTATTATGATGAAGAAACATGCGTAATGGTGTGGCTGATTTATGTCTTTTTCAAGGACAGGATAGTTTCAAGGACAACAACAGAGATCAATAATAATAATCTATATAAATAAACTGTAGCAGGCTTTATTTATTCAGAAAATACTTTGGTAGGATCGGCCAGTAGTTGGTTTGCACATTATTTTTGCTGACAATAAGGAAAATATAGAAGAGCATCAGACTTATCCATTCAATCAAACAGTTAAAAAAGAATAAATATCCATGATTTTCAGATAGTTTGATATGAGGTCATGAACGAAGGTTTTCTGGGCCTTTTTTCTATCTTCCTGCAACTTATTTACTTACTTACTATTGTACTTTATTCTTGTTTATTTGATTTAACATCACACGTGCCTTAATTCAAGAGTTACTCATTACTTTTCTTTTAGATATAATGTAAGTGCACAGAAGTTCTCAGTTTAGCAGAAAAACATCAAAAACTTGAGAGTTGTCAAACTAATTTTATCAATATGAAATGTAAACAGGTGGGTGGGGGTCCTTTCTTTTTCTCCCTTTTTTACTTCTTGCTTTCTTGTGTTTAAAACAAAAACTCCACAGACCGTTGAACAGTAATAAGATATATATTTGACTCCAAAAAACTAAAATCCTGAATTAAACAATGATGCAGACCATTTATTCCTTTATATATTTCATTTTGTGTCTCCCTCTCACTCAGAAACACACTTTTTCTCTCACTGCCACCATAAGACGGGTGACTCATCACGCCGAAGCAAATATGCCAATAGTGCTCGCTACCAGCAGGGTGTGTAAATTCCACACCTGTCCCATCATCCTCCCTCCCTCCCCTTCATCCTTCTCCCCTCCCCTCCCCTTTTTGTGCCTTCTCTCTTTTCACACATGCCCCCCCTCACCCCCCTTCGCTCACCCACACCTCGCACTGAACAGCTTGAGGAGCAGAAAGCAGCACCGTCTTGCTAAGAACATGCAACAGAAACCAGGAGAGTGATTTGACGGCAACCGAAGGCCTCGCTCTGCCTTGTCATCCTGCTTTCCTCCTTACAGATCAGGTAAGCTGAGCTTCATGGCATTTTCAGGCACTTTTATAACTAGATTCATGACAGCTGGTATCTAAGCTCTTTGCTCTACTGAGAAGGGAAAGGCAGAAGAAATCAATAGCATGTGTTGGGATTAAATTGTGGTTCATTTCAGTGCATCTTTTATTATTTGGGGATGTTTCTGCTGCCAAATTTACATGTATAGGCTGTTTCAGACTGCAGCGCTCTTTCCTCTCTGGCTGCCTGTTACACCTACAATTTCACCATCTGAAAGGTTTCGCTTGATTCATCCCACCCAGAAGAGACCATTAGCCCGAGCAGAACAAGCCCTCAGAAGTTGAATGAAGTCTGTACGTATGGAGGTGACAGTGGTTGTTTTCTCTGCTCGTTTAATCCCAGAATGGATCATCACGCTTCTTCTCCACAGGAGGAGAAGGAGGTGGCGGGATGACAAAGGCTGCAGCTGCCTTTTCTTCTCCTGAAGCCGGGTGAAAAATGACATAATGGCAGCCGAGCTCAGGTAACTTCTCTTGGACACTGATACCCTTGAAACTAATCCAACTCTTGGGCTGTGTTTACAAGATTTGTGCCGCGGTGAGAATGTGAACTCCAAGTCATTATGAGGGCAGGATAATGACTTTTATGACAATAAGGAGGTGTAGAGACGATAAAGAGAGGTAACCTGTAATTACATTCAACATTTAACAAGCTTGGAGGAGAAAAGAGTCTAAATATTACGACCCATGGGTTCAAATTTTCTCATTTCAGTGACCAAAGTTGAGCAAATCGTGGAATACTGAGAGACAATTGTGTGTGTGTGTGTGTGTGTGTGTGTGTTTGTGTGTGTGTGTGTGTGTGTGTGTGTGTGTGTGCAGTAAGTTTACTCCAGATCGAGGCGGCGCGAACGTGAGAGTGAGTTGTTTTCCACCGAGCGGTGATGTCATGACACCACTGTTTGGGCGGACTAACAGTTTATTCTGAAAACTGAGCCCGTGTCCCGAGGCTCAGGCAAAGTTATGTGAGTACAAACGATGAAGGTCGAGGCTCTTCAGAGCCGGGGAGGGAAGGAATATACCCGTGGTGTGAAAGGAGAAAGACAATATCTGCATTTGAAGTTTATGAAATGCCGGGGAATCTTGTCATCTACGCACAGTTTAACAAACCTTTTGGAAAAATGCCTGGGGCCTGAACCTGGGCCTGGTTTGACCCATTTACTCTGCTTAAATACAATATACAGGTACCTAACTTGACTATTAATGTATTAACTTCTTTTATGTGAAACCTACAGTCACCAATTACCCTGAAAATGCAGATTTTTACTGATAAAAGCTGAGAGCATTTGATAAATTATCATGATTTTTTCCTTCCCAGCAAGTTCTTACAATTCGAAAGAGACTAGCTGCAACGCCAAATGTTTTATTCATCAGTTATACCAATGCAACAGAGTAAGATGTCATATAGAAATGCTGTTATTCTGCTGCATGGTGAGTACATTTGTCTTTTGCTAATGATGTTTATGGACTTTCCCCAAGTGAAATTCTGAATTGAGGACTTACTTTTGTTGGAGTATTCTTACTAAATGAGTATTTATTACAACTGGATTTGAAGAGTGATGTGAGGCAGTTTACTTTTTACTCGGCTCATTAACGTGCAGATGATGAAAAGAGCTCAGTTGTTAGAGTTAAAAGTTATAAAATATTTTGAAACTGTCTAGCCGACCTCTCATCTCAGGTCTCCACACACTCCACATTAATACTGGTGGTCAATGAAACACATTAGACCAAAACAGTTTGTTTCTATGAGCACATTTCCTCTGTTTTTTCTATATTTAATGACCTCTCTGGAGTTGGATTTCTCATTTGGATAAATCGCAGCATGAAAGCCGCAGACATTATTACTTTTACAGGGCTGAGCATGATTGCAACATCGATTAGATCCATGATCTCCATTAAAAATCTGTATAATTTTACGAGTTGTACAAAGAGTTTTTTTCTTCTTGCAGAATGAGACACACGCAGCTCAGATTTCCTGCTGCGAACGCCACTCCGGGATGACTTTTCTGAAGATGCAGAACTTAGCTCATTAGTGAGCATTGAACCAAAGAGGAATTGTTCACAGTGGCTAAGTTCAGTGTCTGACATGAAAGAATGAGCTCCCGCATACCTGAGCGCATCTGGCCGCCCACTACACGGAGAGGTGAGGGAGGAAGGATGCACGGGGCGGAAAAGCAGGGCCACCTGTACTGTAAAACAAAGAGGAATGCTGTAAAAGCCTTTGCGTGTCCAGACACACAGTACAGTAGTGAACTTCTCTGGGTTTAAGAAGAAGAAGAAGAAATGCTAATGATGACTGACAGAAGGTCTCGTCAGTGTCATTTTTACTTTTCCCTTTTTATAAGTTCATTTTGAACACTGCATATTTCTATTTTTGGAGTATATCATTACATAAAGCTGCAGATTTTCCAGGATAAAGATGATTTCAGTCAATAAAAGCATTATCAACGTGTCAGTTATGGACTTACTTTACCTTGCAGGGTTTAAAATAGAACCACAACTTGTTAAATTCTGTGTTCTCGATCATTTTTGGGATTGTGTGAATGTGGGCTTCTTCCAGTTGTGTACTCCTGTGCCTACTGAACTGGATTCAGTGTGTCTTTGCAGAACTGGCTCAGTCCAGCAGGAACAAGAGTGACACCTAATGTGACACCTGCAGGACTGACAAAGCTGCCATCAGCGTCCCCATTAAATTAATCAGAAGAGCCGCACATTGGAAATGGCCAAAAACATGTTTATCACAGCACTCAGCAGCATGTGTTTTGTCAAGAGTGATGAATTTGCAGTTGTGACACAAAGAAATTATGTGTGTGTGTGTGTGTGTGTGTAGCTGTGTGCGTGTGAGCTTGTGTGTGTCCTAATTTGTCTTCCCGTGTGGGTGAATCTGGCCACCTCTGCAGGCAGTCGTTATCAGCAGCAGCTGATTTGTGCTGAGTAACACTTTACTTCGCCTCTCGTCATTCCTCACACTATAATAAGCTGTCAATGTGTCTGCAAGCTTCTTCACTAAATTGGGATACGCCGGCCCGACACCTCTGCAGTCATTACATACCTGCATGGACAGGCGCTGCATTAGCATAAGCAAAACTGGTCATCATGAGACATGTTATTGATTTTGGACGTCCTCTGTTGTTGGGGCGGCGTGTGAACAATTGCTTTTCACCTTGGGCCATCTTCCTGTGGACTCATTTATTAAAGAATCTGCAGACATGTGCAAAAATTTAATATACCCTCCTCGAAAAAAGAACAGAAATCTTGTTGAATTGCAATAAAATTTCATATTGATTTTTTTTTGTCTACACTGCCATTACATATCTGTGGTAGCTAACCAAATCAGATATGAGACAGCATAAAGAAGAGACCAGGCTGTGCTGTTATTTTCGTTTCTTGCCTGAAGGTATAAAGTGGACAGATTCTACATTCTCCGTTGATACTTCCTGTTCTCAAACATCAGCAGTTATTTCTCAAAATCCACTTTTTTGGTGTTATTTTCTTTTGCTGGTGTAAGTTTAGTTACCATGTTGCACTTCTGTCTTTATTTTTTCCATCTCTCCTTTTAATCTGCATTTAAATGTTATAAACTGTATCCTCTTTAACGTTGTAAAGCACTTTAAATTGTGATGCAGAGGAGACGTGTCTTGCCTTAATCTGTTTTTGAATTAATTTGTGAGAGCGCTGCAGTTACCAGAAACAATGAAGTATCAACTTGTGCAGGTGAGATGAGACCTGGTGATAAAATTAACTGACCTCACGTGGCCTCCACGACCACTATGTTCATTTGCATCGTGCTCTCACTGCTGCACATCGTAGGCAAATTTCAGCCTTGCTTGACAACCTCTGTGACAACAGAGATAAACAACATAACAACATAATGCGCCTCACAAAAGCACAAAGGTTTACGCATGATTTGCTTCAGTTTGCATCATAGTCACCTTTATTGTAACCTTCACCTGTGTAAATTAAACAAGTTATCCCACAAAAACAGAAAGACCACATTCTTATCAAAGCCAAGTCTGAAAAGGTCATCGTGTGCTCACTGTTCACCAACACAGGCATAGTTTCAGTTCCTTTTGAGTGTTTTAATACCCAATATAGTCCAACAGGATCATTTACATAATGATGTTGCATCACGGGGATTTGTATCTCACCAGCCACATAAGTGTAAATGTGAGTTCAGCTGCTACTTTCACAGGGCAGTTTGACACCCAAATGTTAGTTAAAAGTGTCAGAAGGATTTAGAGCCTCTGGACCAGTTTGAAGAGTGCAGACCATTACTTCTATTTCAGGGACAAAGGGACATACCATTAAAACCAGGCATTAAAGTTTAATCACTAAAAGCTCTGTATCTCTCTGCTAATGACGCTGGCCACGCTGCAGTAGGTGCAAAGCCCTCTGGACATTAAATGCCATCAAAGACTTAAAGGTAAGGTCTTCTGTACCATGTGCAATCAACATTATCATTCCAATAAAGGACATTGACATGTATCACTGTGTAGCTGATGATTCAGTGTTGTATTCATCATTCTTTATGATGCAGTGTTCATGGTTAACAATGTTTCTGGTATTTTTTGTTGTGCAGTTCAAAGGAAAAATATTGCATTTTTCATTCAACTGTATTTATGTGACACCTCACAGATACAAAATATAACAAACAAACAAATAATGACGTATTAACATAGGTTAAGATAAGACATTAATCTAAGGGGGAAATTCACAAGCTTGAGCTCACAAAACTTCAGCTTTAAACTTTAAAGCTTATTGAACATTAAAGTGAATGTTTATAATATACTAATATAAAATTGCCTATTCTCAAATGGGAAATTCTGCATAATAATACTTTTATTTTTTTCTATTTTTTTAAATAGTATTCTTTGGAACTTTCAGAATATTTTGATGCAAATTTATGAATAAATGTAGGATTTTTACCTATAACACAATTTTTTTTCCCAGTGTGGTTAATTGCTAAATACTTTACACCCCTGTTTTTATGTGATATAATAAAATAAAACTAAAAAAGTGCTGCAGCTGTCATGGTTGTAGTTCCTCCAAACGTCCACTGGGCGGTGCTCAAACCTCACAGCGGCGCCTCAATAACAAACGAGGCCAATTAAACTGCGGAGCCGCGTCGCCCTTTATTTCTCTCATGTGTCTCCTCTCTCTCTCTCTCTCTTTCTCTCTGTCTCTCTTATTAACGCCTCTGCTGTCTTGTCTCCCAGTATTTTTTTTAAATCTCCTCCTGTCCGGAAGCTGACATCCTCTCCAGGTTAGTGAAGGTTTGAAAAAAAAAAAAAACATCCATTTATTTCCAGCTCGTCGCCGGTTTGCGTGGAAATGTAGGAAGTAAAGTTTGAGTCCAACTTCTCGACCGGGACGACGTCCATCCTCTGTTTCCTGAAGAAACCGAGATTCACACGGGTGGAAACACCGCCGAACTGCTCGGACATTATTTTTTATCATTTAAGAGCGAGAAAGAGGAGTTTGCCTGCTCACCTTTTTGAGGAAGCTCAGGTGAAAATAGCTTTTTGATTTTTCCCACTTTTCTGATTGGAGTCCGTCACAGCGCAGAGTCGGACAGCTTCCTCTTTTCTACTCTCTCAGGAGGATTTCGGCGTTTTGCAGGTGAAATCAGTGCGTTTTTCTCCAAAGGTGAGACTTTTGTTGACGTATTGTTGCTGTTTGACACTTGTTGCTCCCACCTGGTCGCGCGCTCAGGTGAGACTTTTAATGGGAAATCGACTGTGGGTGGAAATGAGGCAAAAAAATAGATACTTTTTAATGTTTATGTTTCTTTTTACGCCAAAAATAAGTAATTCTACTGTAAAATCTGTGCTTAAAGTGTATCATGCACCTTAATCTGTTTCATTTTGGTGTGTTTCCTCAGGGGGAGCTGGCAGACACTGCTGGCAGTGAGTTATGCTGAAGCCTGCCTGCACATCTGCACACCAGGATGAGCACTACAGGTGGAGCCGGGGCCCCTGAGCAGGATGGAAGGGACCGCGTTGTGCAGATCTACACCAGGGTGGCGCCCCAGGACGTGACGGCCCACTGCCCGCTGCTGGTCTGCGACAGGGACACGGCGACGACGGTGATCCTCGGCGCCGTGCACAGCCTGGGCCTGGACTGCAGCCTGAGGTACGACCTGCTGGAGGTCAGGGAGCGCGCGGGGAAGGAGAGGCCGCTGAAGGCCAACGACTGCGTCCTGGAGCGGGTGCTGCTCTGGCCGGCAGGGATGCAGAGGTGGCATCCTCAGAAAGACGGGTATTACTTCATCCTGCAGCAGCAGCAGGCCAGCGAGGAAGACGACGACTGCTACGACGACTGCGACGACCTCTGCGACCTCCAGACTGTGAGCGAGGACAGCGTCCTGGATGCTCTGCGCCAGCGCTTCTACAAACGCAAAATCTACACCTACGCCAGCAACATCCTCATCGCCGTCAACCCAAATAAGTTCCTGCCTGTTTACTACAACCCCAAGTATGTCAAGATGTACGAGAACCAGACGCTGGGCAACCTGAGCCCCCACATCTTCGCCATAGCAGCCGTGGCCTACAAAGCCGTCCTGTACAGGCAGGTCGACCAGTGTATTGTGATTTCTGGGGAGAGCGGCTCAGGGAAGACGGAGAGCTGCAGCTACCTCGTCCACTGCCTGACCGCCCTCAGCCAGAGGACCTACGCCACCGGGCTGGAGCGGACCATCCTCGGGGCCGGCCCGGTGCTCGAGGTAGGTCGCTGTGACGTGAAGCCGGAAAACACTGACAGTCTGTCGTAGCGGCAGATATTGTGGAGGCCTTAGTGAGAGCTCGTCCACATCAGAATCTGATATCAAAAGCCCACAATTATCAGTCACTCTTCCATTTTACTTTTAGTAAAGGAAACATATCAAATGTTGAGACTTACTTCTAAATATCATTGTGAACAGAATATATTTGGGTCTTTTAACTTTTGGCAGGACGAGACAAGCAATGAAGACGTCGCAGTTTTATAAAGAAAAGTATTGATCCATCTTGTTGCTCATTTTCACCTTTATCAAGGTCGAGCTGTGACATTTTTTTAGACAGTCCCCAACCGTGACCTCCCAAAATTAGGCCTGCTATTATGGTGACTGTCATTTACTTTCTGTTGTATCGTGCCCGCAGCCCAACGTGACGTCTTCATATGTATTTTTGTTTTCTGACCAACATCATAAAACCCGAACATGTTTAGTTCAGTGACATAACGCAGAGGAGCTGGAACCAGAGAATGAAAAATGGCCTCAGTCAAACAATGTTTTCTGGTTTTAGCTTCTTAAACATGAGAATTTAGCTTATTATTGTTATAAATTGAATGTGTATCCATTTCAGACTGTTAGTGGCATAAACACACAATTTATAGATACTGTTTGTGCTTTCAGTGTGATCTTCCATTTCTGAGGCATTTCCAGCCACACTGTCCTGATCTCTCGGCCCACCAGAAGATAATTTATATCGCGCTCAAAGATCATGGTGCTTTTCAGTCTGATTTGACAAAACACTTGCGTTGATTAAGACAATTATTATCTCTCAGACTGAATCATCTGATTTCGCTGCAGTCTGCAGAGAGATATGAACCAAGTCTCCGTCCTGACGTCATCAAATCGCAGTAATATGAGTTTGCTGGTTTGATGCAGAGGTTTTTTTTTACCCACTTGTTTTGGTGTTTTAGGTCAGAGTTCGGGGTGTAAAACGAAACTGCCCACACTAGTCTCATGTCCTTTTTTTAGACATGCTCATTACTTAAAAAACAGAAATAAAGAAACTGCTCCTTACGCACAGGAAATAGATATCAGTGCCATGTGTTTTGCATTTCCTGCAATAAAAACACCAGTGTAATCAACAGTAACCACAAAAAAACTTGAGTGAGCTGAATCACTCAAGGCTCTGTGGTGCTTTAGTTGGCTATAGATTTGTATGAGAGACAAGTGACGGATCATAAAGGGCCACAGACGTTCACCAGTTTGAATGAGAAGTCACATTTCTGCTCTAAATATAAGAGTTTGCCGTGTGTTTTGCAATTATCTGGAGTTTCGTGAAGCTCAGGCGTTTTCCTAATTTGAATAACACCAAAAAACAACACGGTGTCAACAGATTGGGAGTTAACACTTTTTTATAAACACGTAACTGTAGTTTCACTCTTGCACATTTAGGTTGAAAGCTTCTTTGTCGGTTATCACTGTGCAGCGTCAATGAGTAACAGGACACATTTCCCCATGACATCTGCTTTCTGTTTCAGTCGTCTGTTGAATTACACAATGTGTTTAAATGTTTCCTGACATGAAACTAGGCCAACTGCTCTTTAAGGGAATTACCCACCTCCGTGAGATGCAGCAAACTTTGTGTTTTATGGGGAAAAAACTGCCTGTTTTCGGTGAACGAGGCCTGAAAACAAATGAGCTTGTGGGAAGAGAGCCATTAGTTGGTTTCAGTTCATTTCAAATACAGTGCTGTGAAACAAATTATCATTCATGTTGTGCTTCTTGTGACTCTGTTTGGCTCCCTTTCAGTCAATTTCAGCTACAAGTATGAAATTCTGTAGAACCAGCAGTGGACTGGTACGTTTTCAGATCGGTACACAAGTTTATCTGTCCATTCGACCATCTAACCTTTTACTCAAAGGATCCTTATTCTCCTCTTACTAATCACACCGCCTCACAATCCCAAAGGGGCCCGGTCTTCCTTTTAAAAGTGACTAAATATGGATTGCTCCTCTTTCTCTCTGAACAAGTCCAACAAGTTTCTCCTACGAATAAGCATCAGCTTAAGTATTTTTCCTGTTAAATGGAGATCCAAGAGGCGGAGATTTAACATGGGGGAGAGAAAGAGGCTTGTTGTTCTGGCGTGATTTGGTTTGTTTAATGAAACAAGCTTAATAACGATCATGCTTACTGAAGACGAGGTCACGCCTCAACAGAGGAGGCCATGTTGACACCAGATAGAGAGGCCTGGTCAAATGTTATCGACAGGTTTCCCTGCTGACGAGGATCAGTTGTGTTGAGCTGTTTTTGGGCTTTTATGGATCTCCAGTTTGGCTGCAAAATGTCATCTTGGGATTTCCTTTTTCATGAGTCACGCCCCAAGATGCTTGTTCCTTTTTTATCTGAAGTCAAAAAATCGTGACTACTTCTATTGTTTCTTTCCTTTTCATTCTCACTTTTGTTATCTCACTTGACATCAGTATGAAGCAAGAACTGCACCTGATTTTAATCTCCCTGGTGCAAAAAAAAACAAAAACCTGACATGCACTCATGTGTTCAAGCTCTTACTTTTTGCTCAGAAATATTACATGTTTTGTCGTGAGTTGTTTCATTTAAAAAATCTGGCAGATCCACAGTCAGCAGGCAATGGCGCCTCGCTTTCATTGAGCGGCGATTACCTGGCTGACTGAGTGCTCGCTCAAGCTTTTTCTTAGTGTTGGTGATGGTGGAATCTGAGAGCTGAGCTTCACAGGGGGAATGTGCAGGGCGTTGTCTTAGAGGGAACACCGGAGAGAGAGAAGAGAAACAGGAACGTGTCAAAACAGGCTCAGCCAGGTCTGCTGGCAAACCCACACAACAGAGTATAAATCACCTCCCCTCTCTCTCTCTCTCTCTCTCTCGTTCTCACAAATACAGTCTTTCTCACTTTCCTCCACCTTCTGTTGGGCTGTGTTTTAATAAAAAGTGATGGATTCTCCAAGGTCTGCATCTCGAGGCAGAATTTGTTTCAGCTTTTCACATTTCAAACCATTTTCTAACCTAGAATAGCCTTTTTTGCCCCTCTGAATTAGAAGGAAATAGCTGTCATTTGCAACCTTCAAACAGAAATGTATTATGTGTGGAGGAGTAACTGGATGACACTGAGGGCTCACGTGACAATTTTACCCTCCCCCACCCCTTCTCTGACCTTACTTTTCCTTGTGTTATATTGGATTTTTAAAAATCTTAACCAGGTAAAAAAAAAGTTGCATGTATGAAAGAGCCAAATAAACTCAATTTTTTGGTTTAATCAAGATAATTGCAAAAACATGGATGATGTATTCATTAGGGTTGAATTTTAATAGTTATTTCCATGTTGAATGAATACATATATTATTTGTAAGATTATTTTTAATCCAGAAAATATTAACAAAAACCTGATTTAATTTATAATGATGAAACATTACACAGAAAAGCAGCAAATCCTCATATCTAAGAAGTTTGACCTGATAATGTTTGGCACCTTTGCTTGATAAATCTGGCATTTCCCACTTTGTTGACAGCTCCTTTTTTTTCTGAATTCCTGGTGATAAACGTGGAATTTTGTTGACTTTACGAGTAGACCAGGTCTCTGAATGCATCATTAGTTTTTTTCTCTGTTGGGGAGGAGGATCAAGGTCTTTCAGAGGATCCAGGCCCTAAACTGAGATGTGGCAAACACCTGTTTCTCTCCCTCTCCCACATACCATCTTCCCCTCTCTCTCTCTGTGCTTTTCTTCATGTCCATGTTGCATTCAGCTTCTTTGTATAAGTTCGGGTTGATCGGATTGAAAATGACAGTCTGTATTTGCAGAGGTGGGAAGGAACATTCCTGCTTTACCTGCCAGCGAGCGATCGGTACGGTGTGCAGGTTCAGCTCGGTGGCTCCGGCCTGTTAAGACACGACCCTCAGCGTAGCTCACACTGAAATGAAGGCGGACGGTACCTTCAGACGCTGACATGGGCTCAGTTTGGATTTTTATTTTCCTCTGGGAAAGGTTAAAACCTGGGAAGTAAAAGCTGATCCAGATTCAGCTGCAGTGTCAGTTTACTTTGCCTGGGTGGAGTCTTTTGTGTTATTGATTGTGAACCTTAGTTACAGTCTCCAGTCACAAAAAAAAAACAATCCACGTAACTGTGAGGTCACGAAGTTTCCTCTCAGGCTACAACTAACGATTATCCATGTTATCTTCAGTTTTCCCAACAGTTTGTTTTTAGATTAATTGTCTAGACGATGACAAATGCTCATCAGGTTTATCTGACCCTGAAGTGCCTCTAAATGACTGAACAATAGTTAGGAAATAAAACTGTTTAATTTATAATGATATTAACCATTTCAGTTGTGGGAAACATTTAATGTTGGCTGTTTATTGTTTGATAAGAAAAAATTGAAACTATGAATTGATCCGTTTTTAAGATGTTGGTGATTTTGTGGTTGTTGTTGAACGTTCTCTGTCGTCGTGCAGTCGAGACATTTTCAAAAGCAGAAAACACGAACCACTGAAGAAGAAACTGTGTTTTTAATGACAGTAAAACTCCACTCTGTTTATTCAGAAGCCTCATTGACAACTTAACAAACAACTGCTCGATGGAGCTTTTATTTCCAAAGCCTGTGGCCACTTAAAGGTGTGCATAATGGATGTGAGTCTCCTGGTTTAACTGCATTGCTGATGAAAGCACCGAGGCTGTTCAGCCATGTGGACTGAAACACAATGCAGGTGAATTAGTAATGATGATGATGTGGTAAATCAGAGGGCGGTTCAGTTTTAATCTCCTGTCAGGGTTCATTTGAAGGACAATAATTACAGTAAATGACAACGTCAAAACAAAAGCACTCCTCTGTGGTTTTATACTACTATTCTATGATATTTATGTTGAGAGTAAAGCAGCAGCTGTTCTGATAACTGATGAATTATAAAACTAGCCGCTCGAAGACGAAATTGGGAAATTGTGATTGAGATTTTACACCAAAGAACAAAACATTAACAGTCAATCAAGAAAGCAACAGACTGATTGATAAGGAAAGTAGCGTTAGTTTAAACCCTAGTTTGGTGTTATCCTGACTTGATCTTCAGACTTACATAATGTTACTAATGAAACTGTCCTTTACCATCCACAAACTAAAGAGATTCATTTGATAGCTGCTCTGTGCAGCAAACATTTCCACTATTTAGGTCTGGATGCCACTGTCTATGTGAAACATGCCCACCAATTTGTCTGTTTATTTTAGTGAAAACTTATGTTCCCACTCTTTTAAACAGGCCTTTGGCAACGCTAGGACCTCAGAGAATAACAACTCCAGTCGCTTTGGAAAGTTCATTCAGCTCAACTATCTGGAGAGCGGTGTCATCAGAGGGTAAGGCACCCTGTTTGACTAACCCTCAGTTTATCTTGGTGGATATTTATTTCATTTAACAGTTCATTTTTCTTCCAATGTCAGAATTGAACAATGTTGGCAACCGCACCAGAGTTTCTCAGGTTTTGTTGACATTCTGCTCTCGTGTGTCTCTCGCAGGGCGGTTATTGAGAAGTACCTACTGGAAAAGCGCCGCCTGGTGTCCAGAGATAAGACTGAGAGGTATAATGAAGTTGAACGGCGTTTTAAATCTTCAAAGAAAGAAGACTCCACATTTAATTTGTCTGTTTATACACTGAAAATCTGCAAAAGAGTCTGTAATGATGTTGAAATGAAACTCTTATGAACACTTATTGACTGTATTTTGCTTTGTGACCTCTGACCTGCAGGAACTACCACGTGTTCTACTATCTGCTAATGGGCGCGTCCAAAGACGAACAAGAGGAGTTTCATTTGTTAAAGCCACAAGATTATCTCTACCTCAAGCAGGTACCTTTGAACTGCAGCAGCAAATGAAGAAGGAGGAGAAAGAACATAAGGCGTGATGGATTGAGGTTATCAAATGGGGAAAACCTGATGTGTTTATGATGTTAGATAGTAGTTATGTGTAGTAAACACACATAAAACTGTAGTAATGCACTATGAATCATCTGTTGTCCCTCACAATGATATTATTTTATTGTTCACACACATTTTGCCTGTTGGATCCTCTTTATTTTTGTCTTTGGGTTGAACCCTGGTGTGGACAAAAACAAGCAATCTGGTTCATTTTGTGCAACTCAGACCAATAACCAGTTTCCTCCATTGTTTAACACCTATTGTCCCTTTTTTATTGCTTTTAGCAACTCTTGCTTTATAAGTTATTACGGTATTACAGATACACTTTCGACTGAATCTCATAACTTCTGTGTTTTTGTCATTGCCTTACTCAGACATAGGAAATGAACTGATGTAGCCTTTTTGCTCTGTCAGGTGCAGCATAATTTGCTGAGCTCAATGAGTGAAACTTGTTTTCTGTTTTTACATCCCTCGTTATGCAGAAATGATTATATTATTAAACATCATGAAGTTTAAACTGTCCTTTAAAAGAGTTAGCCACCTTAAACTTTTGAAACTCAATTACAGGTCTGGACACAGCCTGAAAAATCTAATAATGTCACGTTGATTTATTTGACATTTCTAATAAGAAATGATGACCAAAGTTGTCTACATAGTGAATTACACAAAGACATTTTAGATTGAAAACATTATCTGTATCCATGCACACACCTCTGTGGGTATGATTTAATATTTCCCCCCTCCTCTCTCCTCATTTCTTGCCTGATTGCTCTGCAGGAAGACCTCCATTTAGACGATGAGGAGAATCTTAGCCAGGAGTACAAAAGGCTCCACCAAGCTATGGAGATGGTTGGCTTCCTGAACTCCACCA
Source organism: Amniataba percoides (assembly GCA_037176925.1). Taxonomy (NCBI): domain Eukaryota; kingdom Metazoa; phylum Chordata; class Actinopteri; order Centrarchiformes; family Terapontidae; genus Amniataba; species Amniataba percoides. The sequence continues at coordinate 6,841,662 of JBAJHX010000062.1, forward strand.
AGAAACAGTATGTATGAACAGCTGAAAGGAGTGAAACTAACCACTGTACTATACTGACCTTTTAAGAAAGGTCAACAAAAGAGTCAATGGACCAGTAACAATTTGCAAATATAAGGCCAAAGATGTTTGTAAATTGTATTTTTCTCTGTTAGGACAAAATGCCCTCTGGGTTTAAACTGTTTCAGGAATGTATATTATTATAGTAAAGCATTTGGTCTTCTGAGAGGGTAGGGGAAGGTTGGGACTACAAAAATATTTGTGCATGGCCCTGCAAGATTTCATTGTTTCCAGACAGTGTTTCCAGTGTTGACGGGATTTACAGTGACGCTGCTCATCTCTCAGTCAGCTGTATCAACATAAAAACTATGTCGGTAGGCGAAGTTGTTTGTAATTTAACTGAACGCTGTCGAAGAGTTTCTGCTTTCTACACTAGTGTCAGTAACAGGTCAGAGCTTGTTACGTTGAGCAGGGGAAAAATGCACCAAGCATGTCGTCAAGCGCCTGACAGCCTGGGGACACAGCGTACACATTAAAGAGCTAGCAGCCTAGTTTGTAACCTGTTCAGGTTGGTTCCTGATGAATAACCACACTAAAGACACAGTAACTGTTCAAGTGAATAAATCTACAGAGCGAGGTGCAGCTGAGAGTGTAAAAGAAGAGAAGTGAAGGACTGTGCATTCCTTAGCAAACACATGCATCAGGCACAGACACTGACAGGAACATTGTGTGCAAAGTAAAGTGCATTTTCTTCATGTTTACAGCAGGTTGAACAATCTAATCTTGACCTGCATGTTCATGTTGTTTTAGACTTAATGTGAAGATTATATCAACTATCAAGTACTGTCCTCAGTACTAGATATGCTTGCTAGAAGGCAGGACTGATATGTTGCATTAACGCTGCAATGTTTCGCCTACCAGACACTGTTGTTAGATGGCCTCATCAGCCTCGTTTATACATAATGATTGACTGACAGCAAGGAAATATACAAAGAGATGTGACTGAAATACCGAAGGATACGGTGTATGAGAGTATGAAAAGAATTTTTGGTAGCTAGTTAAACCTGAATTGAAGAGAAGACAGTAAGTGCAGCAAGACAGTCAGATTCTTTGTTGAAATGGACATTGTGACAAAAAACTTTCACAAAATACGCATAAAACTCTAACATCAGGGGGTCATAGTCTCCTTTTTCTCCCTCAGTGGGGAAAAAAGGAAAATATCAGCATTTCATGAGACATGTAGCTTTGAAGTTCATTTTTCACACCAGCTGTTGTTTTGTAATCGAGAAACTCCAGCTGCGGTTGCCAGGTGTGTCAATTCTACCTTTAAAAAAAAAAACACTAATTGCATCTGTGTGTGTGTGTGTGTGTGTGTGTATTTCCACTATGCAGCATATTTTCCATTCTCTCTGCCATCCTGCACCTTGGCAATGTGACGTTCACGCTGACAGAGGACAGTGAAGTCCTGGAGGTCGGACCTGCTGGCGTTTTGTCCACACTGTCTGACCTGCTCAGGGTACGTTCTTCAAGTCAAACTATTCATGTATTCGAAGTGATGACACACTTTCACACCACTAAATCATCATCTGGATTTCATCATCTGAAGTCTCTAGTTGATGTCTAAGTTTGTATTAGCAACCCTGTACTTTGCATGAATAATTTCTCAGAATGATCAGAGCACCTCCTAAAGATGATAAGCGTCATTGCTACGCCCAGAATAGCTCTCTTTATTGTTTAAGGGCAAACTTGTTTCAACGTGATCTGTTAGTCAAATGCAATCATTAGAAGTGATTTTTGTTGGATTCATGTGTCACAGTGTTGTTAAACCTTTCTTACTATTTGTGTATTTTCTTTTGTTTTCATGTTGGTTTTTTATTAGGTGCGAGAGGAGCGACTTGTGAAAACGTTGACCCAGAGGACAGTTATGAGCACCAACGCAACCCTAGTTTCACAGTACACGCTCCAAGAGGTATACAATTTAAATTTAGTATCAGTTTAGTTATTGAAGCATTAAATATAATAATTATGTTAAATAATCATATTGGATTTTTCATATTTTGTGTGCATAATGCTGTGTTATACAAGAGAAAATGTACAATTGTTACCACCTTTTTTTCATTTTCTTTTGAGTTGAGGTTGTAATTTGCTTTGCTTTTAGGCCTACAGGATGCGCGACTCCATGGCCAAGTCTTTGTACAGTGCTCTGTTTGACTGGATGATCCTTCACATCAACCACGCGATGCTCAACAGACGAGACATGAAGGAATCTGTCTCTGTAAGTCACACAATGCAATTAAGTTTGGAAAAAAAAAAGAAATGAATTTGCAAGGGGCCTACATTTTTAGTCAGCTAAGAGGAACAATGTTTTCAATTATCCTCAACAAAAGAATAAATGAGAGTTAATGTGCACTTTCTACTTTATAATTGTATTCAAATATATTAAATCATCAGTTGCATGTAATTATCCACTTTAATGTCATTTTTTTAAGGGAATTTTAAAATGTCTACGCAGACATGTTGGTTATAAAAGATCCTTTTGCTGTTTTGTTTAAGTGTCTGTCCATCGGCATCCTGGACATGTTTGGGTTTGAGAACCTCCAAACCAACAGCTTTGAGCAGCTGTGCATCAACTACACCAATGAGAAACTGCAGCATTACATCAACCAGCACATCTTCAAGCTTGAGCAAGTGGGTGTTTTTCATTCAGACATTCGGCTGCGTTTACTATTCATTGTTTATTTGGACTCGGCATGGGCGGCTCTTTACGGACTAATTTACTGTTCTGCACCATAAGGGCAATTTTAGCAGTCTTTAAGGGTTTCTTAGTACTTGCATTAGTTTTTATTTTCTATTATTTGGATTACTTTTGGCATTAAGAGGATAAAAACAACACCATGGTTGCTGTTTTATTTGTCTGCTCTGGATGTTTCTGTCTGCTCTCATGTTTTAGTAAAAGCCTAACAGTGTACATATAGAAAGCTCAAGTCCAAAGACTAATTAATTTCACCTGAGTAACCTGATTATGTAACTGTGATTCAAATATATTTCAGGAAGATTATGTGTCAGAGGGCATCACCTGGAAGCCCATCGACTACACTGACAACAGCGGCTGCATTCAGCTGATCAGCAACAAGTCAACGGGGATCTTTGACCTGCTGGATGAGGAGAGCAAGTACGTGAACTTGTAACTTACTCAACATATTTTGGTAATATGGAAACAAGGCTTGCAAAAGACATTAAAATATAATGTAGTGACATGCTGGTCAGCCAGAATATTCTTACCTGTAACCTTCATAAAAAAAGGATTTCATCTTTTCTACATTAAAGCAACTATTTCCTGTATGAAAATGTGCTCAAAGTAAACAAAGAGTCCGTCCTACGTTTCCCCAACACCTGATGACTCTGTTTCAGAAGTATACCGGTGGCTTATTAATCAAAAATGCATGCATGGTCATTTCAAATTAACATAAAACAAAAGACTTAAATCAAAAAATAATACCTCCTTAAACCTTTTTCAGTTAGTGATGAAATAATTTCTGTCGCTGTCAACTTTCTCTTTCTGTTTTGTCAGTCCTGTTTTCTATCAAAATGTCATTTACTGATATTGATATTCAGTCCTTCTTTGTGTATCTTCAGCCTCCCTCAGGCCACAGATGAAACCCTGTTGGACAAGTTGAAGCAGCGTAATCAGGACAATCCATTCTTCGTCCCCTCTTCAAACGCAGAGCTGACTTTTGTCATTCAGCACTTTGCTGGGAGGGTTCAGTATCACATCAAGGTGGAGTATATTTTCCACAATGCTTAAACTCTTATACTACAAAGTAAAGCCTGCATTTAAAATTCAGTAACTATCCTCCTTCATTCACCCTGACTGCTGTAACATCGTTCTGGTCTGCAGTAGCCTTGTTAGATAAGCCACCGTGAGAAAAACCTGAAAAATCTTTTAACTAAGTGAATGATTAATGTTGCTCCCTCTGCCGAGAGGTCTGTTGTTGCACTGTGGTGTTCAGAGCTGTGAATAAATTAAATGAGTAAAAGTACACAGCATAATCACCGTTCCTCTTGGTCTTCAGGACTTCCGGCAGAAAAACACAGAGCACATGCGTCCTGAAGTCGTGTCACTTCTGCGGAGCAGCGAGCGGTCATTCGTGCATCACTTGGTTGCATCCAGTCCAGAAGCACAGTTCAGATGGGGGATCCTCCGAGCCACCATTCGCATTCTCTCAATATTCAAGAACATGGGGCGCCGGCGGGCAGAATTAAGTAGGTTGCTTCAGTTGCTGATAATCTTTAACTTAAAATAAGTCTCCCTGTAAATCGAAGACTGCGGATTTGTCTTTACTAAACCAAGAATCAATAATTATGTTTGTTTAATTGACCACCCGTCTCATCAACATGTTGTCTTTTTATTTCTTTGAGAAATGTTCTGATAATTATATCCAGCTCACTTTGTTGTTGTCTTCACAGTAGCTGCCAGGAAAAACTCACGCATGTCCCTTAAAGATATGAAACGGCATAGCAGCACTGTGGACAGACTGTCAAGGTAAGTTTACAACACGCACGCATTCATAGTAGGTTCTTCTGATTTGTCGCCCTTGAACTTTTTTTCTTATTTTTTCATTCATTATCTCACTTATATATTGCTAGTCATCTTTATTTCTAAGAGAAATTCTCTTTGGTACAAGATATCTGAGAACAAATGACAAACACAAAATTGTAAACATAAAAACATGATAGAGTAACGCAATGCCAATTATGATTATTGTTTATATTGATCATTTCATTAATTCAGTTCTTTGTCCTAAGTTAGTGAAGTGTCACACTGAAGCTGTGTTGGAGTTCACTCTGGTTTTAAGGTGCATAATACCAGAAACCAGTCTTAGAATTGGCATGAGGAACTAAAGTCAACCTATCTTCTAATCTGGTGTGGTTATTGTGGTCTGAGTCAGTCAGTGGTGAGTGCGATTGCTGGCTTGTTTAATAAATAGGTCTGAGTTTGTCACACAACAGCGGTTTTTCCCAGCATGCAGTTGGAGGAACTTGATTTTAATTCATTGCATGAAATATTTCACAAAAACAGAAAATAATCCTAACATGTGCATCAAAAACAAAGTTATCTGGAGGGAACAAAGTACTTGCCTCACCATGAGTGAATGTATGTAAACTTGCCTGTTAAAAGGCAAGTGCATTTTAAAAAGTTAAAGGAAAACATGATTTCCGTTAATAAAGTTAAACTTTCTCTCTGACATTTACAGCAACAATTTGACTCTGGATTTCTCCTTTGATCGCTCTGATGAAATGCCTCTTGATGTATTTGAAGACATCTTTGCCAACTTTGAAAAGAGAAAGTAAGTGAACCATATGGCTTTAGTTTAAACGCTGGTTTTGAAATGTTATGGCTCCCCCTCTCACACTATTTTTCAACATCTGTATATTAAATAGAGCTTCATTTTGTCTTTGTTTTCTGCAGGAAACCTAGAAGTGGTCGACAGAAGCAGCTCATTCCAAAGGTAAAACCTTCTGAGTCTTTTCAGCACTTGACATCATAAAATAAAATAAGTATTTCATTCAGCTGATCTGTCCGTCACCCATTCACCCACATGTCCTCCCAAAGTCCTTTTGTTTTCTCAAAGCTCACTTCATTATGTTTTATTAAACAGAACCTCATGGATTTGTACTCACTCCAACACATTGTCAGTGTCACTGCTCATGACCGAACCAGCAAATTCATCTTCCACCCTCATCGGAAGACAAAGCCTCCTACAGTCAGCACTCAGTTTCAGGTTTGTCCTCCCTGTCTCATACAGTCCCACTTAAATCAAGCCTTTCCATACTACATGTACCTAACATTATGACATTATCTGAGTGTCACTGCCAATATTTTTTAAGGTAATTATGATAAAACAAGCTCTTTCCGAGAGTGATGAAGACATTGTTTGCAATATATATTATATATACATAAGTAGCATTCATACCCATGTATCTTTGATATGTTTGGTTAAGAAATATACTGTTATTTAACCATAAATTAAGTGCTTAAATCATATCTGAGCTATAGCTGGAGTCGCAGCTATCTATCTTTTTGTTGGTCTCTAAGTTGCTAAATGACTGTAAGAGTTCTGGCCAAGCAGAGTCCTACAGAGAATAAAAAATAATAGCCTTTTATTGAAAAACATAGCTGTTTAAATGCAATATAAAGATCAATCATCACTGACTGCACATATCTCACAGGCCTCACTCAGGAAGCTCATGGCGACGATCGAAGAAGCTGAGCCATTCTTTATTTTCTGTGTTCGCTCCAACGCTGAAAAGGTAACGTCATCTGTGAGCCCGTAACATCATCCTGGATAATTTAGTTCTTTGTGTTAGACTGCAACAGTTCATCACTTGCGGAAATGTTTTGTTTTTACAGAAGGAGCTGCACTTTGATGATGAACTTGTGCTACAGCAAATTAAGTACACAGGCTTACTGCAGATGGTTCACATCCAGAAGTCTGGCTACAGTGCCAAATACACATTTGAGGTGGGAAATTGATGAAGCAAAACACTTTTCTTTTTCTGGTCAGTCTCTAGTTATATGAATGTATTTTATTAAAAGTTCTGGTGCCACAAAGCAAAACTCACATTCAGTGCAGAATCAGCTTGAAAAAAAGTCCTTCCAGTAGCTTCACTAGACCCGTTCTGTCAAAAGGAGAGACATGTATGTCTCCTCCCATTGTGTCTAATCAAAAGAGAGTTTCCATTAAGTTTATCAAGAAAAAGATTCCTCAAGGTCTTCTGATCTATAAAGCGACACCATATAAACCTACACTGATCTCAAAGGTCATAGAAGTTTCAGTAACTCTTCTGAGTATAGTCTCATATATGTAGAAATAAACCACTTAATTATACATTCAAAGAATTTCTGGTGAAATTTTACTCACTTCTGCACACAAATACAAAGAAAGTTAATTTACATTTCTGTTACTGTTTATGATTCTTGCTCCAAATAACAGAAATTTGTCAAGAAGTTCAGAATGTTGCTTCCAAAAGGAGCACCGGCAACGCCAGAGCACATAACTGCACTGTTTGAGAGGATACAGCTGGATAAGACCTCCTATCAAATAGGAAAAACCCAGGTAGATATTCTTTGTCTTAACTGTAATTTATTCTGATATTAATCCATGGTGATCCTACATATCAAAATGTCCAGAGGATGAAAGCAACATTGCTGTGGTTGTAACCCCATGATGACTTTATGTACCAGTGTTTCTGGATCTTTTTTTTTTTATTTAAAACATCAACAAATGATAAGGCATGAATTTTGTGAACACCAAATAATAGTTAAGCTGTAATACATTTAGTCAAATCTACCACAGATGTACATTACAAATACTCCCAGTGGTTTAATCTGTGTTTCTCTTTCATCTGTTCAGGTGTTCCTCAAAGACAAGGAGAGGCAACTGCTCCAAGAAACTCTAAATAAAGAGGTGATGCGTCACATTGTCATCCTGCAGCGCTGGTTCCGGAGCTGTCTGATAAGGTTGCACTTCCTGCAAAAGAGAGATGCCACTACGATTATTCAGGTATCATGTCATTAAAAAAACATATAATACTGTAGAGGAAAAGACGGTACTAAATCTCTTCACGGTTAGACTAAAAAAACTCATCACAGGTTTCCAAGGATGGTATAAATAATAACTTCCCTTACATACCTACTCAGTGTTCCAAGTCAAGAAATATTCAGAAAAATAATGAAGAACATAACAGCAGACTAAAGTTGACGGGATTTGTAATGTTTTTCAGAGGAACTGGCGTGAGTTTTATGAGAAGCAAAACCGAGCTGCTACAGTGATCCAGTCAGCATGGAGGAGCTCCCTGAAGAAGCACCAACACGAGGAGAACGGTGACGAGACGGCACCCAACACCCGGCGTGGACGGGACAGGTATACATACATGAAATGAATAGAGTTTACTTCTTTTTCAAAGGATGTGAAAAGGCAAGTACATTAATATTCAGTTTGACTGAAAGTATATTCAATAACCACAAGTCACAGAAAAAATAAACATATTGAGTTATTAATGAAGGGACACTAATTGCATAGATGTATAGTAATTCTTTATGTACATTATGTACAACACTCTGAGTTGCACATTTTGAAAGGCGTGTCTATTTGGCATGTGCAACAGGTAGAACATTGTTAAAAGACAATGCTATGAGCCCAATAATGCTTTTAAACTAACACATGGTGTTAAAAAACTTAAACATCTCTTAAATTTGGTTAGAAAAGAATTGTGACAAAGACATGCTCAATGTAGAACATTTTACCATTGAAAATTATACGTGCCAGTGCTCTCTGGTGGCCAAATATGAGATAGCATAAGTATTTCCTGTTTCTTGCAAGCCAACATACATGCCTAACCTAGACGTCTGTGATATAATAATGTTTTATAGTTTACTGTATGTATATCAGGTAAAATTAGGATAAAAAGAGACAATAAGCAATCACAATTTATATTATGGATGCAGTTGCTGGGATGTTCGTCTGATTTAGCGATTCTTTTATAACAGCTGGGTAAAAAAAGAGCTGACGAGGCAGAAGAAAGTGGAGGTCAGCCCGAGCAGGACCCAGCAGGCTGACCCAGTCAACGGCGGGTCTGCAGACAAGGACCGAAGCAGTGGGGGCAGAGGTTCACCTCCCCCTCTCAACAGACCCCTCTCCCTCCCACTGGACTCTAAAGTTTGCAGTGATGATCGCTCCCCGAGCCCCTCAAATTCCAGCTCACTTCAGCGCTACAAAGATAAGGGGGGCATCAAGGAGAAGGCCGAGAGATGGAGGGAAAGACAGAGCGATGATTCAAGTCCAGAGATACGGCGTCGGTAAGACAAAAGCAGAGATGAATATCAGTAAGCATCCACAACTTAAAACCATCTTTCTCCACAAATGGAGAACAACATGGCCCAACCATACTTTTTCTATTAGTTTTTCCCCACTCTGAAGGTTTTTTTTTTCAGTTTAATACGAAGTCTATCTAATGACAAGATGTTTACAAGACAATAATTTCTCCTAATATACAGTTTATCACTGCTGTTATCAGTAATTGCTGTAAGTGTTTTATTTTCCCACAATAACCCACAGCCCTCCTCTTGTTTAATTTTGCATCACAGTCTCAAAGGGAAGTCCATGTCTGTTGATGAACTGTCCAAGGTCAGCTCATCAGGCTCCGATAGCTCACCCTCTACCAATGAGGTAACCTTTGTTGATCTGTTATTACAATCCAAAACTCAGTTTGCATCCACAGACAGAACATTCAGTTTGTTCTTGTTTTGTTTCTGATATATCTGTTGTTTGTGGTCCTATAAAACAATTGATGTTACCACTGACTTGTCAAAATACTGTAGTTATGTGTGCTGTAAGCTGACAAACACATGAATGGATGCTACTTGCACACGACCTTGAAGGCCTCCCTCATCACCTCTCCTAGCCCACTCAGGTTAGGTTGCGTCTCAGCAAGCGGCCCAAACGCAAGCGGCGCTTAGCCTACGCCCGCAGTGGTTTGATGAATAACTTTGGAGGCTCCAAGGAGAGCGAGTACTGGAGCTTTCCACTGCCTCCCATGAGCCCAAATATGCCCAGCATGAAGATGTCGGTCAGTAGCATCGATGTCCGGGACCTCAAATCCCAGGGCAAGGTACTGGCTGAAGAGCACGAGTCTCCTCTGCATGCAGGTCTTGCATGTGTATGTCCTGAATTTATTGACGGTTGCATTGCTCTGGGGCTTCCTGTTTCTGCCCTGCACCCCAGGACAATAAATAAATGAGCTGCTGCTTCCAAAAATCGAAAAAGAAATATCAAAGCGTATTTCCAAAGCTCATTTCTGAACTTTTTTGTCTCTTCACCCAAATGAGCCATAGGTGAGCAGGTATCGTTCGGAGTACAGTATATGGTGAACGTGTTTTTTTTTTCTTTTACTTTTTCCTTTTTGTCACAGAGATTGGATTGTGACTTCATTTGTTTTACATTTTTGCTTTATTTCTATTCATTTTGATTATATATGAAGTCCCAACTACAAAATTAGGTTGCCGGTTAATAAAATGATTCACCTGATTTAAGAAAATGATCATTTATAATGCAATGTTTTTATTTAATAACTCATGAACATGCCTCAATCATATTTACCTTTTTTATGATACATGTCAACTTGAGTTTAACTGAACTATATATATATATAACATCATATATGTGAAACGAATTATTAAATGTTATTCAGGTAATGTCAAAAATCATTACTCTTGAAATAACATAAACTTCACTCAACAATTGATTGTTACTCACAAGGTTATAATCAAAAGTGACAAAATATCAAACAACTGGTATACAGAGCCAATCACATCTAATAATAATATATAAATAATACGATTTGAAATTTGATTCGTCAATTAAGTTTCACTCACGTGTGAATGATCAATGTCCGTGACATGCTGACACAATGTTTTTTATTAACTTACTTAACCAACTTTGCTCGTACTAATTAAAACAAACAAAGGTCAGACTTCATTTGGTGGCAGGTAAAACTTTAACTTTGCATGATGAGCAAAAATGGTGAAGGAATACAACTGTCGCGTTGATATTTCATCGTCTTTAAGTGGTCTGGTTTGGTGGAGGGGGAGTTGTGGGGCAGCCGCTGCAGGGGACATGGTGGGGAAAGAAGACTAACTGTGTTCTTTGGCTTAATATTTGCAGGTTTTATATTTTGACTTGGAGCACATTTAATATTTTTGATACTGTTGCAGTTACCAGCAGAACCCGATGGGTCGAGGTACAGTCTCCCACCCAGGACCGCCAACGAGGACTCAGGACAACAAGGATCTAACCAATCACAGCTTACCACACCTGAGAGGTAAAAACCCTCCACTCAGTTCAAAGGAAATTGTTTTTAACAATACTTATTTGACATGTGTCTTTTCTTCTCCATAGGATTTGGTTTCTCAGTAAATTCCTGAAAAAGCGGGCACCCAAATATTCCTCAGAAAATGAGTCTCCATCAGATAAAGTTGGTGAGCAAAAGTTTTCAAAGACTGAATCCACACAGTGGCAACATTAATGTATTTACAATAAAATGTACAATGCAGACTACTTAAATGTTCATGTACAGTGCACTTCAACAATCCCAAGCTGAAAAGGCTTCATTTAATACAGAAATGTTATTTAGATTCATTGTACTGAAAGTATCTTATGCATCTCCAGCAAATATATCAGATGTGGTGTTCAAACTCCCTGCAGTCACATTGCCCAGCTACACTCCGCATCCCTACCACATGCCAAACCAGAACAGCGATCGCGTCAGACAAAACCCGACCATTCGAATCAGCCGGGCGACACGAGTGACAGAGTGGAGCATGTCTCTGGACCGCGAGATCACCGACCCCAAAGAGCTGCGAAACCTGGACGAGTTCCTCGGCAATCAGGTGAGATCGTCACCTGAGGAGGAGAACTTCAGCAGATTTCTTGAAACACACCGTTTTCTTTTGTAGATTTTTGCAGTGTTTACTGCAAACTTAAAATGAACTATAAAATTGAAGTTAAATTAATTAAGTTTTGATTGTTTTGATGTATAATTTGACATTTTACAGCTCCATTTATGTAGTTGTCATATATCTATACCAACATTTTGTAATGCCTTACCTATGTATTAAAGTTAAGTGTTTCATGAAATAGTGATTTGTTTTCTCATAGATAAAAATAGCTGTATTATTGTTGTGTTTAAACAAACTCAAGAAAGCTGTACAGGATATAATGGACAGTTGTCTCGTGTTGTAAAGTTGTGTCTGTCCAGTAAAATAATGTTCAGAGTTTCCTCGTATTTGTCCTCAGGTGAACGAGCTGTGCACTAGAGTAAAGGAGCTGTCACCAACAGAGAGCATCTTCCTCACAGCCACCATGCAGTTTAGAGAGACCATCAAAGGCATGTACTCTCTCCAGGTCAGTTCAACTGCTTTGTCTGTACAATATAAAGTTTCATCTATAGGTTTTTTACACATGTACAAGTTTATTTTACCATTGAAGTCATTTACAAGAAGCCTGCTACTTAATTATTGTTTTATTATGTCATATTTATGGACTTGAAAGTGGAAAGTGATCACTAATTGTACTTTTCATGCACGACAGAAACCTCAGATCAGCTACAAAGATCTGATGAAGGGTTATCACAACAAAGTGAACACATTAGCAGGCCCCACGCAGATGTCGGAGGTTTCACTTGTGGTCAACTTGTTCCAGTCTGTGCTGGATGGCTTCATCAGGGGAGAGATAAAACGAGTGGAGTCTGAACCAGCCAAGGTAAGTTTGACAAATACAGTCTCTGAACTCCTGTGAGTATAAACTTTACTCAGTCACATATCTCACTTCTGGCTTCTCTAAGGCAACTAAGACAACAAAGAAGAGGAGGAAAAAGGACAACTGTGTAAGTTGAATATTTTAAAACCCATATTGGGAAGTTTCTGCATTATATATTAATCATCCCGCTGCGTTGTCTGTGCAACCTCTCTCTAAAGCCAAATAGTCCTCTGGACCACGTGTTCAGCACGTACCAGGTGAACATTATGCAGTCATGTGACTTGTGTGGATCCTACATCTGGGGAATGGAGAAAGCGTACATGTGCAGCGGTGAGTTCAATGTGTAACTTTTAAAAACTGCATTTTTTAAAAAGAGCACTAGAGGGACACAATCAAATTGAACTTTTTTTTTTCTTTCTTTCTTTTGATTTTCTTTTAGCTTGCAAGTTAATATGCCACAAAAAATGCCTGACTAAAGTCGTCACTGATTGTTCGACGAGGTGTGCCAGGCAGGTAGGGACCGAAATGCAGTAACAAGATTAAATAATCATAAAAACATACACAATTTATCAAGACTGTCCTTTTGTCTCACACATGCACTCCTTTTGTGGCAGGATGACAGTGTGCCGGGTTCCCTTCACTTTGGGGTGCAGGTGTGTGTCCTGACCAATAACGCCAACCCCGTGCCCAAAGTGGTGGAGTTGTTGCTGATGCACGTGGAGCTGAACGGCCTCTACACGGAGGGCATTTACCGCAAGTCGGGCTCGGCCTGTCGAGCGAGGGAGCTCCACCAGATTCTGGAGACGGGTTAGAGATCCTTTACACAGCACCTAAAACTTGTCATACACAGAATTTAGTCAGCTACAGTCTAATTGACAGGTTATAGCATGACTGCAGTGTTCCTTTTCTTATTAACTGGCATAATTGGTGTGGAGCAACGACAGCTACGGATGTAATTTTCTCCAGCTTTAAATTCGCAGGAACTTTTTTCATTATTTAACAGGGAGACGCTTGAAATAACATGACAGGATTGTTTCCTTCTCTTAACTTTTCCATATGTTTGCTTCTTTCTTTTATGTATTTCTTAGTCTAATCTCCTGTTAATACTTATACGTACTTGTTTTTTAATGGTTCAAGGTAAAATTGAAACTCTGCTTCTCTCAGCACGATGAGAATTTTTTCCTGTCATCTAGTTTAGACTAAAGAAATGATTTCAGCTTTGAATAGAGTAAGTTTGTCTGTCTCTTCTGTGTTGTGGCATCAGATCCTGAGGCAGCATGTTTAGACAACTACCCCATCCACACCATCACAGGCCTGGTTAAACGTTGGCTCAGAGAGCTGCCGGACCCCCTCATGACCTTTTCCCTCTACAATGACTTTCTGCGTGCAACGGGTGTGTAAATACTGATGTTATTTGAATTTTTTAATGTGAACCAGAATGTTCAAACAAGAATGTGTCCATTTTACATCCTTGTTTTCCAATTTCACAAGTACAGTAAATGATAACTGAGCTTATTCATAATTTTAGAATCAGTGTATTTGATATTTATCTTAGTTTAACACACAGCATAGGAACAGGGACTCTCCAGTCATCTAGTGTGGGACACAGATGGTCTTCGTGAATAGGGCTGCAAGTAATTATTTTCATCAGTCCACAGATTATTTTCACATTTTTCCGTTATTCATTTTTAATCCAATTTTATCTATAAATTCTAAATTTCACTGATAAGGATGTTTACTCTTGTATGTTTATTGATCTCTATGTTTGTTTGTTTGTTTCCCACAGAGCTGCCAGAGCAGGCTGAGAGAATGAGAGCTGTGTACCAAAAGATTGACGAACTTCCGCCTGCAAATTACAGCACATTAGAGCGGCTCATCTTTCACCTGGTCAGGTAAGAAAATTTCTATTAGTCCCTTCTACGACTTCTACTCTTCAACTCTAATGCATATGTCTTGTGTGATGCCCAAAAAAGTGCTGGATTCAAAGATTCCTCCACTTATCATGGTGATTATTTGATCTTGTTGTTTATTTGTGTCTTGTGTCATCTTGATTTGTGTATCTTGTTAGGGTTGCAAAGGAGGAGGAACACAACAAGATGACACCAAGCTCTCTTGCTATTGTGTTCGCCCCGTGCATCATGCGTTCACCTGATGTCAGTGACCCCTTCCTTGGTATGAAGGACGTGGCCAGGACTACAATGTGAGTCCCATAACTTTCAACTCTCTTAATTATTCTTGCCTGCTGAAAAAAAATGGTTTTAATACTGCATGTGCTCTTGTTAGATGCACTGAGTGTACCTCTCAAAATAGATAATATTTTTATGTGGACATGTTTATGTTTTACCTTCATTTGCAGGTGTGTGGAGATCCTGATCTCTGAGCAGCTCAGACGTTACAATGAGAAGATGCAGAACATCCAGAAGCTGGAACAGGCACAGGCCCTAGCTGTCAATCAGCTCAAATTCAGGAGGCAAAACACGGTGAGGGAAAACTACAAGGCCAAAAGAAGATGCATAATGAAATAACACCTTTACAATATACATTTACACCTGGGAGAAGGCCAGTCGAAGTCAAAAACTGTCATATAATGTTTAATGCAGAAATATTCTAAATCCTCAATTCCATCTTTAAAAAATAATCTGATATCTTAACTTGTAAAAAATTTTAATGATTACATTAATTTAGTTCAAAATGTTTACATTAATCAGCTAATAATCTCCACTCTGGTCGCGGTGCAGGTTGTTGAAAAGCCTTCAGGGCTGGATGATCCAGAGGAAATCCCTTCAGACGAAACTGAGTTGACCCTCATCGACAGGATCAAGTCCATCAAGCAAGAAAAGTGAGCTGAGATTTTATAATTGCAGTTAAATGTGTTGTCCGCAGTGTAGTTAAAAGAGTTTAAATAACAATATCTTGTTTTGTCATTTTCAGAATGAACTTGGCCTGCACGTTACCAGACCTGGAACAGGAGAACTCTGACAACGAAAACACAGACTCTTCCTCGTGCATGAGCGTAGAGAGCCTGGACCGCCTGGAAAGCCTGGACTCGGAAGGTCAGTAGGGAGGTAAGGGCCCTCACCTTCCTCAGGACAACTCACTCATAAAGTTGATAGCACATGGTATATCAGATAATATGTCCACATGACAGCTGTCTGCCTTTGTTTAGGAGAAAGATAACTCTTGACAGAAACATCACACTTCAGGGTTCAGTGTGCTTGAAATACACCGGCTCGTACAATGTGTCATCACTCAACTACAGCTCAAGGCAAAATTGTCTGAATGGTCACACTCTAAGCCAGAGTTCAAGAAAGAAATCAGCGCTGCTTTGAAACACCTCAAGGGGATGTGTTGGTGGGGGTGTGTTGCTTAGCTACCAGTGAGACATGAACTAAGATGTATGAAGCCCAGTTAGGGTGACACATTAATAGATGTAAGAACTGATACAAAACCAAAACAACTGCTCAGCGATGTAGAATACTGAGATACTCAATTGTGTACAAAATAATTTACCAAGAATGTGATTTCTTCATTGCAGTCCGCCTAAAGGTTAGCAAGGTTCAACTTTTTTCTTTTTAAAGAGAAGCAGCTGCATCTACAAACACACACTCACAAGTGTAAAATGTCATTCAAATGTCATTTTTAAATTGTCTGTGAAACACATCCCCTCCAGTGCATAAAATAATTTCTTTAGAGCACACTGAGGCCTTTACACTAACAAGCAGTTTTATGAGGCATGCTGAGTAGCATCTTGTTTCTATAAATATATAGAAATATCAATATCAATATCAAATTAATGAAATGTTTACTACAAACGTATGCTAAATATGTTTAATTTAATCTGATGTTTCTATTAACCAGGAAAAGTTACCATGCAAATGAAGACCCAGAAACCCCAGTGCCCGCCTAAACCTCCTGACCTGGCGCAGAGAGTGAAAAGTATGTTGGCTGAGACATATGATGAACAGGAAGAGTTCACACCAGGACAAAACACAGATGTCACCCAATCAGAGTCCTTCCTGCCCAGCCAAGACGAACCCTCCCCGACCGACAAGACCCCGGACAACAGCAAGGCATCATTAAGTGGGAGCTTTGACGACCTGGACATCCCATACATCGATGAGGACGAAGCTCTAAGCTGAGTTTAGCACCACGAATTGCAAAGATTGGAGTAAGCTCAAGTATGTGTTGATAGAATAAGGAAAAAATGAATGATTGTGCACTTTGTTTTATAGACATTTCCATTTTTCAGTGCTGCTATGGAAACCAAAGTGCTAAGAGAATTTATATGTAATTAGTGGGAGATCATATGAACCCTCCCTTCAGGGTTTTTATAGCAGATCTGGAGAAGACCCAACAGGAAGGACTGCTCGGCCTCTTTATCCCAGTGCGCCATATGGAATTTTAATTTTTTAGTTCTGAATTGTGCAGCACACATTTTATAAACTGTGTGACACATGTGCCTCATGTGTTGATAAAAACATGATGGAGGACAGAGAGGATAGAGGACAACACGATGAGGAGCTAATGAGGATTCAAGTGCCTCCTTTTACTAATGGACATTATTCTGAGTTCGACCACTGCAGTACTAATGGGAGCTTATGGTGTTTGTGGATTTAAAAAAACTTATAAGTGTACTAAAAAAAATCATCAGACGATCTGAGTGATTCTACTTGGTACAGATTACATTTTTGCCTCTCATTGAGTGCACTGTTGTGCATTGAAATGATTCTGTTATGTCTTTCTGCTGTTTTCCTCTGGTACATACTGCTGTGACTGACCACTGATTTAATATCTGTTTAAAAAATGGTCATATTGCTGCCTTTTAGACTGACTGAAAACACTTGCCTTTGTCACCTTTCTTATTATTGCGAGATGATGCAGTTTCACCAAGTAAATGTTTTGACTATATATATCTATATATATGTGTTTTGTTTTTGTTTTTTTTTTGGAAATATGCATGCCTGTACATTTGGGGGGGCTTGGGTAAAAATAATGTATATTAAGGTGGACCCCCTCCAAATTTAACTTTTGTCACCAATTAAAATAAACTGACTATTTTCCCAGCTTTTCTGAAGTAATATAAATGACAA
Organism: Amniataba percoides; assembly: GCA_037176925.1. Lineage (NCBI taxonomy): Eukaryota > Metazoa > Chordata > Actinopteri > Centrarchiformes > Terapontidae > Amniataba > Amniataba percoides. Next base: position 6,859,066 of record JBAJHX010000062.1, read on the forward strand.
TAACCAGTAATGCAGCTTTCACAGCAACAAGTGCCTTAATGTTAAATGATAAGACTATTTATGGTAGAGAAAGAAAAAGAAAGAAAACCTGATTTAAAAGAACATGAAAGGTTGTTCCAATGAAGATCTATCAATTATTTTAGAACATGGGGATTTAAAATAGTTTTACTATACTAGACAGACTGCACTTTTGTCTGTCTTAAGGGAAGTTTATGCTATAACAGATTTATTCTGAATATATGATTAGATGAAATCACATCTGAAACCACCATGTAAATTTAAACATGTGAGAAAGCCAAAATTATCCTCCAGGTGGAAGTTTTTAGGTGAAAATTGGTTATCTTTTGTCTTACTGAGATCTGAATAAATTATATATATAGTAAGGTGCTGATTTTCTAATTGGTTTAACTGATGAATCTTATTCTAAAGTGTGTAACTTAGAGGGAAATATACAGCACACATTGAATAACTTGTCAAAGTTTGAGTCATGAATCCTGATTTAACATGAACCCTAAACTCAAACCAATGCTGGATGGACTGCTCTCTAGAGTAGAACATTTGAAATTGGACTGTCATTCTTTAACTTCTGTCTCTTCTGAGTGCTTCACTATGAATTCGTTGCAGCTGCACACGTCCTTTGGCAGATTTCCAGCACAAACGTTTTCACTTTGAATCATTTCCCCCACCACATTCCTTTTCCAGAAATGAAAGTGATGAAACTTGGTACACTCTGATCTGTACTGTGTTATGGACTCCAGCGTCCATAGTTTCCGATTATCTTCTAATATTCTGGACGTTGTGCCAGAGAATGCACTTACACACTCTTCTACTTGGATTAAATGCGGGTTTAACCAGCTTCAGTTAGCTGGAAGATGTTTTAGCAAAGCCTGGTGTGAAATGAAAGCATCCCTAACTGGACATATTTTGAATCACTTCTAACATGGTTAACAGTTTTATTCATGCATAACAGATTTCTAACACTTCATCTGATTGAATAAAAGATAAAGCTCTAGTTTTACTTTTGTGGGATGCCAGTTTTTTTCTTATTTGAACAGATTTCTAACACTTTGCCATCTCATGATGTATAATTTTGTCAATATGCAAAGTTTTTCTTTTTTATTTCAACTGGTATTTGCCATACAAACACATCCACACTCATATTTTTCTGATGTTGATGATCTGATTGTTTTCAGTAAACATTTGTTTGTTCTACTTTATTTTTATTATAATTATTATAAATTAAATACTGTATTATATTTTCGTTTTTCCGTGTATGATTGTCCAAGAGATCAAACAATACATTCTTCTAAGGTACAGTAAAACGTCATCATTATTTACAGAAATGAGATCTTAGAATTGGTAGAGGAAGCTGAACATCTTGTACACTTTCTTTGTAAACACAGCCTCTCACCATATAAGGTGTTTCCTTTCTTTACAGCGAACCCGCCATTTGAGGAGAAGCGGCACCAACGCTTCTCTGAACCAATCAGACGTGCAGCTTGGCTCGTCTCTTTCGTCGTGTAGCCAATCGCGAAGCGGTATCGCGTTGTGGGGGCGGGTCGAAGTCCGGTCCAGGAAGACGGGTTGAAGTGAGGTGGGGATGAGAAATCACCATTTAGTTAGCTCGCTGTTAGCTCTCTGTTAGCCGCCTGCTGAGCTGTTATGAGCTCGGTTGCCAAAACCAGTAGATTAATCCACTTTCCATAGGTGCAACGATGACCCTCTGACACCAAGGATGGACATAAGTTAACAATGACGGGGGAGAAAAAGAAGAAAAAGCGGCTGAACCGCAGCATTCTTCTTGCAAAGAAAATCATAATAAAAGATGGAGGAAGTGTGAGTTAAATATTTATTTATCTTCGTCAGCTCAGCTTAAGATAAACTGACATCCCTTCGGTGAGGTTAGTTGGTATTTTCGTGTGCTTGTTACCGAGTAAAGCCTCATTTTTCTTCGCGTGTTTGTGGGTTAGTTCCCGGCCGTTGGTGTTGACCGTTAGCTCAGTACGCTTCAGCTAACATGCTAACAGCGGCTAGCCGAGGCCTTCTTACACGTCAGCTCAGGTAAAACCCGAGAAAAAAACAACGATATTAGTGTTTGTATACATCTTCATCCCCACAGTAGACCAGCCCCTCGAATTATCACCTTATCCAACATAAAGCAGAGCTTAACGTTGTCAGCAGCCTCTCGTTTGGTCTGATATATCAGATAAATTACGTGCGGATCAAACTGAGGCAGACAGCCCTCGCTAACATCTGTCTGTGTTTAATTTAAGTGATTTACACCCCATTTTAACACTCACAAAGTGTCTTTATCAGGGTTTAACCTGCTTTTATTTGTTTAAAAGAAGAAACGGGCTGATAGCTTCGGGGTACTTGTCAGGTGTGTGATACACAATTTGTGGAGCGGAGGCATCTTTAAACTCCGGGTTTTTTAATGTTGGTTGAAAGCAAGCAAGTGTTTGAGTCAACATTCAAGACAACTAAAAAACACAGACTGAAGCTGTTGTAGCTACTATAACAGCAGCTTATCCGGGCAAACTTACAAATACACGGTGGCTGTTCAAGTTTATGGTTAAGTATCAGCTAGGGCTTGTTTTTGCTCCTTCCTCTGGGCCATTGACACCTGTGTGTAGTCCAGGTGTGATGAAACCCTCACATGATGTGACAGAAAGTAGAAGCATTAATGTCTCTAAGTGGGAATAAACACAATAACTTATCACTTCAGGGATTCTAGTTATTCAGATAATTTAAATTCATGAAGCATATTGGTGAAGAGTCAATATTGTTAAAAAAAAAGTGATGTTATGTAATATGTTTGGCAGCTAAGCCAGACATGCAGGATATCCATAAGAAATTTGTAAACATAAAGGAGAGGAGGTGAAACTGTTGTTTTCTCCTTCAGTAATGTTCCCTGTCCTGCTGTTGACGTCCTTGTGTCTGTAAATGTTGTTAGTCCAGATCATTGTTATTGCCTTGCTGTGTTACTGCAGCTCGGTCCGACCGCTCGGCCATTAAGATTTCACTTTCCACATCCAGCCCTTACATCTAATAGGCTCCAAATGTGATCTGTGAAGACGTAGCTGTTTGTCATTTCAATGAGGAGGAAGTTGCAGCATCCACCTAATGAGACAGTTACAGGCTGTTCCTCATTTTCTCAGATGAGCAGGTGGTGTGATCATAGATCTTACCACTAAACAGAAAGGGTGGAGGTTTCTTCTGAGCTACAGTGGGCGACCTTGATCGGCCTCATATGTGGACAGGTTCTTTGCAAGTGTCTCGCTATCCCCACGTGGGAGACATGACAAACCACACGAGCAAGTCAACTAGCAGCCGGTGTCTTTGTTAAGTTGTGTCTGGCCTACTTTACAGTCTTCGCTATTAGCACACCTCGCTGTGTTTCCTGCCAAAGATCACGCCATCAAACTTTCCCTTCACCTCTCAGACTGGTATAGATTTACTGAGCTGTGGTGAAGTGACTTCTTCTCCAGGGAGTTTTTTTTCTGTGTGTTAAAAGGATATCTATTCATGTTTTACTCATTGCAGTTATGAGTCTGTATTTAAACTGGGTTGCAGAATATCTGGGTATTTTACCTGTTAAATTAAAACATGTTTGTCTTGGCTGTGAAATTTCAACGAAGAGATACTTCACTTTAATACTCAAGTGTTCTTTTAATCATGAAATATTTTCATGAATTATTGTGCCAGGAAAAAATCCACTGAATCCCAGAGTATTTACGTGTATTTAACAAGATTAATTTGTCATCGGAATAAAGTATATAGGAAATACTACAGATGTAAATGGCTTAACTGTGTTGTCTCACTCACAGTAATGTTGTAATTAGAGTAAGTATGACAGGATTAATAGAGCCACAGAGCCTGTCTGCGTTTTAAATTAGTTTTACTGTGTAGACAGATTAGTTTTTGTTTTGTTTGTTTGATTATTTTTGCTTAGTTTGTTTTAGGGATTTTTACATTTTGATAATGCACAGAAACCAAAAAGCTCAGGTTGTAGAACAACCTCAGTTTTTTTTTTACGAGTGTAGAAAACAATCCTGTTCTAATTATATTTTAATATCCTAATCGTGGTAGGAGGATACAGCAATTTCTTTTTAGGCAGTTTATAAACTCAGCTTACAGGAGTTCCAGTCAACATATAAAAGCTTCATTCCAGACTTTACCTTATTTATTTATGGCAGTTAGTAATTTCATGGCTGTAAATCTACTGATCATTGTCTTCTGTGAGGAGATTGTTTTATGAAGGAAATATGAATATCAATAAACAAAACTAGCCACGAAAATACTGATTTGATTAGATCTGACATTCAGCACTATATTGGCTAATTTAGAATTTCCTGCCTTGACTAATCTCTCACCTAACTGTGCGCTGTCCCACAAGATGGGTCTTTGTATCATATATCAAACTTTGCCTTGAGATAGTTCAAGTACAAATTTCAATCTATTAACGTGTTAGCAGTAACAGACTCTTTTATATGTGTAAAATGTTTGTTGCAACTCATCTAACCACCTCTCTATTCTCTCATGTCTCTCCCCCTCTCTCTGCCTACGTCCAGCCTCAGGGAATCGGTGAGCCCAGTGTTTACCATGCTGTGGTGGTCATCTTCCTGGAGTTTTTTGCATGGGGTCTCCTTACCACCCCAATGCTCACGGTAAGCCTAGATCAGGGGTCGGCAACCTGCGGCTCCGGAGCCGCATGCGGCTCTTTTGATGACCTCATCTGGCTCTCTTGAG